>BSBK01005490.1:600000-1162573 GCA_027943335.1 Chamaecyparis obtusa
AACCTTGAAACCACTTTAATCTATCCTCATATACCTCAAATACATCAAATCCATCATTGGATTGCATTGGGAAGCATCTTGGTTAAGTTGAGTATCTTGAAGCCATTAGGCACTTGGGACAAGTTGTGGGTTTGTAAGCTAAATTGTGTATCTTACCTTGTTTATCAGTCCACCACCCTTTCCTTTGCATCACTTACCTTGTTGTTTTTGTCGGTGATATTTCTTTTGATAGGAGCATTGAACCAGTAGGGACACAATGAGGGGTCCCATCCCCATGATAGAATGTATACAATGATTTTTAAGGCATTAACACCTCATTTTTGAAAATTTGACTCATACATTCATAATATTCTATCTTAATCAACCAAAGTCAAAACTAGCCAACAACATGAGATGGGCAATGAACAATCCTTGTCACACACATGATCTCCTTATCTCTCCAACACGATCTCCTTATACCTCCCTAAAATCTCCTTATATCTCCAACGTGATCTCCTTATACCTCCATCTCCTTATATCTCACATGAACCAAGGAACAGTCAATCCTCCCATCCATAGTCTTATGAGTAGGAAAAATGGCACAAACATGGAATCCAACTTGGCACAATGATCAATCACATCAAATGTGTCTCAGGCGTAGAATACGCAGGGCATCAATGGCAAGGGAAACCAACACAATTGACAACAGGAATCGAACACATGACCCGTATCAACACGGGCTTGCAACCTTACCATTGCATTACGGGGTGAACCCCACTTGGTCACCTTGTTCTTGTGGTATTTTTGTATTATTTGAGAGTTGGTAATGCTGACTTATGTTTTACTCCATGATTGGAGAGATGTTTGGATGTTGTGATTATGGGCGATTTCATGATATGTGTATGTGAGGATGTTTATTTTCATGTAGTGATATCCATTATGAGATGGATGATCTATGTTATGTTTCGTACTGAGATGGACAAATTGATCCTCTTATAGGATGAGATATTGTTATGCTTCAACATTTATTATGATGAATTTTTGTGGTTTTGTGATTTGTGGATACTACATTTGTTGTTTTGGTTGTTTTTTATTTCATTATGGTTGGGAGCATTAGGGTAGATTATCTAGATGTTAGAAGAGAAGTGGCTTATTTTGGAGGTGTCAGAGCCCGTAAGTGGCTACCTGGGTATCTTTAGTAAGTTACTTAATACAACGATAACACAATACATTAAATGGAGATATCTAAAATCAATTAATAAGATAAGCCTCGCCCATGTCTTGAGTGCTAGTAAAGGCTAAGGATAGGAGTGGGAGACTATGCTTGCCCGTCCAGTAGTGACATTGAGGTCTGGCATGATTAGTTATCCTTGTCTGTACGAGATGATTTATGGTTCTACATGTGATCACAGTTGGGGGTTGGAGTCCAGTGAGATCATCCCAAGGGGTTGACTCATATGATGACACTTCCCTAATTTCATCTTAGGTTTCCTACATGTGTGTTTACCTGTTTGAGATAGATAACTTTATAGTATCCCTTGCTTGGGTCTACTTTGTATTCCTTGATGTTTGATATCCAAATGGGGTTTGTTGTTATCTCCTCAGCACGATGGGAATGGACCACTTAGGTTCCATGAGGTCGGGTGGTAGTGATCCTTTTTACCATTTGATATTTTGACATCCTAGTATCGGTGTTGGATGATACTTCCTTCTCGATACTCCACTCAAGACAATCTTTGTGTCATCACTTTGTGCATAATGTGTTCTTATTGTTATCTGCTTTATTTAATTTAGCATTTCTCAAGTTAATTAAAGTTTTTGAAAAGGAAGTTAAAAGTTTTATTTTGTGTGTGATTACTAATTCACCCCCCACCCTCTCAGTAATCATCGTACTCCATTAGATCTATCTAATGTGATGATATTACATATCTCAATTGTCATCTAACTAAGTGTCATTATAACCCTATGACATTAATCTAGTCTTGTATGCTTGTGTAAAAATATAGTTATTTAAGGTGAGGTGAATCATAGTAGGATAATGCGAGAGCAAGTGGGAAGAGCAAGGCATGTCATGTTTGTAATATCTAAAGATTAATTTATTGTTATTTAATATTTATGCATTGTTAGCATGTCTAATAAATAACAATAGGTATGTTATAATTTAGTTCATGTCTTCTAGATAAATGATAAAATCACCCATAATTTTCTTAAATAATGTATTATGTTATTATAATTTTATTTTGTGTCAAAAAAATCACAAATAGTTAAGTTGGTTTTGTTCAATCATGTTGTGTTGTGTATGTTAAGTATCTTAAATGTAAGCGTGACGGTAAGCCCATCCCAAGGGGGAGAATGTAATGCCTCTTTTATTTGCATTCTATCTTCATTATTTTGATCCTTTGTCAATATTTTATATGCTATATTAGATTGTGCATATCTCTCTGCTCCCCCTGAGCCTGGTTTGGCACCGACAGTTGAGACCGTGGTGGCTCCCATTAGGGTTCCTGTGGTAGTCCCTGTGAGGTTATCTGCAGTCAATCATTTGGCTGCTCAAACTACTGCTCCTTTGTTTGTTGATGCGATGCCCGTTGGGGCCTCTGCAGCAGTCTCGGCACGATTGCCTGTTGTTGCTTGGAAGGCTGTTGAAGCTCCTGCTCATTCTGCTCTGAATGGCATTCCTCGTAGTGCCTTTCATGTCAGCAACCATATCTCTGTTAGGTTGAATGAGGACATTCTCTATGAGATCGAACCGGTGCACCCTTTGATATAGTTATCCAATTATGATAGTATGGTTATTATGTGCTTATCATTTTAGGTGATTATACATGTATGATTATGTGACTAATTGTTCTTATTAAGTTGACCATGGTTGTAGAATTTGTTTATACTTTGACTCTGATATACATGCATAAGTACCATTGATGTTTGCATCAAGTGATGCATGTACCAGGTATCAACTTCACCTGGTCTCATAAGTCTAAATGTTTCCTGGTGGTGATTAACAGAAGATGTCACACTCATCAAATTGCCACTAAATATTATTAGTATAACTTATATACAATAATTTTTAGCGTTCCCAATTTATACCTCGAATATAACAATTGGTAATGTCTTGACAAATCCTATTATCCCTTTGTGGTCAACCAGTAAAGAGTGTTTGCACATGTGTTCAATTGCATATTTTCGTCAATTTTAAATAGGAAAATGAATTTGATGGTTTTAATTGCAATTTAATATTTAGAAAATAAAATATCTTGTATCTATTCGTTAAAATGGTAATTGTATAATTAACGCATTTAGGTAATTAAGGAAATTAGAAATAGGAATTGAAGGAGAAATTGTGGGAGAATTTTTTTGGGCAATATTGTATTAGATTAGGAGTTTGTTTACAATCTTATTTCTCTTTGGACTCAAAGACTTATTTTGAGTTTTTGAAGATATTCACTTTTCCAATTTGGTGCATATGAGAGGTAGAATGTAATGCCCCTACAGTGAATGTGAGAGGGAAAAATATAAATGCTAAAGAGAAACGTACATTTTTTTAAAACAACAATAAAAAATTTAATTTAACATAATGAGACCAATTAAATGATGAAATGCATATATGATAAACATTAAAACATTATACTATATCCTCTTAGGTTCCTCGACGTCTCTACTAAGCAATGTATAATCATATCATTTCAATTAAACAATTATAAATTAATGTACATATTAACATCAAAAAACTATTTTCATTTAAAATCAAATACAAATGTTACTAATCCATCACCAAATAACATATAAGTAAATAGGGATAGTTGATACCCATATTGATCTGTTTAATTCATGTATATGCTACAACTAATCATTAGAACATGCCAAAATTACATTTAAATCTATATTTATAGGGAATACATATTTAAAATGCCAATAATCTATGATACATAACATGATATAATGTACACATAAGAAATTTGTACATAGGAGTCAAGAAGCATGAAACTACAATGACAAATAATGAAGATGTAAAATGCATCCAATATGCTCATGAACCAATAAATGAACCTTGATGGAGAAAAAAATTTACCACTCAACCATGTGGAACCCCGAGACCCACCCCTCCAAGCTAGGAGATAGACACAAGGCCCCACACCACACAAGAAAACACAAGATAAGACAAACACATAATAGGAACACCACAAAGAGAAAACAAAACATGAAAAAAGGAATACACAAGGGATAAAACAAGGAATACATATGAGATGGTCCATTAACAAAAAACTACAAGATACCAGATGCCAACTACAAGGCTAACTGAAGGGAATCCTAAGACACATGTAGGAGAGTTTCATCACATAGTCCTCCACTATCTTGGGTTATCCTGACATGTCTCCCCGTACCTCGGCCCCTAGGTGAAACTCATGTGGAACTGACAACCTTTCATGAGGATAAGGAAATTAGTTTTCCAAGTCAATGCCCCACAGATGATTAGGCCTTACGTAACCCATCCATGGTCCATACACGATTTCTATCATGGCCATGGACAAGGAAACATAATTATGTTGATTAATTTATATCCCAACTTAGTTCATTTTATTATGTTATCACTTGATTATAACTCCACAATGGTTACCTTGAAAACCACTTAGGGCCCTAACCCCCATTATGAGTCACTCTTCTAGCAATGCTCCTAGAAAACTATCCCCTATATTCCAAACTAAAACCAAAAGGCATAACCAATCAAATAATCACCAAAGAGACTTTAAATATTTCATCAAATCCAAAGAAACCACAAAGCATAGTTTGGAGCATCATGAATAAAATATCATAGTCATATTAATGATCCATATATGCCCAACATAATAAAAAAGACATAATCATCAAATTCATATAAACACCATAATGAAAAATCTTTGAGGAACCCCTCACAGTCCAATCCATAAATCAAATGTCTCATATCTCAAATGACCATAATATCAAACTCATAAAAATAAATGGATCCGCTTAAACAATTAAGTATACAAGGTCGCCATGACCCAACAATACACCAATTACAATAATAATCCATCAATACAAGACATAAAATAATAACACCACCAAAAAAATCAATACCATAATCATGCCAAAACATAAAACATTAAACCTCCTCAAAATGGCATATTACCACATCTTTCCCTACGCCTCTGGCTTATAAATAAATTACCCAATCTCCCAAAACACAAGCTAAGAAACATGAATACATAAAAAACACACAAAGAATATCACCAAAATTATCCATTTACTTACAATAAACAATGTCATTAATAATCATAATATTATTATATTCACTAATATTATTTAAACAACACCCAGTAACCGCACCTCCCAAAATAACACTATTCTCTTCAAAACACTCCATTTCCTACACATGTAAAACCTAACTATATTTGAGACGCCATTAAAATATATACAGTTTTCATAAACAAAATATACAATATATAAAATTAAAATTTATATACAGTTTTCATAAACAAAATATACAATATATAAAATTAAAATTTAAACCACTTATAGATTCGTAAATAGTACAAAGCATAAAATCTAAGAAAAGGTACCATATGAAGATGGAAAAAATACATGTCATCAACCTCTACTATCATGTCGCTTTGTAATTTTGTTACCACACACCAAGATTGACATCTGCTACTGCTTAAGGTGTTTCCTTTGATGAGGCTCATATTCTTTTTTCCTTTCTCCTTTCCCATTTTTCCACCCAAGCCTTCCAATGCACCACTCATTTCCTTTCTTGGTGAGAATTATATCTAAAATATAACATGTTAATGTGAATTGATGAATGTAAATGATTAACCACCAATAATTACAAGAGCCAGAAATTCATTTCTTTTTACGTTGTTATAGTGAAGAGGAGAAGACATGAAAATTGAATTAAATGTTTGCTTCTTTTTCCATGTCTTCGTCCTTTGATGCATGGATGAAAAGTATATGTCTTTTCATTTTAAAAAGTATTGTTCGACATAAAAACATCTCCTTCAATTTGTTTATATGAAGGTATCATATGTGTGGCATTGAGAAAGAGAATAAGACAATTGTATAAAATGGTTTTTCTGATAATAGCTTTTAACACAAGATACACAAACATTACAGTTAACACTCGCCATCAGTGAGGCATGCTCAAGAAGAAAGAATGACACGGTAACAACAAACTACAAGATTAATGTCTTTAAGAAAAGAAATCTAGAGAAAAAAGAGCATAATACATGGAGGAATGGGAATGGTTAGTTCCCTACACCAAAATCTAATATGAAAAATGTTTTTAAAGAGAGAAAATATGATTTTAAATGACACAAGCCAAATTGTTAAGTTGGAGTGATAATGATTGATCACACACAATAGGGTTAACACCTCCCACCAAAAGAAAAGAAGTTGGCAAATACATAACACCCAACTCCACATAATGCAAGAAGATAAGGTGGTTCATCTAGGTCACCCCAAAAAATAACCCAAGAAAATGACATACAAAGGATTCCAAACAACAATCAAGCCCCCAAACAACCACAACTCTATCAAACACCTAGACACAAGAAACATGAATTTGATAAGTTATTAGGCCCAAATAGAATAGTTCACACCAAAACAATAAGGGAGGATTAAAATGCAGTGTACACCACAAACGTGTCCCCCCCTAATTCCCTAGTTTTCCCAAAACGGAGATGCACCGGGGATGGGTGGACAACATTCTTGTGTCCCTATTGGCACCACTGCAAACTCATCATGCAACCAGAAACACAGGGATGTCCCTGCATTCTCGGAATGCTGAGAGGGATGCAACAACGTCCCTTCAATGTTCTGGGGACTCTCATGCGTCCCTTGGACCATCACAACAACATAAAAAAAGTAATTTTGTTTAAAAAAACACACATTTTAAAATTCATATGATCATATTTTTAAACTCATCGTAGTCATCTTTATGATCAAATACTTTTGATATCATATGATATAATAGAACTCTTCTATTTTCTGATCCAATAATTTAAAATTTTATCATTATGTAGTATTGAGTATTCTAGTTTCTTATTAGTAATTCGATATTGAAAACTTCAACGTTCAATGTTTATTGTTTAATGTTCAATGCAATGTTCATGTATTTAATAATTTACCATTTTACATATTTATGTTTTATACATCTTTTCATAACTAGCATTTTAAGTACCATGTGTTTAGTATATAGTATATACACCCCTACCCACTGCCACCACCCCACCATCGTCCCCCCATCGTCCCAAAATTGAGGCCCCTTTGTCCCCCCATCCTGGAAACTTATCCCCTTGTTCTGATGTCCCTCCATCCCTGACAGCAGTGTAACTATGCTAAAATATTGCCCAAATCATAAAATAGTAATGTCTACCTTCCCCTTGTTGTGTGCAAGGAATTTGATAAGAGAATAACCATCCAAATTAGAAGCACGATGTAGTTATAAACGAGGATAAAAAGGTACAGATTGATGGTAAGAGAATTCAACCCAAGGAGTATAGAGAAATGACATAACTTTTAGTCATTATACATATGAGAAATGTTACACAATATACACAAACAAGAAAATGGAAAAAAAATAAAAGATCAAAATCATTACAAGAATCAACATGTGTATGCGAAAGACTCAAAGATTGCACAATATACAACAAAAACCAAATAAAGATCAAAATTTGACATTGTTTAAATAGAAAGCAAGTGATCCAAAATGAAATAAAACAAAAACCAAATCAACTATTAATCGTTCATATTCCTCACAAATAGATTCTCAATATTAAGTTTTAGAGGCAAGACATATAATTTTACAGACAATACATTAAGTAATAAATAAAATCATTAAAAAAATGATCTCATACCTCCAATCTACAAATAGAATGATAGAAAACCAAACATTCCAAACCCAAAGCTTTCCAAAACTAAATTAACACTCCTATTCTTTCATAATCTTAAAAATCCCTCTATCCAAATCACCTTCCCTCAAAACTTTCAAAATCCATTAGAAGTATGGAAGAAACCCTTCATTTCTCCCAAAAAGAAAATGAAAGGCCAAACACTTGAAACTCCAAAGAAAATAATTAATTCAATCACTTAATAGTTTAAAAGCTTTTAGTTTTCCAATAGTGGCATGTTGTAATGTTAAGTTGTTGTGTTGTTGTTCTTTCCATCAAGGTTCAAATCCCATTAGAGATGAGATCCCCCATTTGTGGCCTCATCGGTTCATAGCTACAGGTCAAAGCATTTACCCCTTTAAAAAAATAAAGCTTTTATTTGAACTCCGTAAGCTTATTAGAAAATAAATCACATAAGATGTCATTAGCTCTTAAATTTTTTTATAAATATAAAAGAACCATAAACTATAAAATAATATATAATGATAATTATTATTATCTCACATAGCTAGAGAAAAGAAATTATATTAAATAATATTAATCAATTGTTTATTTAATATTTCCATTAATTATGTTTTAGCTTTTATTAATTATATTATGTTAGGACCAATAAAATAATTAACGATCAGGCAACCAAATGCACATAAAACTAAAATGTCAACATTAGGAAGGGTGTAACATCATCCCCACCAATCTCGACTTATTCTTCGAAGTCGCAGATAATACATTATTTATATATTAATGAAATCCTATAATTAAATATTATAGCAAGATGAAAATATCAAATGCATGAGAACATGGGATGTCAAGAAAACATTAAAATAAAGTACAAGCATAATGAACCAAATGACAAGAATGAATACAACTTAAACCAACCTCAAGCACAAGGATCCAAGAGAACTCAGAGTTGTCTGCCCAACAACCTGAATAAGTAATATAAGGCTTAATCATTCTGACTAGGAATGATGGCTGGGTTGGGTCAAAAATGTTGGGTCTTAATTCTATATCCATAAATAACTTCCATCAAGTTTGTAAAGGTACGCTCAGTCCTACCAATTCATGGGATTCGATGTCTAGTACTTGTAAGCCTGCATCACAAAGACAAAGCATATACATATACATATATATCATAAAAAAATAGTGACAAGCAATGAAGTGGATCAAGACATCATGTGGGTCTCACAAGTAAGCGACTACGACTTCATCCCACATCATAAAAGCACACAAACATCGACATAAGTAATCACATACATATAGCATTGAATGAAATGTCAATAGGGATAATATATCAGTAAATTGTAAACATGTAAATAATCATCAACATATAACATAGAAGAGAAAAAATATTGATCTCATAAGATCAACGTGTCAATTTAATATCAAATATCACAAAAAATGTGTATGCACAATAATGATTGAAACATTTGTAAACATAAGGGGTTAGCACATGAATCTATCATAAACGGTAAATAACAATTGGCATAAGATATAACAGAAATATAAGCACTTCTCTCATATCATGAAAATGTTCATCACAACACATCATATTCAATAGCATTAATAATAATCATATTTAGAACTCATACATCAATATAGAGGTATCTTCACAAAATAGTCAAGCAAAAATGTTTATATATCAAATTCAGAAGTATATTCGTAATTTTAACTTTATCCTTTGTGTGTACTAGAAAAAGTATCTTCATAGGGTTAGTATCATCAATAATTCTAAATAATAACTAAATTACCACAAATAGCAATCTAATTAATCAAATAATTGACAATTAAGCACTCTATGGATCTCTATTTAGGGATGCTAATGCAAAGCTCTCAGCAAGCTTCCATTAGTGACAGTCCTAAAACGAGAATGAATGATAAACAATGCTAAATGTTCAATTCCAAATGAAAATACAACTATTTAGCTCTTAAATTTCCTTTCTAGCTCTAAATTGCAAGAGGTTTGATGCTATTCTCATATTTGTGGATGATTATTGATTGAATTATGCCTTGCTTTTATAGATTTTGGCAAGCGTAGGGGGCGTAGTTGAGTTGATCATGATTAAGTTTGAGTTAAGTCTGTGGTTCCACCTTTGGAGATCATTTAAATATTGTGTCCTCAAAGCTTGGGACAAGAGGACAAAAGGAGTGAACAAGATGTTGTTTTCAAATGAGTGATTGAGATTCAATTTAGGCTTGATCCATGTGAGCTTGGTCCTTAATTCCTATTGGTTGATTGATTTTCCTCCCATTTGGTGGTTAAGAGAAAATAGGAATTAATTAATTAAATTTAATTAATTTGTTTAGCCATGTGTACCCCTTAAATGGGTTGATTTGATTTAATTGAACTATGTAATAATTAGATTAATTACACAATTAATTGATTTATCATGTTGTACTTGATTTTAATTTATTTAATGGCTTTTGATTTTCAATTAATTTTGGATTAAAGTTTAATTGCAATTTATCTTTGATTTCAATTTGATTTGATTTGATTACATTTGATTGTGTTGATTTGCCTTGATTTCTCACTTAAATGATCCTGACCATTTTTAGGTGATTACACTTCGTTAGCACATAAAGTAACTTCTCTTTCTAAGAAACAAGGACCGGACAATTCAACATATTATATAGTGTAAAACATATTCTTACAGATATGTTAGTCATCAATGTACTAAAACTAGTCATCTTTCTTAAATTAAGATAATAATATACCTGAAATTTCACTTTGATTACCTTTTAAGATTATAAAATCCAAGCATGAAGTGGTGATATGTCTCTTCCTTTCCACAACTACATCAAATTGTACAACAACACACAAATATATCCTCAATTCATCGATTTTCAAGTAAAGTAACAACATAACATACATAATTTTCTTAAAATGTCAAGAAACATTTATCGTTGAAGAAAATTTTCATAATATCATTAAGAAACAATCATCCTAAGGATATAACACTTTCTACATTTATCAAGTTATAATGAATTCTATATTGCAAAACACAATGATCCATTCTAACTCTAATATGAAAGAGTGACCAAAGCAAGATATGCATTCTACTGGAACATGCCAAAGCACCACATTGGGTTAATGAATCACAAGACTCAAGAGTGGCATGCCACATGGGATCATGGTTCCATGTATTTTCTTCCTCATACACACTCACCAAGTCTTCCTTGTACATCCTTAGTGTTAAAAACACATCACAACACAAGACAACCTTCTAAAATACAACAAAGAGAAACTAGCTTAGCTAGCAAAGTTCATAAATAAAAGAAATTAAGTTATCAATTTCAACAATAAATAAGAAAAAATTATGAATCACAATAATAAGTAAAACATAAAATGAATCTCACAAGTTGTGGCTAAACCATCATTGACAAGGCTAAACAAATCTTTGGTCTTCATAATCAAAGATAAAAATCATCATAAAATGACACATTACATCACTACATGACTAGAAACTAACCACCCAACGAGGAAGAGAGAACATTTGTTCGATTTCATAAATAACTAGTTTTGGTAAATATAATTCATTATGGAATCACAATTGGTAATGTCTTGACAAATCCTATTATCCCTTTCTGGTCAACAAGTAAAGAGTGTTTGCACATTTTTAATTGCATATTATCGTTAGGGAAATGGATTTAATGGTTTTAATTGTACTTTAATATTTAGAAAATGAAATATCTTATATGTACTCATTTAAATGGCAATTGCAATATAGTGAGGGCATTTAGGTAATTGAGGAAAATAGAAATAGGAATTGAAGGAGAAATTGTGGGATAACTTTTTATGAGCAATCTTGCATTGGATTAGGAATTTTTTTACAATCTTGTTGCTCTTTGGACTCAAAGATATCTTTGGGGTTTTTGAAGATATCCACTCTTCTAATAAACTTCATTATTTTCTCGTTTCTTCTTTCATTTTATAAATGAATGAATGTAACTAGATAATATTGTCATTAGGAATATTTCTTGTATTTGAAGCATTTCATTTTATTGATTGAATAATTTGTTGTGAGAAGATTTCCATAATATTACGTATTATAATGTTATTCTATCACAATTTTAATTAAATGGGAAAATTGTTAAATTGAGTGTGGAAACATAGTGTTGGGTGCATAGGAATCAAAATGGTAGCTTTACAATTATGAGATTTAAACCTTGAATTTTTAGTGTTCTCCTAGCTATTCTTATGCTAAAGAGAATATTCCTGGGTGCTTGGGAAAATTTGAAACATGTTTAAAAAGTTCATTTTAGGATATTTTATATTACAATATTACATGGAATGATGGAAATTATCTATGACATCTATAAATTGGATTGTTCTAGAATTGTTATCATGATGATATTGAATATTGAGTTACTATGCATACAATGTGAATGGTGTGAAATGAGAAATTGCATTGGGTTTTATTTTGGGTTCCTTGTTTGTGTAGAACATGATGAGATTATGGTGTGAGCATTAAAATCACATAAGGGAGTGGCTCACAATGGGGGCGAGGGCACAAAGTATTTGTCGTGATAATATATTAGAGAAACATAACTAAAGTGTGGGTGATAAACATTAAACAAGATAATTGAATGTCTCTTACAAACCTTGAGCATTTATATAGGCTAAGAGTTACTTGGGGAGACTTGGTCATTCACAGGGAGTTGGTTTGGTATGATTGAGTATCCTTGTCTTGATGAGAGGAGAACTTGGTTTTGCATGAGCCATCACATTGAGCTATGTGATGACACACCCATCTTGCCATTTTTAGAACCTATCCCCTTGTGTAGAAAGAGTAGTACCCCAATATTTATATTGTAATATCTCTATTTGGTGATTGATGCTTATGATCAAGTATGATGTGTTTATACTATGTATGATGTATGTATAATAATACCCATCGCCATGTGTATTCATTGTTTGAGTGTATGGGTCATATAACTATCTCCATGAGAAGGTGGGGTGGAACTTTGGGTCCACATGGTCTAGGGAAATAATAATCATCATTGGTGAATAGAGTTCATGGATTCATAGACCCTCTCCCTCTCCCTCCCCATCTCCCCTTGTCATATCTCTCTCCCTTTCTTTAAAGTTCTTTTTAGTTCATACAAATGTAAATTTACATATATTTAAATAAATACAATGAAATGGTGTAAATTTTAGATTGAATATTCCACATGAATGATGATATAACCATGTGATAATGCAAATGTGTTTTATTAGCTTGCATGTGCGAGTGTTGGTATCGAGCACAAATCTTATGCATTCTTTCCTTTTCAAACTTGTATCATAGATACATGTATATGAATCTTTCCTTTGGATTTAAATTGAGCTTAATGGTTTCTTGAGTCATCTTGGAGGGTGTTATAGTTCCCTTATAATCTTTTCATGTGTTCTTATAGTTATTTGAGTAGTTCCAAGTCAATCTAGATCTATTTGTGACATTCTATAGTATCTTGTATAGTTTTGTAAATGTTCTGAAGTGTTCTATTTGTTAGTTCATTTATTTTGGAACTTATAATAGGATTATAGGGTGAAGGTGTTTGTCTCCCCCCTATCCTCTCTTTTGTGCATCAATTACGCTTAATATCCAAGGGGGTGATTTTTACACCTCATCCCCACATGTTTCTAGTATTTTTGTATTATAAGACTATTTTCAAGGTATTTAGCCTACTCCAAAATGTTTGTGGTGTTTAGTGAACTAATACCTTACTTTGATTCCACCATTGATCAGGAAACTAGTGTAGGCAACAAGAGAATGATATTGAAAGATTTTGATTACTAGGGATACTAGCGCACCCCGAAGATGCCAATGAACCCATAGGACTATGTGTTATGTGCTTGTGTCCTTCTAGAGTGCATATGTCCTAGTTTATTTCCTAGGGCCAATGTGAGCATCCTAGTCTAAGTCAGATGCTTGATGAGGATTTTGGAGCCCCACATGGGTAGTTTGAGTGCACTAAAAATGCCTATTAGGGCTTGGAATGTCTAGGGAACTTTTGAGGTGACATAAATGTGTCTTGAGTAAGTTTGAATAGTGTTGATGACATTATTTTTTAGAGAGTGATCGTTGCACCTAGGACATTGAAGAATGTCTAGTTTGTAGAGTGGGATCTTTGTAACTTCTTGAGGGTTTTGTGTAATTCAAAACAATCTGTAGACCTTTCCTAAGGGGTATTGAGTCTTCTTCTATACTTAAAATAAGTCTAATCTCCTATGTCTTCAGCTTGTGCATTAATATTGTGACATAATGTCATAAGTTTGAGTTTTGGGCTATCAAACTTCTACATGTTGCATACGTTTATCTTAAATATTTCAAAAAAATGTTTACTTCTATTTTCATAGCTCATATGATTGGGGGATTTTTTGGTGGGGCATTATAAGATGCATAAGAATCTAGTCTAAACTATGTATAGTCTGTTGTCCTCATTAAAAGATTTTTTTTGAGAACCAATTCCCTCCCATAAAGGGTAGAAATAGTTGGCATGATATTAGACACACCATACAATTTTTATGCAACCTTCAAGAAAAACTCATACAACTTAAATAAATATCATTCAATCTTCAAATACAACACATTTATAACTCAATGATGTGTATGTTTTTAACACTCTACATAATGATGATTCTCACTAACAACTGTCCTTCCTGCTCTAGTTGTTCAAACTTGCCAACATTGGTTTCTAATTCTTTGCATGGGTTTGAACTACTCCTCATTGTTGCTGAGGGTTTTGAGTACATTTGAGTCAATGAGAAATCTTTGGCTACTGACAACCAAGGTTTGGGGCTTATGTCACTTTGTTCTAGTCACGTGTCTACTTCTTTTATTTCTTCTACATCTCTTGGTGCCCTACTTGTCGATGTTCCTAGGTATGATGTTTCATCTGTGCCTATTTCCCTGTGTGTTGCATCTGATAGTGGACTGGGTAATTTCTAGCTGCTTGGTTCAACGCTTTTTGGTGGACAAAATGTGTTGGGGTTTTTGGTAAGTGCTAAGGACATGTGCACTATCCATTCTTCTGGTCTTCCTACTGGTATCATTTCATTTGGCCCCTCTTTGGGGCTAGTACTTCTATGGATGGTCTTGGTAGCCTTGGTCCTAAGGTAGAATCTACTCTAGGTGCCCCATCTATTATTGGTCTAGCTCCTGGTGTTGGTGTTTCTACAAATTTCCAGGGAGGGGTCCCCCTCATTAAACTATCACTACTGGTGGAAGGAGCTACACTCTTTCTACTAGATCTTCTTTTTCTATCCCTTCTAAGGTGAAACCTCGTCCCATTGCTTGTGCCAAGATATGACTTGTGGTTGTTTGTGGCCCTAAAGTGGTGAAAATGTTGATTTCTACCAGCAATATGGGTTGGTTGGTAGATTTGTAGGCTTTTGGCCCTCTCTCCCTGACCTCCATGCTTGGGTTAATAGCTCTTTGCAACCTCTTATCTCAAGTGACATTGAGCTCTACCTTTGTGCTAAAGGATTGTTTATTGCTTCTTTTTCTTCTCCTGAAGATCATGATTTAATTTTGAACAAGTTATGGATTTGGGGAAATCATTCCCTTTTTGCCAAACCTTGGACAATCTCTTTCAACCCTCTCATTGAATCACTCAATGTGCATTTAGTGTGGATTTGTCTTCCAAATCTCCCACTCCATTTCTAGGAGATGTCTTTCTTTGAGGATATTGGGAACTCCCTTGTCCAGCTCCTGAAGGTGGATGAAGTCGCGATAACTTTGGACAATTCTACTTTCTCCTATATTTTGGTTGATTTGGATGTTTCTCTTCCTCTCCATGGTGATGTGGTGCTCATGGTTGGGGATAGACCATTAACCCAAGTGTTGGAATATGATGGCATCCCCTTTTGTTGTCAACACTTCTTTTCTAGTGATCACATGGCTTCTATTTGCGCTCTTCTACACCACAAAGGTGTTACTACTTGGTGGAAGGCTGCAAATAATGATCACATAATAGTCCTTCTATTAACTCTATTTATGATTCCTCTTCTAAGGATTCATAGGATGTTGACGAAGATGAAACCCCTAGGGAAAGTCTGACATGGCCACTGGTACAGATCATGCCCAGACTTTTGTGGTTTTTTTTTGTCTTTCTCCTTCTTCAACCCTTGTTGTTGTCCCAAATCCTATTGGTAGTTTTTCCTCTATCTAGGGAGACATTCCCGCTCCCTTTACTTCTTCCACTACTCTACACTAAGCTTTTTTTTATGTTGTTCAGCCTCTATAGTAGTCTAACTGCTATGCTAAAAATTGTCCTAGCAGTGTTTTCTTTGTTGGGGAACCTAAGGATTGTATCACTTGGACTGTTGTCCGATAGCGTACAAAGAATTATTTCCCTCCTCTTGTGAGGTGAGTTTGGCCCGCTCTATTTGCACAAAATATTTTGTGCTTTGTGTAATGCCCCACTAGGGAACCCAAGAGAAATTAACCTAAAATATGCTACTAAGTTTACAAAATAATTTTTTTCTTAAAAGTTTACAAACAATAATGAATAACAAAGCAGAAGCAATATAGCATAAAGATAATACATACTCATAAGTATAACTCATTAACAAATTACAAGTCTCAAGGGTTTCTTAAACTAGAATTACGTAAATATAAATTAATCTATATTAAGTATAATAACAATTCAAATCTTCCACATAATGAAACTAAAATACATCATTTCATAAAAGAATTAAACAAATATATCTAAACCATAAGGTATATATGATAACCCACATCCACTGCACAAGTCATAGGGTATGTAAATATAATCTAAGTACAAGGTACAATACAATAAAAGAAAGATAAGATTAAGTGTCCAATGATAAAAAAAATAAGATACAACTATTATAAGGATCATCCAACACTAGTACAAGGACGTCAAAATCTCAAATGGTAAAAGAATCACTACCACCTGACCACGTAAAACCAAACATCCACTCCCACCATGCTGAGGAGATAACAATAGACCCCACTCATATATCAAACACCAAAATCCAACACAAAATGACACCTAGGCAAGGGATCCTAAAAGCTCTCTATCTCAAAAAAGTACAATAGCAACTGCAAAGATAATGCATACTCAGCCAGAGGTAGCCAAAACATGTAGGAAACCTAAGATGCATGAAGGGAAATATCATCACATGAATCAACTCTAGAGTTACCCTAGTAATCTCTCTGGACCCTAACCCCCTAGTGATTTTATGAAGTATCAATAATCCTCTCATATAGACAAGGTACCAACTATGCTATATCCAAGTCCACACAGGCAAAAAGCATCATCTCACATTCCATCCTAGCATGTACTAGCACCCAAGGCATGGTTGAGGAACACATACATCTTATTAATTCATTTTAAACTCTCAATGTATTTAAGTTATCACGTTATTAAGTAACTTGCAAAGGATACCCAGGTAGCCACTTCAAGGCTTTGGTGACTCCAAAACAAGCCACTTCCCATCTATACACTTGAATAACCTACTCTAATGCTCCAACCAAAAATAACAAAGAGAAGAATGAACCAAAATCGTAAAAGCTTCTCATAAATCATAAATCGCAATAATCAAAAAAGTAAAATAATGGAGCATAGTAGAGAACACCACATCCTATAGTCCATCTCAATATAGACATTACCAAAGATCATCCATCCCATAATGGATATCTCAATAAAATAATAACAATCCTCAAAGTCTTATATCGCAAGACCAACGATAATCAAAGCATCAAGGACATCCATCTCCAAACATGAAGTAACATAACCATAAACATAATCATTCAAAACAATCATAGTAGAGAGCATAAGGTGACCAAGTAAATCAGACTTAATTATAATAACGGTCATCACCTTTTTGGTCAACCGAAATAAAGATCAAGACACAATACAACATATGAGATCACTCATAGATATCACAGAATCATACATGATCCAATCGAGACTTCAAAATAGTTATAAAGATTCTTCACAAAAAATCAAAGAGCAAAAGATATAAAATCTTAAGAATACTGCAAGTCTTAAAGACAAAATTCCACATAAGACATTACTCTACTTGTGACCAACAAGTAACCATAATAAAAATAAAACTTCAATCACATATAAATTATCTTCTGACCAAATAATATAATTAACATCAAATTACAACCCAAGTTGATTATAAGCCAATTAAATTACTCTTAATTTACAACCATACTAAATTTGATAACTTATAAATAATTCTCAAATTTTTTTTTATCATAATCAAATTTTAAATTAAATTGTAAATATAATTTAAAATAATATATATAATCTAAAATATAAGTCCTTAATTAATTATAATCTAACCCAAAAATATATCGTTAATTAAAAAACCTTATTTAAATATTATGTAAAAGTATTAAACATATGACAGAATTAATATAAATTAATCTATAAATTAAATAATACAAATAAATCTATATTTAACAATTATTAAATATTAATTATAACATATTTTATTATAACTAATATCAATAATTAAATTAAACTTATTTTAGAAAAGAAAGAAAAAAACTTTAATAAAAATAAATAAAGTGAAAACTCTCACATAAGAAGGGGGAAAAGCTAAAATAAAAGCCATCACTTTTATAAATAATGGGGGAGGCATAATTGTCGAACCTACTTAAACAAAATTGCATGGTGGTGGGGTCCACCTTCTAGGCGCGTCTCACATGATTTTTTAATATTGGTTTTTTAAATTATTATATATATCTTTTCTAAATAAAATAATATGCACTCTCATTTTTTTAATAAATAATTTATTTATTTTCTACAATTATATATATATATATATATATATATATATATATATATATATATAAACATTTTTTTTAATGTGTGTATATAATTAAATTATTTTTCTATAATTCTTTCTAAATGTTATTCCTTCCATGAAATCCTATTTTTTAAATCAAATTGATACAAACACAAACTCTCAAATTTAACAACATGGGTTTTCTATTCTAGGATTTATTTTTACACAAAATTTTGATATCCAATTCAACCAAAAAAATAATGGAAAATCAAACAATCATAGAATCATGATTTACAACAATAACTTCAAACACAAAGTAGACAATCTTTTCAAAAGAAATATTAACATGGGTTTCCAAACCCTATATAGAATCCACCAACTGATCTGAACAACAAATAAGATCAAATCGAAACACTCCAAAATTCAAGTTTTGAAACCATTCTCTAAATTTCAAGCACCGCAACCATCTCCCAAAACCTGATAAACGTGTCCCTAACAATGACCAAAGCCCTCTAATATAGAAAACTTGTCAAGCTAGGGTTTCGAAACATGCAACTCCAAAAACAAGACGAACTCCACTTTGAAATATAAAAAGAATTACTTTTATTTTATTTTTCTCACTTAAGTCACTTTGACTCTACTTTTATTTTAAAAAGGTAAGTTCTAATTTCTTAATAAAGTGTTTTCTAAATATGCAACTCCACATTAAAATCACTTAACTCCTTTTTAACTCTTTTTGCATTTAAATGTTAATTTTTATATTTTAATTAAATTAAAATTCCTAACATATTCAAAACATGTAATTTAATAAAAAAATTATTTATATTTTAATTATACATTTAAATTCCAAATTAGATTTGGTATTTAATTAAATCTCCTCTTTCCATAACTAGACTTTTTAATTATTCCTTTTTAATAAACATAAGTATCTAATTAATTCTCATTAATTTAATAGCCTTATATTTTAACATTCTAATATTTTATAAGATATAAGTAATCAATCACATAATTAACTTTAATTAAATCTTTTATCTATTTTAACACAAAAATACATCAAACCTACAGGCATGTGATCCTGAAGAAACTGACTACATAAAAAATATTAAATCAAACTCAAAGGAAGGGCTCACGAATGATGTCACCTTGACAAATTCGGAGGGTAATAACTAAGATGTTTGTCCACTATCTGTTATCTCCCATCTCTTACTATTGAGATATTGCGATAGGGCACACTCATCCTTGTAATTCAAGAAAGTCGATGCCCAGTATCAACCATAATGTAGAAGCAAGTATCAATCATGCCGTAGGATAACACATTTGGTATTTCATGTGAGTGTCTTGAAGAATCTTTGGAAGCACAATGTCTTAAGTTGTTCTCAATTGAGGATGGTGACCTCAAATAAGCAGTTATCTACCTAGTGCAACATAATATTGTTGAAGCTTATTTGCATGATGAACAAGTATAGAAGCTCCTTTTCTCGACCCTTCTCTTGTTAGTTGGTCATATATTGTGTTCTTGCAGTTGGGAACCAAATTGTTGTGCCTCATAATCGGGTGCAAGTGTCTCAAGGGATTGAATGCATTAATTCAAATGCAATCTTTGGTAGACTTGGGCGCATCTTTGATCTAAAAAAGGATGGGTGTGAAGAGAATATGGCATTGGCCTAGGATATTTTCAAGTGATGTGTTTTGCATGATGATTTTGCACTCATGAACATCTTTCATTGGAACAATGAAAATTTATTTTAAGCTAAAGAGAAGTATATGTTGTGGGACCACTTTTTTGGTCTTGCACTCTTCGTCTCCAAGTTTGAAGATCTTTAACTATTGGAGGTAGAACTTTATCCAGCCTTTTGTTAGTTTTCTCACTTCACTTCGTGTGCTCATGCTAAATCGTACTACTATATTTTCATCACATTTTCTTGTTTAATCTTACTTCTTTAAGTATTTACGTGTGTTGAGGATTAGTAGATAGTATTCCACATGTATATTGCCCTCCACTGAATTTTATTTTTTTTATTAGTGTACTCTGGTCATTACTCTATTTCTATATGGCCTACTTGTAATTTCTCTTTATCTACTACATTACACGCCTACTGTGTTTTATCCAAAAAAAATGATTCATAGTGGGATAACATTTGGGGTGAATTTGGTGCCTATACATAGGCAACTACACAGTTTTGTGTTATCCTAACCCTTAAACAAAGGTTTTGTTACCAATTTTCACATCCTACTCAATTTGGTAGAGCTGGGTAGTTGTTACTAAGCTAAGGTACATTTGGTACAATTTTAAACTTTTAAAGTTTTATGGTGTTTAGTTTGTCTTGGAATGTAAGTACGGAAAGTAAATTAAAATGAATACAAATGCAAAAAAGAAAATATTATTTTATTTCTTCATCCAAGAAATAGAATGATACAAATACATGAATAATGGTCTTTTAACAAGAATATCACAGATTCTTTTGCAAATACAATGATTTTTTATTCATCTTTCATTTACAAGATAGAAGGTAGAATGAAATTCATAGAAGGTTCCACATAAGTTGTAGTAACTATAAAAAATCATGTTGTACAAATAAAGTATTGAAAGTTTAGAAGTCAAGAAAGAATAAGTAGGGGGAGATCTGACAGTGTCTGGTTGGTAGACTATTGTGTCTTGATCAGCTGATGGAAGCTTGGGTCCCGCATCTTCAAAGTATACCTGCAAGAGAGAATGGAAAAGAATGGTCATTCCTTGGACTGATCAAAGGAGAGTCATAGGGTTACTCTTAGTCTTTGATTTCTATACATTCAGTAGTAAACAAAGTTAAAGATAAAATCAAGCAAGGAAAGGGGGAGAAAAATGAAGCAGATATTTTTAACTAATGTCATGCCCATAAAAATCAGTCTAAAAACACACCAATTTTTATTTTTTTAAAGGATTAATTAGGTTTAATTTAATGTTGCAGGTTAACAGGGTGGTCTTGGCAATAGTTCGCAAAGGCTCCGAAATAACAAATTGTTAACCAATATCGATTCCCAAAAGGACACTAGAAGATAAAGTTATAACAAGGAATTCAATTAAGGTGGTGACGTTGCAATCAAGTTCAAAAGGGATAGAATGAACAATTCTTGATTAGCATTAGGTGATGCCAACAAGGTCTATTCAAGGATTCCTAATAGGTTAACCAACCATTATTTACATTAATAGAGTGACCCTTTTTGCAAGGAATTAACTAAAATTAAACTATTCACAATTAGGTCACCCCACTAGTTACAACTAGGTTACAATTTTGGAAGAGTCTTATTTGCATAATTTATTTTATTAATGGTACCCAGTGGGTAATTAAGAATTAGGAGATTTCGTTAATTGAATTTAACAATAATTTGTTGATTTAATATCCACATAGATTATTTAGAGTATAGGAACACTGCCTAGTGGATTCTTTAAATAATGTGCTTATTAATGATGATTATTGATTTCGATAAGTTTAAGTTATAATCTCCTAATTAAACAATCAATTGAAAAAATGATAATAATTAGACAAGACATATATTAACAAACTAATAATTATAATATACCAATTAATTAATATGGTTATTAACCAATTATTAAATTATAAAATATCATTTAATAATGTATTTAATTAACAAATATAATTAAATTATATATATATATATATATATATATATATATATATATATATATATATATATATATATATATATATATATATATAAATTATAATATATTAACTAATTAATATAACATTAATTAATTAATATACTATAAAATATATATAGCTACTATAAACAAATAATAATGAGTTACTCATTGAAATATCAAGTAAATAAAACAATTAAATTTTAAAAAAATTAACCCATGCTAAGCAAATACCCACAAAATAAAATTTACCTAAACTAAATACTAAACAAATCTCCCCCACTCTTTCCTAGCAAACACCTACTAAATCCTCTAACCTACTCCCCTCCTTGACCCACGTGCCTAGGGAGAGGGGACCACTAAACAAAAGTTACACAAACAAAGAATTAAAACAGCCCAAGAAGCCTACGTGAAGTGTCTTGGAGAGGGGAGTTTTTTCATGATGGAGGAAAGGTTAAGAGGGCCCACCAAAGTCTCCTAAAACATAGACTTTGGCACACATTTTAAAACATCTCCCCAGCCTTGCGCAAGTTTCCAAGGGGGATAAAGTAGATGACGTGGGGAAATGGGATTCCACCCCAAACTAAAAGCCATGACCAAATAACCTTCAAACAAGGGAAAGCCAGCACATAGACCAAGGTGGGGAGGGGTTGAGGTGACAAGGAATTATGGGAATTTGTTCCCACTCCAATCCAATATTAAATTTTCAAGTGTACTCACGCAGGGTAAGAAATATAGGAGTTGACATAATAGATGCCAACATTTAATATGATATATGTGCAGCAAGTACACTGCAAGGAAAATGCAAAGGCCTATGAGACAATAGGGTATGAGAAGCCAAGTCAG
Organism: Chamaecyparis obtusa; assembly: GCA_027943335.1. Classification (NCBI taxonomy): domain Eukaryota; kingdom Viridiplantae; phylum Streptophyta; class Pinopsida; order Cupressales; family Cupressaceae; genus Chamaecyparis; species Chamaecyparis obtusa. The sequence goes on from BSBK01005490.1 coordinate 623,117, forward strand.
GTCTACCATCATTGGGAGGATAAAGAAAAAGTGTGGTTATAATATATTTATTATTATTTTATAGGTTTTGAAAACAAGTTGGCAGATTTATAATTTTATAATGACTTTGGCAAAGGAATTTGTATGGGAAATTTTCCCATACAAATTCCAGAGACCTGTAGGTCTCAAATGCCAATTTTTCTTTGCTTTGTTTCTCTTATAACTTGTTTGTGTTTGTAAATTAATTTCTTCTACATACTTAATTTAATTTAGATGATTGTGCATACTACTAAAAGGTTAATTTAAGTTCATTCCTAACATTATAGTTCATTATAGGATGCTTAAAAATTCTAACTTCATTCCTCTTTGCAACTAAGTTATTGGTTTTTCCTTCCAAAATTAACATAACAAATTATCAGTTTGTTTTGCAAGGCTAGCAGGTGAGAACAGAGAATTATACATTACTCGAATCCAAACAACAATTACATTAATGAGCTCAATACAAGATTTATAACATTTTGAAAACTCTCTCTCTTCACTCTATTAGCCTTCTTTTTTGCAATACAATGTAAATGCCATTCAGCAATGAAGGAATTACTATTCTACCATTTCATCATAAGATACTAATTCCAACAATAAAATAAACTTATCTTTTCATAATAACAAGTATTCATTTACAAGAGCAAGTTGATAACCTTCAAAAAATTTGATAATGAAAGAAATCTTAAACTCAATACCACTCTTTCAAGCTCATCAACATCTAAAATGAACCAAAATGAAGTCTATTGCAAGAGAGACAAATTACTCTCATCATACAAGGAAAGCTTATACAAGTTATGATTATACAATATAAGGATTGGAGTTTGCAAGTCTCCATTCTACACAATCCAAAGTACTCCAACATATAAAAAGATAACATCTTCAAATTTTCACAAGATTACATCTCCAACCAAAAAGTCTTCAAGGCTCCAAAAATCCTACAATAAAACACAAATGTATAGGCCAAGAAGTGCTCACCTCCCAACCTAGGCTTCTAAGAAACCACCACCGAGCTTGGGGAAACATCACAAGGATAAGGGAAACACACATACAAACTCACCACACAACATTAAACATGAAACACAAGAAAATTTCCCTCCCAAGGTTTTTACAAAGACTCATAACAAGACTCAAGAAGGGTGAAGGTGGAACTAATACAAGAGGAGAAGCACATCTCTTTGATGAGGACTAAGCCTTCACTTGGCTTCCTCATCAAAATCTTTCTCCACAAAACACATTCTTCTCAACTTCTTATGCCCCCCAATTTTACAAAACAAAAATCTAGAGATGGCTGCATGGAGCCCATACATCCATGTTGCATCCCTCTCCTATCCAAGGAGAGACTCTACACTCAAGATTGTCCCAACAAAATCCCTTCACCCTCAAGGCTACTCTTCCCTCCCAAGGGTGAGTTTGGCCTTGAAAACTCCCTCAAAAATCTCAACAACACTTAGTAGAAACAAATCTACAAGAACAACAAAAAACTACACATTTTTAAAAAAAAACAAGAATCATGCCTACTACAAGCTCATGATCCTCTTACATCTACAAAGAAATAAAATTTGCACATCACAAGAACAAATTACTACAACAACATAAGATCAAACATTCCTCCATTAATACAACAACACTAAGCTCACACATACAATGCAAAAGAATGGCAAGATCTTTGCATACAAGAAAGTAGCAACAAGAAAGCTCTTTCCTTTCAACATGGAAACAAAACAAGATAAGTAAGAATGAGTGTCCACCAACCTAGAGTCCAATGTTTAATGGAAGATAGTTGTAGTAGAGCTATCCACTTTTCCAAGCCTTCTCCAAACTAGCAATCCTCTAAATCTAGAGAGTGGGTGTCAACCTTTTCCAAAGGAAGAGGGCCCTCTAAAACGGCCTCCACCCTCTCTCTTAGGGATGAGATTTCCTTCCTATTGGATGACCTTCCCAAGTTCTTACAAAGTTTCTAAAAATGAGTTTCTAAAAAGGTTGTTCAAAAAGGTGATTCAAAGACTTTCTTTTTAATTGGTTGAAGACTCTACCCATGCACATGTTTTCAAAAGTGAATTTTCGTCCATTTTGAAAATTTAACTTTTGGAGGGGTCCTATGGACAACATGAGGTTGTTCTATGGTTAAAAATACCCCTTACCCAAAGGTATATCAAGTGGGCTCACTTAGATAGGTTCAAACTCTTCCCTAGACACTTCTAAGCCTCCTAAAATCTCATGTGAAGCTCAAATCCGAAAATCTATGATATGACAAAACCTCTAGCTCCCTTACCAAGTTATTCTTATGGGGATCCTAAAAGGTACCTTTATAGGTTGGTGTTCAACCAATCCCCAAATGGACATGTCATGGCCACATGTACACAACACATGTGTCAAGTGACACAACCAAAAAGACACATCACAAGCCATGTGTCATGTACACTTGGGCATTCACACAAATAACACTTACAATAAAAATCAAACACAATCATGCATCACACATACACAAATAAAACATGATTACAACGAGGTTTTTAGCTTCTTTCTAGAAGCAACCTTGGCTTAACTGAATTTCACAAATGTCCATGTGATGTTTCCCCGAATTTACCTTGGCCTACTTCCCTGCACACTCAAATCCAATATCAGTAGTCCAAGGAGATAAAAATAAACATATAAATGCATAGCATCAATAACCAAGTTAATTCATCTGACAATTCATAAATTACATGACAGTTCATTTCCTTATGCAGATACAAGTATGGACAATAGTAATTAAAGGGACATGTATTCATGATATGAAACATTTTAACATCATTATTTGTCAAAATCACAACAATAGACTAGAGATAATGGACTATTCAAAGGACATACTATTTCGGTATGAAACCTTGTAGTCTGATACATAAAGCTACAACATCATATGTTACAAAAAGCAACAATAAACAAATGAAAACAACATTGCTAAAAGAGTAGCTCATACCATGAGCATAAAAAACATACTTTTGGATCAACAAAATAAGTAATATCACGATCATATTAAAATCATGTTAGTCAAATTGTTAAAGGACTTTCATTTCTTATGTATTCATGAGATTCTCAAACCTATCTAGAGATCTAATCATAAGCATTATCATCACACTTCACCACTAAATCAATGATTTCATTCCAGAGGTTTAACACAATTTGTTCTCGCATCATTTTACATTAACATCATATCAAGGACAAAGAATATGGAAGCGAAGTAGCATGGAGCAACAGTAGAGTGAAGTAATGGACTTTCAAATGTATCACGGGAGTCCCCCAAGGACAAATATACAGAGCCTCTGTTGGCATTAAGCAGTATTGCCACTAGTGACAACACTTATTAGCATTCTGAGTGCAAACCGAGCAGACAGTGCAAACCGAGCAGACAGTGCAAACCAAGCAGACAGTGCAAACCGAGCAGACAGTGCAAACCGAGCAGACAATGAAAACCGAGTAACATCTTGTCTACCGAGTCACCAATGCTTACCGAGTTCAATACCTACCGAGTGATCAGTATGAACCGTGCCTTCACTTCTACCGAGTGCATGACGATGCCGAGTAATGCAGTGGACGCCGAGTATCAGAAAGTCACCGAGTCAGTGTGAAGGAACTGAGTAACCATATTTGGGCCGACTTAGTAGCACTTATGTTTATTTGTCAAGCCGACTGTGCAATTGTAATTGTAATTAATTGTTTGAAACCTGTATATAAACAATGATGTAGAAATAAAAGATATATGCACAAGTAATGAAATATATGATACAGAATATATAAAAGAGTAACAAAGGCAGAAATAAGCGAATTGCAGAAGGCTTCAGAAGTATAAGATACAGAAAAGACAAATTCATCACAGAAGGTGATCAGTACATCAGCGAATCTCATTCAGCAATCCAGTTGCAAAGCAGAGATCTACTGTTTCATTCTAACAGGTGAATCAGTACTAAATCCTTTAACCGGGTAGACTTAACAGTCTTTGTATAAATCTCTTTACCGAGTGCATACTTCACTGTATGTTTGTAAATCTTTTAACAGGGTGGATTTAGCAATCCTTATTGCTCCTAACAGGGCAGATCATCGGAAGTGATCAAATTGTAAGCCTTAACCGGCCAACTTTATTCTACAGTATTAAAGCTTTGTGGGTTTCATCCCCACCCCAGTTTTATTTTCTTTTGGAAGGTTTCTGGGTAACCAAATCCATGTGTCTTTATTGTGAATGCTTTTTTAGTTTCATACTTTCTGTATGCAAAGGTTAAAAGTAAAATACATGTTAAAATTAGAAGAGAATTTGAAGTTACTGATTCACCCCTCCCCTCTCAGTAACTTGGTTAATTCCTGAATATTTCCAACAATTGGTATCAGAGCTACATTGGTTCTCAAGACAAAGCTTAACTAGCTTGAGCAAAGATCCAGGACAATGGAGGTATTCAAACTAAACAAGGTGATTGAAAATGAAAAGCTAGATCTGGAAATGGCCATAGCTAAACTCAAAGAAGCAAAAGAACATCTTTCCCAATCCCTAAGAAGAAGAAAGGAACTTGCAAATCAGATGAATGATCAGAATTACATTGAAGAAAAGATTGAAGATCTTCTTCCCTCAAATAACTCAGATGAAGCAAACAATGCTATCAAAGAACTCCTAGAAAAGAATGGGTCTCTGCAGGAAGAAGTGAGAAAATTGAAAAGAGAACAAGAACTACACTCTACAAGATTCTGTGAGATCTTAGAACAGAAAAACAAGTTGAAAGATGAATTAGATGAAAGAAACATTGAAGTCCAAAACAAAACCCTTCAGCTAGAAAACCTAATTGATCAGATCTCTCATACAAATGAAGAAATTCTAAATCTAAGTTCAGAAATAGAAAACACAAAAGAAGAACTAAGATCTGAAAAGGAAATCAATCTAAGATTGATGGATGACCTAAATGCTGAAAAACAAATCAATGAAGGAATGCTGAAAAGTCAAGAAGACTTGAATCAGCTGTATGAATGAAATCTTCATAGGCAAAAAGGAAAAGCAGGACTTGGATACAAAGAAGAAGGCGAATCCTCTAAGCAAGGTACTAAAAGAAATCAAAAACCTACTTGTAATCATTGTGGTAAAATAGGACATACTTCAAATAAATGTTGGAACAATGAAAAAGCAGAATTCAATGGAAAATGTTATAGCTGCAATCAACCTGGTCATAAAGCAAATGAATGCAGGGAAAAACCTAGATTCAGAGGTAATTGTCACAAGTGCAACAAACAAGGTCACAAGGCATCCGAGTGCAGATCCAAGATATTTAATCCAGCAGAACAAATTGTGAAAGCAATGTTTGGATGGGACTACAACACCTGGTGTAGATGTCATTACTGTGGAGAATATGGACACATTGGCATGAATTGCATAAAACATCATCTAAGGAAAAGAGATACTACCATAAGATGTTTCAAATGCACTAAACTCGGTCACATAGCCAGAAACTGCATGAATGCCAGTGAAATTGAAGAAGGAAAGAAGAATGAAGCAACTAAGGTCAGGAAACAGGTCAGACAAAAATGGATTCCTAAAGCTACCGAGCAATCCAGTCCAAGTATTGGAATGGATGGCTCTACCGACTCAGACTAAATTTCCAAGGAAGCACTGGAACTGTACTCTCATAGATCAATCTCAAACAGTTCCAGAACCGAAATTAAAAGAAAAGTCTAAATCAGCATGCAAGATGCAGTGAGATCCCAGCGAGGTAGGTATAATCTTCACCGAGCGAGGTCGGTATAGTCTTCACCGAGCGAGGCCGCTATAATCTTCACCGAGCGAGGTCAGTATAGTCTTTACCGAGCGAGGTCGGAGCATTATGAATTCTCGAGTTCACCGAGTTGCGAAGTCTTTTCCGAGCAATTAATTCTTGGTGGGTGACAGTCTGTCAGAATTCCTACCCTAATTTGAAATGAGCATTAATGACAGAATTTTAAACAAAAAGCAAGTAATCGAACTCATTCTTCACCGCGAATCTTTAAGCACTTTGAGAGCAGAAAACTTCAAGGGCAACCCGGCGATTTAATACTCTTGCGAAAGGAATTTTCTATGAGCTACCATGGCATCATCCAGCACCTCAGCGAAGAAAGGATCAGACATGTTAGTCCAAGGAGAGTGGAAAGCACCAGATTTTAAGATCGTGCCCGCAGTTGCAGCCGCCCTAGATCCGAACGGAGCTCAATCTCAGATTCCTCCTAAGGTACTGCTTATCAACGATATCCGTAATCATTTTAACTGTTCTATTCAAGAAATAGGAAACCTAGAACTAGACATTGTGCGTGAGGAACTATGTGTGGATGGTACTTTGAAACCCGAGCACAAACATCTGGAAGATAAGGGTTTAGTCCACATTGCACATCTTCCTCGAAACTTTCGAGATAAATGGGTTAGGTACATTCTCAGCCGAGTACACGATGGCAAGATTTGGCTTGAGCAACCTATTGAGATCACAAGGAAAATGATTCATCATGTTACCGGTCTTCCCATGTTGAACAAAGCGAAAACTACCAAAACCCTAGGTCGGACGGAACTAGAGAAGAAAACCCTAGCCGAGTGGGATGGTAGAGGCATGAAGGTTAGCAGCATTACCGACGCCGAACTGAAGTTTGGTACACATATCATTGCACACAAGATTTACAGTTCTAGTCGACAGAACAGTGTCTCATGTGAAGTTGTTGACCTAGCATACAAAGTGGTCAAAAACAACTTGACATTTGACCTAGCAGACTTATTGTTGAAACAGTTCAACAAGAACATTGAAAGCATCAAAACTTCCAAAAACAATCCATGTAAGTTTGGATCTTTGATAGTCTGTTTATTCTTCTATGTTCAGAAATTCTTCCCTTCAAAAGGAAAAGTTGTATGGAGAAAAGATGTGCCTGTACTTTATGAAATTAATGAATACATCGCAGAAATGGGTGAAAACTTTGAAAGCATCATGGATAATTATTTTGAGTCTTTCAAAGAGAAAATGAATGACAGATTCCGGATTCCACAAAAATTGGTGGAAGATTACAAAGATGATATCTGTTTTATGGTAGATTGTGATAATGTGTATATTCAAGCAGTTAAACCAAGAACTGTGTATGCAAAACCTCTTCCTTATGAGGTAAATATTGATGAAACCAAGAACATTATTGAAGCACTTCTAAATCAGCCTGTCAATTCCAAAGCCGCATATTTTGGAACATATGATGAAGCTAAGATGAGAATTGAACTAAGCATAAAGCTTCCACAGGCGGTAAACAAAGGAAAGAAAAGAATAGCTAAAATGCAAATGATAACCGAAGAAAAAGAAGAAATAGGTGAAAAAGAAGAGGAAAAGGATGAGAAAACAGAGGAACCAGAACTTGCAAAGAAGAAAGGAAAAGTTTTTATCACTAAGGCATCTGTGCCTCCCACTGCTGTGTTCACAAGGAGAAATACAAGAGGAAAGGCAGACAAGGCAGAAAAAGCAGATAAGGACATAGTATTCAAAAGGCCTCCTCTAACCCTTCAAGAAAAGCTCAAACTCTTCAGAGATGGATCAGGATCTGGAGTAAGTAACATAAAATCCTTGAGATATGAAACCAGATCGGAAGCAGAGCAGAAGGAAATAGAAGATGCTGTTGTTGAGAAGATGGGACAGTGGAAATACTCTCCTGAAGAAATTACCCCACAGGTTCCTGCAGTTCTATTGAATCCGATAAGAATGAGATGGAGCAATGCAAGACAAACTGTAATAGACATATTTGATCAAAACCTAAGACAGTTGATGCCGAGCCTGAACAATGATGAAGTGAAGAAGGCACTAAAAGAGAATGAAAACAAAATGACACTGAAGTTCAATACTTGTTTGATTTTGATCAACAATATTGAATCGGTTGTGAAGGCTGCAAAAGCCACATGGAAGAACATTTACCACCTTCACCAACCGAGCATTGAAACTGTAATTATAAAGGATATTGAAGATGACAGCGATGAGCAAGAAGAAGACACCGAGGTAGATGATACTGTAAGGATAGCAGCAGAAGTCATTGCATCCCTTCCTACCTCTCCAGTGAAAGTCTCTACATCCAGCCCAGAGACACCTTCAAGCATGGTTGTGACAACTTCCACATTTGTCCAATCATCCCTAGCAACATCAGAGGCAGCTACCATTTCTTCTACCGAGCTGCAGTCTCCTGTACCAGTAAGTTTTCCAGCTTTTGAATCATCAAGTGTAAATATTGTAAGTTCTCCAGTAGAAAGTATACCAGTGTCAATAGCCAGCCCTATCTTATCTACTATCACTACTACAAGAGCATTAAGTACAGATAAGCCTAAGGCTCTACCGAGTATAAAATTTTTGGGTAAAAATATAGTTGAGGATATAGACCTAGACGAAGAGATAGAGATTCCTACTCTGGATTTTGCAAATCTCTCAGCAGACCAGATGCAGAATATAGGTGAGATCCTCCAAAGGAAAGCAAAACAAAAGAAGCTTAAGGAGGAGAGAGACAAGGAGTATCAAATCATCAAGGATGCTAAGGACATTTTGTCTGATGCATTAGGCATTAAAGTAGACTCCTCCCAGCATGTTTTGTTACAACTGGCAGAAGCAGTTGAGAAATATAATGAGGACTCATCCGGGACAGAGAAGTTAGTTGAAAGAGCCGAGAAGAGATTCAACAATAAAGTGCTTGAGCACATTGCTCAGCACATAGCTATTAACCAAGTGGAATTATCTTTAGTTTTGTCTAACACAGAGTCTATTTATTCGAATGCTACCTCTCTTTTGGCCAGACTATGCAATTTTGCCGAGTTCACAAAGGATGTCAAAAATAAAATGAATAAAATGGATGAGGATATGAAGATTAGCATACAGAAGCTGCAACTTGAACCAAGTTCAAGCTCTGCTCATCACATGAAAATTTCACATCTATCCAATATGCAGTCTGATCTATTGAAAGAAGACTCAAGGATCCGGTCCACACTGCTAGACATCCAACACATGATCCTTCCCATCATGAATACAATGTATAAGCACATTGAACATTCCAGAACATTGATTCATGACAATCAGTTCTCCATAGCAGATCACATGATTGAACTCTCTGCAGAAATCCAAATTGCCATACAAACATGTAAGATTCTGCAAGAAAGTTGGGACAGAACCCTGGCACTAATAATGAAGGTACATTCTGATTTCTTATCAAATTTTGGATTCTCTCTGTAAATAAAATGTATATGCACCTTTGGCATTATCGTCAAAAAGGGGGAGATATGTATAGAAGGAGAGAGATGTATACTGTATAGATTTGTATAAGAAACAGTTAGCACATTGAAAGGGGGAGACAATGTATATAGCCCTATAACAAAGACAAATTTTGAAAAATCAAAATAAAACTCAGCATGATTCGGTGTATATAAATTTTGGCCAATAAGTGTTTTTGTCACTAATGCCAAAGGGGGAGATTGTTGGCATTAAGCAGTATTGCCACTAGTGACAACACTTATTAGCATTCTGAGTGCAAACCGAGCAGACAGTGCAAACCGAGCAGACAGTGCAAACCGAGCAGACAGTGCAAACCGAGCAGACAATGAAAACCGAGCAACATCTTGTCTACCGAGTCACCAATGCTTACCGAGTTCAATACCTACCGAGTGATCAGTATGAACCGTGCCTTCACTTCTACCGAGTGCATGACGATGCCGAGTAATGCAGTGGACGCCGAGTATCAGAAAGTCACCGAGTCAGTGTGAAGGAACCGAGTAACCATATTTGGGCCGACTTAGTAGCACTTATGTTTATTTGTCAAGCCGACTGTGCAATTGTAATTGTAATTAATTGTTTGAAACCTGTATATAAACAATGATGTAGAAATAAAAGATATATGCACAAGTAATGAAATATATGATACAGAATATATAAAAGAGTAACAAAGGCAGAAATAAGCGAATTGCAGAAGGCTTCAGAAGTATAAGATACAGAAAAGACAAATTCATCACAGAAGGTGATCAGTACATCAGCGAATCTCATTCAGCAATCCAGTTGCAAAGCAGAGATCTACTGTTTCATTCTAACAGGTGAATCAGTACTAAATCCTTTAACCGGGTAGACTTAACAGTCTTTGTATAAATCTCTTTACCGAGTGCATACTTCACTGTATGTTTGTAAATCCTTTAACAGGGTGGATTTAGCAATCCTTATTGCTCCTAACAGGGCAGATCATCGGAAGTGATCAAATTGTAAGCCTTAACCGGCCAACTTTATTCTGCAGTATTAAAGCTTTGTGGGTTTCATCCCCACCCCAGTTTTACTTTCTTTTGGAAGGTTTCTGGGTAACCAAATCCATGTGTCTTTATTGTGAATGCTTTTTTAGTTTCATACTTTCTGTATGCAAAGGTTAAAAGTAAAATACATGTTAAAATTAGAAGAGAATTTGAAGTTACTGATTCACCCCTCCCCTCTCAGTAACTTGGTTAATTCCTGAATATTTCCAACAGCCTCTAGTAAACAGTGGAAGAGAGTGACAATGATAATTATTTTTTGCATTCATAATAACAGAGACAACTCACTATAGAGGCAGCAATCTAACTTATGAAGTTATAGGAATCTGAGAACAAGACACATAGTATATATGTTACAAATCCTTTGGACAAAAAGAATTTACAAATGCAAGGTACAGATTTCAAACATTATCATTCATGGGATATGTCAAAATAGGAACGTTGAATAAACACAATGGTCAAGTATTACAGAAATACCAGAGGAATGGTTACATGTATAACTGTGTCAAATAGTTCTAAAAGTTGTGTGACAGATGTGAATGAATGATAGTACAGCTAAAAAGACATCATGGAATAGAAATCAAACTGAGGAAATATTGAATACAGTACACAATCTGCTTCCATGAATAGTAGAAGGTACAAACAAGATACAATGCATGGTTACCATGAATGGAACAACAATGAGTGTAGAAAGTCATCATTCCATGATATAAACAACAAGATGAGGGGGCAATCAATCATGGCATTCAGACATAATACAAGTTTAATAGAACAGTGTCATAATTCATTATCAAAGATTAAAGAGTATATTTATGGATTTTAGTACAAGTGGTTTGGTACAACAATAAAGAGTGTTATAATACCCAACTATAATAAAGGCAGTGCAGCTACATGCTAAGGAAAATGTTGTTGTTGCTATGAATCATAACAAACTAAAGTATGCGCTAAAGGTTTCTATCATAAAAAAGGATGCAAGAGTCACCAATAAAGCCATTTGTAACCTGTACAGAATACCAAGAGAAGATTGCATTTTTGTTACTGGTAAAGAATGTTGATACACTCACATGACAAGAAGAGCTACATTTTTCATCATGCGAATGACAGTGCAAGAAGACAGTAATGAGCATTCATTAGACGATAGTGATGCATCTATGAAGACGAGAGTGAGTTTCTCGACATGGAAACTATAGGACAAATATCTACTACCACAAATCAATTACATAATCCTCATGACAATCTACAATTGTAGTTAAAAAAGAGGTTACACAACAATGTATTGTTACAGATTCAATCATAACAAATCACAGTCAGCTACAAGAACAAGCACAATCCTGATTGACAATAGGTTTTTATGCATCTCACACACAAGCACCAAGTGATTTGGATGTCATCAAGACCTTGATGATATGTGTGCATGAATACTAAGGGAAAATATCAGTATAGGGAGTAGCTACACTAGTTGATTATGACTTCAACCACAACGACATTTTTTAAATAATGGCCCAGAAGAATACCACTTGAGTCACTTCCTTGAGAGTACTTTCTCCCACAAGGAAGGCCCTTTTCTAAAAAAATTGAATTAAAGCATTGTTATCACCTTTTGATGCAACGGTAGGTCCACTCATGAAGCACAAACGTGTAAAATAATTCAAGCATTAGGGTTCATTAACCTTTAATAAATACAAATGTGAGGGGAAGACACACAAGTTTAGAAATTTTCCTTTTATATTGTTCTCCTAAAGCCCATGCCACAAGCTGAAAATTGGAGTCAGTGAACCAAAACCCTATTCTAGAAACTAAAAATGACTTAGACAACCAGAAACTAAAAATCATCAAACAGAAAATAAACCAGACTACAAATATTGTATACCTACACCTACCAGTCAATTATGTTGTTTCTTATGCAATTGCAGCTCTTAATTCAACAAATGTGGCTCAGGATTTGGCAATTACATATTAGAAACAGGTGATTGTGTTGTTTGCTTTATCAAATGTGTTGTTTGCTCTTCAACCTACAAAAAAAACATGAAAACATACCAAACACGAAGATCAAATTCTAGAAGGAATGTGTGTATAGTCTAAATGATTATGATGCACAATCTATCAATTGTGTCGATTAATCTGATTGTGCCAAAAGAATCTATATCCTACAAAAGCTTAAAACACACTTTAAAAAATGAATAAAATCAATGTCTTCTATCAGGTTCACCAAATGTGGGGAGGAAAAATCGTAACATTCAAACACCAGCAAAGTAATAAATAGATCTAGCTAGAAAAGATCCTACCCTAAGCATTAGATTCTACTTCTACAAGAGAGTAAGAACAAAATAAATCATGTGTAATAAATAATCAACATAAAACCATGCACATAAAATCACTATATTCTTCTGGCTTCTATCATTTTTGTGTAATGTAGGCTCTCAAATTTTCTCTTAATATAACGACACAAAAAATTCAAGAGTTGTGGTTAGAAAAATAATGAAGAATCGCCTTCATTTTTTAGAATTTAGGATTCCAACAAATGGTCCAAATTAAGAGGCACATATTGGTAATGAATAACTAGGATTGATTAAGACAAGATTGATTGGACATATTTCTCAAACTGATTGATAGTTGACTAACTACATGACTAGGTTGATTGATAAGTTAAATTAGCTAATTGACAAATGACTGTGTGCATAACATGAGACTGAATAGATAACTGGTTGTGTGACTAAATCAATGAGCTAAAAACTAACTTGATTGAAGAGTTGAACTATTAGTTAGTGGGAGTTAAGGAGGTGGAACTAGAGGAATAAATTACAATTAAATAAAAAAAATTTAAAATATTGTACATGAGGCGGAATAAATAAACTAAATTAAAAGACTTCGTTAGCTTTGGAAAAATGGAATAATTACATAAATTAAATAATTTTTCTAATTATAGAAGACATAGTAAATTAAATAATTAAATAATTTCTTAAGTGAGGCAAAAAATAATGAGAATTAATTTAATTAAATAATAATGATTATTTAATTAAAATTTGAGAAAACAAAATCAATTAAATAATAAAAATCATTTAATTTATTTTAACGAAATAATTAGTTGATTAAAAAATTAAAATTATTTAATAATAACAAATTGGAGGACAATATTTATTTGAAATTTGAATTAGAAGAAACATAAATTTATTAAATAATAAATATCATTTAATTAATTTAATTAAGATAATTGTAATTATTCAAGAAACTAATATTATGTACTGGGATGTAATCTTGGGTTAAGATCTTGGGTGTCTTTCAGGTGTTTTGGGTGGGGTATTTTATATCTAATTGCTTCGGGATATGGTTATTTGTCATACTATTGTAAAAGTGTCTTAGGTGGCATCAAGAGCTATGACCAGTGGTTTTCTTGACCCGATAATTTCTCCTGGTATGCTCCCTTGAGTCGAGTTCAATGTATACCTTCTTTCTACAGTCAATAATTTGAGTATACCATCTTATCAAAAAAAGTTAAAATATTGCGCACAACTGATGGGACTATTTTAAGCATTTATAGGTTGAATGAGTTTTGATTGAAGAAGATTGATTTGGGATTTGGTTGAAAAGTGACGATTTGGGATTTGGTTGAATAGGGTTTGATTTAGGATTGCATTGAAATTTGTGTTTTTATTTGAAATTGATTTTTCATGTTTACTTGTGTGCTAAGAGCTACTATGTTTGTTCTTGAAATAAGAGCATGTATGTAATACCCCTCAAACCCTAACATGTCCTTGCTATGCTTGTTGGAAGTGAGGGAATGAATGTAGAGACTTTTATGCTTGGTTTTTATAAGAGTGTGATTATACTTGATGTGTTGCATAATACATTCTATTATAATTATAATAACTTCTCACTCTAGTGTTGGCAATGATAAATATTTTTAGGTATATTCCTTCATGTGTAATCATCCCTTCTTATGTTCCATGATATTTTAGGGACTTGATGTTATGTGGGCACCTGATAGATCTATATGTTTACTATATGAAGTACTCCTTATCAATGAATATGATTAGCTTGGATAAATTAGTTATAATGACTAAAGGGGTTGATTATGATACCTTGACACTTATGTCTTAATTGTTATATGACAATCTTTTAATATGGCTTCAAGATCTCTTTAACGGTTAGGTTCTCTAAATGTTATGATTCTGATTTAGTTTGTCATGATTATTGTTCTATGATTTCATGCATGATTATGATTATATCTTCAGTCAATGATTTGATTATGTAACTAACCCTATAATGGAATTATATTACTGATGTTGTTCTAACCCTTAGTCTATATCTGATTGATGATGCTTATGTATTTGTGATGCTTACTTAAGATCTTGTATTTGTGATCTGTTTGTATGAAAAGGGGAGAAGTCATAGTTACTCACCTAGTGACATCCACAAGACCTATCAACCCTTGTCATTGCTTGCATTATCTTCTAGATATATGTGCATATGTATACTTGCTTTTTGATGCAGAACTATAGGTATTGGGCATCGACTTCACCTAGCTTCACAGGTCTGAGTGTGCCCTCAAATCCTCAATTGTTGTTGTACAAAGATAGCACCAAGGTCCTCCCAAAAGTATCCTTTTAAGGATTAATGTGACCTTGAATTTCAAATACATCTAGACTATTGAGGTATAAAGAATTGGTTATTCAACATGATTATTTTATTGGTTAAATTCTTGTGTGTGATCTCTCTCCTCCTTGAAATGACTTAGAGAAAATCAAATTTACTCTAGGATAATAATTGAAAAAACCTTATGATCAATTAGCATAGGAGGATTGATAGCTCTTTGCATAAATTGAAATATGATTGAATTTTAAAATGTATGAAAGTTAGAATTATTTGATGTGATCATGATTACAAGATGGATTTAGGGTGTCAAAATAATGATTCACAAAATTCTCATAATTTGGCTAACAATT
This sequence comes from Chamaecyparis obtusa, assembly GCA_027943335.1. NCBI lineage: Eukaryota > Viridiplantae > Streptophyta > Pinopsida > Cupressales > Cupressaceae > Chamaecyparis > Chamaecyparis obtusa. Next base: position 638,351 of record BSBK01005490.1, read on the forward strand.
GGAATAAATTATTAATGTGGCCCAATTATGTCATCGGTTGTATTATGCAGGAAAGGAGTTGTGTAAAAGGAAATATTGGGAGACATCAATACCAAAAAGTAACAAGGTTTATCTAAGGAAGGGAAAACATCTATTCCAAAATGATTTCCTCCTTGAGAAGTTAGAAAATTAACCATCAAATGAGGTTATATTATTCAATAGAAATGTGTTTATGTGGTTTATTTGTATAGGGTCTTTAATGAGAGTCTTTTGGTCAATTTCTATATATTTATATAAATAAGTTATTTTAGGAGTTGGAACACAATAATTATATATCCTTCTATATTTATATCATTTAAACACAGAAATGGCACTCGGATTCTTCTGAGGCGGGATGGGATGTGTGTCCAGCAACGACTGATTTGGGATTTGGTGTGTCTCCGGCTACTTCCGGTTGGTCCCCGTGCTCTCCTTCAGATTTCCATGTTACTGGTTGGGGATCAGCTGACATGGTAGAATAGGTGATTAGCATCATGGAAACTTCTTAATTTTTGTTGTTTTGGCTATGTGTGATGCCAAATTGGTATTGTATGGTTAAATTGTGAATTTGGCATCATGTACAGGTCTTTTTGTATGTGTATACGATGGGACATAGCTCTATATTTTGAAATCTTTCTACTGCTCGGTATGTGGGTTCTCCCTGAATAGCTTTCAGAGATTTTGTAGTTTACATACTGAAAATCAAATGTAATCGATCTATATCAATATCATACATGTATATGACAATGATTCTGAGGTTTCTTCGTGATTCTTCCACAGAGGAGTCTTTGAATCAGTTTTATATTAATATAATTATGGTGGCTAGTCCACTTTGGCTTTAAAAAAAAAATCCCCATGACTTAACTTACCCCTCTAAAAGTCCTCGTTAAAATGAGTGATGAGTTTGGAGGATTGGAGGGGTTAGATTGGTTGAAGGTACCAACCCATGCCTCATTTATTCGGGAAGACTTCGGGAATGGGGTGTCCCAATTTTTTTGTCCCCTATTAAATAAAGAAAACACCTCATGGAGGAGTGGATGGTAAAGTGACAAGTGTCACCTCCCCATCCAAGTCTTCCAAATTGAAACTTCATTATAAAGGGTTTGTGAAGGGAGGGTGGGGGTGTTACCCATTTCTCCTTTTGGAGAACTCTTCCTTGTAAAAGTAAAGGTAAAAGTTAGAGGGAGAGAAGGATAATATCTCACATATGGAAGTTACATGGTCAACATGAGGGCTTGAAGACAGAGATAAGTTATTCTTTCTCCATACTACTTAGTTTGGTTAAGATTTTTTATGTATTGGTGTCAAGAAGATAGTTTAAGTGTAAATATTAGACTGGTATGGGTACTTTGAGTAGTGTTCATGGATAGGAAATTTTCACCATTGATCTCTATGGTGTATAGATTCTTCTTACTTTGGGGTTGGCTAGGACTTAAGAGGCCTCATGATGCCCCGTTTGGATGGGAGGAGAGAAAGACTTTCTATTGTATTTTTTCATTTACATAACTCTATGAGGAATACTTAAATATTTGTAAATGTTGGTTTTTAAAAAGGGGGGGATTATTTCATAATGTCATGGTGGATATTTTAATTGTGTAATGAAGTAAGAAGCTTTTGTTAGTTTCTTTCTACTGAAAAGTATCAAGTGATGGTTAAATATGGTTATTCAAAATTTAATAGTTTAAGAGATACTTTATGGCATATTAAGTGCATAAGATGTCAAAGCTTTTCATAACAAAAAAGATTATCTATTGTTGTATAAAGTAAACTTTACCCTTGATCTGGAAGAAATATAATACATAGATTAAAGTTATTATTCATCTTGCACAATTTTCCATCTTTAAAAGGAATGAAGATTATTTTAGAGTATAAAATATGAAAAGAATGTCTTCTTTGATGTTTATATTTTGTAGCCTTATGAACAAAAGGAATGAGAGATCTATGCTTGCCAGCTTTGTATATTGCAATCCATAGCAAAAATTACTATTATAGTCCAAACTATAAATAGATATGCAACTCAGAATAACTATCTTCGTAGGTTTGTACAATATCAATCTTCATAAGATCAAAAGAATGTGCGTGTGTCTATATATATATTTGGAAGAAAAATATGAGCATCATGTATTAATTGGTCCATATATTTCATAAATGAGTAATTTGTTTCAATATAAATAAGTTATTTTAGGAAGTGGAACACAATAATTATATATCCTTCTATATCAGAAAGACGAGTTTAAAAAAAAACTATTCTGTATAACCCTAGTAAAGTATTTAGTGTGTTTGCTCTGATGTAAACATTCATAAAAGTCAAATCTTGAGCACGAATTCAACGTATGTTAAAATGCCTTATAATAAATGAATTTATGGCATTGAATATATCATTAACCTTATTTAACAATGGAGTAGATAGCTTATATTGTCCTTAGTGCAGATTTGTAATTACAAATAACAAAGTCATGATCTAGACTGGACAGTACCAAATAGAGTTCTAATAGTGGTGCCTCCTCATAGTGACATTTGATTGAGCCTTCCACTTTGATTTCCCTGCAAGGTCCATTCATCAAAGATTAACAAAATTATAAAACACAAAACTCATGTTACCTCTTTCAGCACACTTAGTTGTATTGAAATAACTTACAAACTTTTAAAATCCAAATGAAATGGATTTGCTGTAACTCCATAGCCATGTCAGGTACTCAAGAAATAATACAGCTCGTCAAAAGGTAATGGCACAAAAACTCACTTCCTGTAGGATTGTATGTTAGCCTCATCTGGAGTCTTCTTTGATTTGCACAAAAACTCACTTCCCGTAAGATTGTATGTTAGCCACTAGCCCCATCAAATCCACAATATAAAATTTAAGGAACTGGAAGACAAATCTGTGTAAGCTTGACTTGTTAATATCACCCAAGGAAGTAGATATATAGAATTAAAGTTGGCAGCAACCTGCACTACGTACAAGAATGGGCATTGGTTGACCGCTTTCTCTTTGGACCCCAATATCTTAAGAAGCTCCACTCGAAGTATAGTAGCTCATTATGTATCTATTCAAATTTAGGCAGCATATAAACGCCTCCCCAACAAGAGATGAATTGGATTTTGTGTGATGCTCATCATAACATGCTGATATAGTAATCATTGTGAATGTCATTTAGCCTTAGCTAATGTCTATTTACTGATATGATTTAGGGGACCAATCCATTCATGCAACTTATGTTTTGAGATGCCCACATCAATCAGGAATATGGTTCAGAGTTTGTGCTATTATAAAATTTAAATGTTGTTTAAACAATATTGTATTGTTATGTATCCAATATGTACAATATTCATTATCAAGGTGTAAGTTTAGTTGAACTAATAAATGAAGTGCAGAACTTTCTTTGTAGGAGCCGCATAGATGTATCACCAAGTTAGAAGTAATATGATTTAAATTAGTGAAATAAATGATTCTATAGGATGAAACAATGACAGGTTCTTCCAGCTTTTCCTGTACAAGTTTCTTGCAAGATGACATGCTATATCAAACATCATAGGCTACTCAAATTGGTCAATAAGACTATATCACAATAGGAAACTTTGCTTGTTCTTATCCACTCACTCCATGGCAATAATTATCAGCATGGTGGAAACTTAATGTACGATGCTCAGAAGACCATGCTATTGCTACTGTTTTCACTGTATGCTGTCCCAAAATAGAGTAAGCCATTTGCCGTTGGTAACACATCCCTTTGCCACCATTGACTGATCTTTTCATGCAATGAATTTAACTCTTGATTGATGTGTTAAATCAAATCCTCGTTTCTAGCATCTTCAAGGTCATTTGAGATCTCCAGCCCATCTCCACCTGGAAGGATTTTAAATAAAAGTATGGGGCTCGTCTATTGCATTAATATCTCCGTGAGGTCGGGCATGTGGTTGAATGTATGGGTAGGTAATAGTAATTAAGAGATGTTGTATTACTTGCGTCAGCTGTGGCTATGCAGCAATCTAAAACGTTTAATATATAAGGAGAGTTTGAAAAAACCTAAGTTCTCCCCTTGGTAAGCTATGCATTTTAGTTTGTTGTTCGGACGTTTCCTCAACTCCAACTGTTTCAACTTCCTTAATGCTTTTAAAAGATTCAATAAAAACAAATTGCTTCTTTTTATTTTGACGTTGGCTATGGAATAAAAATATTCATTCACTAGTATTGCCATTATCCCCTTCATTCTTAAAATGTCAAATGCCTTCATCCAATTTGTCTACTCTGTCCTTATATTGAATACAAACAGGTTTAGGTATCAATCAATATATTTGGATTACCAAATCGGTGGTCTTACTAACTTCTCTATATTCTACTTTGAAATCTTCCTCTACTAACAAATGGACAATTACAAATGTGTCCTCGTGATATCCAATTTATATTCGTCTTGTAAATAATGTTATGTATTAGTACTTTATTTGTTTTTTATAATGTAAAGAAACCTTGAGAGTTACGTAAGAAATCTCCAATTTCAATATCCTTACCTGATGCTCATGCCTATAAACAACAAGGGTCAGTTGTTGACCAGTTTGTAGAAAAGCTAGCAATTCAGAAGGATGGAGTTACAGCTAAGAGAAAAAAAAGATTGAAAATGAAAATCAGGCTCATTATCAGTCACCGTGAAGACATCAAACAAAGCAAAGTTGAAGAAGTGTCGCCTTCGGAATCAGAGAATGCATAGTTAAAAGACAATCTGCAAATTCAATAGAAGACATAGTGTTTGGCCAAAGATGAAGAAATCATTAGTTTGCAAGAATGAAGAAATAGATTGAGAAGAATTTGCAATAGTTGAAGTAAAGATCCTACCCAGAAGGAGATGATGGATGTTAATACACAATTGTTTAATGAAAGGAGATAGAATAAAAAGGAGAGAAAGTCGTGTAATGGTTGCAGTCCCCAGTTTGAAAGCCTAAAGAAATCACCAAAGAGGAAGAAGAATAGCTAGTTTATTCCTAGATTTAATATTATTTGTTAAAAAGATACAAGCTGTAGGAGCTGCTAACCAGTATGAAAATCAGTTTGTAAAGAGAGTGCTGATTTGCTTAGAGAATAAAGGGTTGGCATTTCAAATGAAGTCATCGTTGTTGGAGCAAGTTGGAGAAGAGCAGAAGGGAGTTGTCAATAGAAGTTGTTGCTAAAGGTTGAAAGTCCAGAAGTCAGCATCGTATTATTTCATGTTGAGACTTTTGTTGCATGTTTGGAAGGAGATCATTGCAGAGTACAAAGTCATTTCCAAGACAGTAAGGAAAGCTATTCAAAGACTGCAACAGTTTGTTGTCTGAAGACATGGATACAAAGAAGAAATCACCACTTTGAGTTAATGAATTGTTTGAAGAAGACTACAGCTTGGACGTTGAAGTTGCAGCAAGTCACTGCCAATAAAAGAGAAGCCTGAAGCTGTTGAAAATTGATTGTGGTTTGTAGAGAATCTATCACATGAATGGAAGGGTTCATGGTCATAAAAAAGTGTTCACAGCCATAGCTGATACTATTTGAGAAGGTTGAAGGTCTAAAAACACAGAGAACTTTGCTAAAGAGAAGAGGTTGTGAATTGTAATGGGTCTTTGAAAGAGCTGTAGCTCAAGTTATTGATGTAATTTTTCAGTATGATCATTCTATAAAATTTCATGTCTATTTCTATTTTCTGTCTCATGTATCTTTTTCTGCTGGTCCCCTGCATCCTTCAAGTTGATCAGTCTTAACTTCATTTTGGATCAATTAACATTTATGCCTCCTGGACACTAATAAACGCATTACTTTTTTTCTCTAATAACTGTCAGCATTTGTCTTTATGGAGAAACAATGTGGTAGAAAATATGATTGCAACTAACAATTGTAACTAGATAATAATCCCTTCAGAATTTGATCCCAAGGTTCCACACATTGATCATTTTGGATCAATTAACATTTATGCCAATAAGAGAGAAGCCTAAAGCTATTGAAAATTGATCGGGGTTTGTAGAGAAGCCATCACATGAATGGAAGAGTTCATGGTCATAAAAAGTGTTCACAACCATAGCTCATACTATTTGAGAAGGGTTCCCTGACTCGCCACGGGTCATGCGAGTTATGCTGATCCACGGGCCAAGCCAGCCCTGGTGGGTTATCAATGATCATGACCCGGTCGGGTGACCCAACGGGTCACGGGTCATGACCGGCATGACTCGCTGAGTCCCACCGGGTCCGTGGTCTATGACCTGTGCCATGGCAGGCCTGGGCTGGGCTTTAAAAAAAATAAAATTCATTGACTTTTTTTTACTTTTCTTTGCTTAACTGTTATGCTATTTGCCCTAAAAGGCATTGTAGTTGCTTTGTAGGAGAAGAAGAGAGGAAAAGAGAGAAAAAGGAAGAAAAAATAGAGGCCATAGGTTTGCGACCAGCCAGGAAGAAGAGCATCAATGTCATGTCCCCAATAGTCATTAATTGGCTAATTAAATAAAGGAATTAAATTATTTAGTATTAATTACATGAGCAAATTAATATTAAATAATTACAAAGAAACTTTAAGTTACTTTTGTTTAATAAAGTAGTTCCTTTTGTTTAATAAAGTAGTTCCTTACGGAACAGTTCCCTTATGGGCGTTTGGTTGTGATTAAAAGACGGGTTTGCACAGTCAGAGGTATGCTTGAATATTTCGTGAAGTTGATAACAAGTAAAGACAAACTATTCCTTTCGCCAGTTGGATGTCTGGCCTAGTGGAGAGAGAAGTGGGGAATAAAGACATGGGAGCGTGGAAACAACTTAGACCGGAGACAAAAATCATTTCCGTCAGAACACGGTTCTTGATAGAGAGATTTAACATTTTGTGCCGTGAGATTTAACGCTTAGTGCTTTGCGTGGGTGGCCGATGTGGTTGGAGACTTATTCATGAGATAGAATAGCAGCAAGCTTAGACGGAAGTAGAAGCTGGTAGGTGAACACAATAAATACCGCGTGGAGACAATTAACAATGGACGATGTGGAACAGTATTTGGTGACTCATGGCAATCATCTACACCACCTCTAATAACAGTGACAGAAGGATTGGTTGTATACGGTGGCTCCCTTTGGCAAACCAAAGTCCAAACTTCATATCGGGAGAAGAATACGGGCCGTAAATCGATGAAGTCAGAGGAAAGTCTGTGGAGATGAATCATCAAGGAAGACAACGGTGAGGCTGAATCCGAATTAACTACCAACAATATATACAGGTGCACACCTAAATTATATAGTGATAAATTTTATTGAATTTATTTGACTTTGCAACTTGGGACTATGAATGGAATTTCTTTATCAAATGAGTTATAAATGAACAATTTGAATTATTGACAAAGTACATGAGAATATCTGCAATAATTGTAGCTTCCTAGAGATTTGGGAATTTTACAGTGGTATCAGAGCTTTTAATCTTGCCAACCTGTAGGGTGTTTGTGTTGTCAAAATAAAAGATATGCTTTACTGAATATGCCATCAGCCCATTACAACTTTCGAAATACCAAAGAACGTCAAAATAGAAACCCAACCAGTCCTTCTAGTTCAACTCCACAATTTGCAATTGAGGAAATTCATACTGAGATAGAAGAAGAAATAATTTTTGAACACATAGGGGAACCAAAAAATAATAGGTATTTAATTGCTACATTAATAAGAAGTCAACAGGACATGCAAAATAATATAAGTACGATGACCAATCTGATGACTCAATTCATGGCTCAAAATCTAAATCAAAATCAAAATGAGGGTGGTAGTGATGGACGTTCAGTAAATAACAATTAGCCTGAAAGAACAACAATAGCTAGGCCTTCTCTGCCAAATTTCACTCCTAGGAATTTACAACTAGAACATGAACCTATAGCTAGAGAAGTACAAGATGAAAGTTTGAATGATTGGGAAGCAGCTGGGGCAGAATTCAGATCCCACATGTCATTTCGGGAATACATGGATGTCAAGATGAAACATAGGTCTCATAAGAGCAGAAATTACAACAATGAATTACAAAGGAAAATAGGGAAGATGTCCATACCTTACTTTGATGGAATAGGCAAGACAACTGCAAGGGCATGGGTTCAAAAGTTAGATACCTATTTTCAATTAAATCCTATGATGGAGGATGAAGCTATTAAATAAGCAACATTACATCTAGATAGAGTTGCACACAAATGGTGGCACCATGGGCAAGTCACCTTGGGCCATAATCTGGTAGAGACATATTTGGAATTCACTGAACGTCTCATTGATAGGTTTGATTCCAAAAATCCCGAATTACATTTAAAAGAGTTAACACAACTAAAACAAACAGGGGTAGTTGAACAATATATAGCAGAATTTGAAAAGTTGGCTGTGTTTGTCACTGAAATTTCCGAGAGGAACAAGATTGTTATTTTCATTGATGGACTTTTTGATTCTTTGAAAGGTTGGGTGAAATCTTTAAATCCTCCTACACTACAAATGGCTATTAAGAAGGCAAGAGAATTAGAACCGTCCTCAAAAGGGAAAATTTGGAATAAAGGTCCTTTTACAAAACCAGATAAAGACAAACAACCCTTCAATAAAGAAACGTTTCCAAAACCCACATTTGATAAAGAGGAAAGGGATGAACTTAGGAGATGAAAATTGTGCTTCAGTTGTAAAGAGTCATGGCAACCAGGTCACAGGTGTTTGGGAAAAGGGAAAATACATTACATTGAAGTAACATCAGATAATGAAAACGAGGAAAATATAGATCCTAATATAGAAGGTTCCCAAATGGTTTCTGCTTCTGAACAGGAAAATAAACAGGCAAGTGGTATAATGGCATCAATGACAAGAATTCCTCATTACAACATTTTAAGGGTAAGAGGGGTGTTACACGGTCAGCGAGTTATTGTTATGATTGATAGTGGATCTACTCATAATTTTATTGATGCTGCTCTTGTTAAGCAACGTGGGTTACAGGTAGTTAAACATGAAGGTTTTGATGTGAAAGTTGCAGGTGGCACTAATTTAGTTAGTACACATAAGGTTCCACAACTGAGTATTGCTTTGGGTAATTATAAAGTAACTGATGATTTTTATGTGATTGATTTGGCGGATACTAACATGGTGTTACGAATCCAGTGGATGGAAACCTTGGATAAATATTCTCAGAGTTTCAAACGCATGGAGTTTTCTTTCAAGGTTGATGGACAAAAGGTGATTCTCAGAGGCATGACAAATGGTGGTCCCAGCATTATTACTGCTAAAAGGATGGAGGCTATTTTCCGTCATGGTGAGGTTGCATGGTCAGCACAATGCTTGATTTCTACTCAAGTAACAGGTTTTGAATCAAAGCATTATTCAAGTGATTTGTTGCAAGTACTAGATTCACATTAATTGGTTTTCAGTGCCCCAAGCGTACCCCCTGATATAGGTTTTGAACATACTATTGAATTGGAGGAAGGAGCCAAACCAGTCATTACTACTCCATACAAGCATCCTAAGGCTTTCAAAGATGAAATAGAAAGAAATATTAAGGAGTTATTAGATATGGGGCACATTAGGCCTAGTTCTAGTCCATTTGCACCTTCAGTAGTGCTAGTCAAAAAGAAAAATGGAACCCTACGCATGTGTATAGATTACCATGCCCTCAATAAAAAAACCATAAAGAACAGGTATCCGGTTCCTCGCATCGATGAATTGTTAGATGAATTGCACGGTGCTGTGCATTTTTCTAAAATTGATTTGAGATCAGGGTATCATCAGATAAAATTAAGGGAACATGATATTCATAAAACTGCTTTCCGTTGTCATTATGGTCATTATGAATTTTTGGTTATGCCTTTTGGATTGACAAATGCTCCAGCAACATTTCAGTCTTGTATGAACCATATTTTTAATAAGCAGCTGCGAAAATTCTTGCTCGTTTTCTTTGATGATATACTGATTTACAGCAAGACTTGGGAGGAACACTTGAAACATATTGATGAAATTTTGGTTATAATGGAGTCTCAATCTCTTTATGCAAAAGCTTCTAAATGTGAATTTGGTATGACGGAAATTTTATATTTGGGTCATATGATCAGTGCTAAAGGTGTGCAGGTACATCAAGAAAAGATCATGGCTATTCTGGATTGGCCGCCTCCACGGACTCTTTTTGATTTAAGAGGTTTCTTTGGTCTATGCAGTTATTACAGGAGATTTGTTAGAGGATTTTCACAGCTTGGAGCACCGCTGACAGATCTTACCAAACAAGGGGCATTCAGATGGACTGCAGAGTCACAACAAGTATTTGACAAACTCAAGGAGGTAATGAGTTCTTGCCCCGTCCTTGCATTACCAGATATTGATCAGCCCTTTGTGTTAGAATGTGATGCGTCAGGTAAAGGAATTGGAGCCGTGTTAATGCTGAATAAACATCCGATAGTGTTTGAAAGCAGGAAACTCACTAGTGCCAAAAAACTGTATTCCATATATGATAAGGAAATGTTAGCTATTATGCATGCATTAGCTAAATTCAGACAATACTTAGTTGGAGCCAAATTTGTAGTTAAAACTGATCATAATAGTTTTAAGTATTTCCTTAGTCAAAGAGACTTGAATGATAGGCAGCAAAAGTGGATCAGTAAAATTCGCTTATGATTTTGAAATTGAATATGTTAAGGGTAAGAACAATGTTGTAGCTGATGCTTTGTCTCGAAGGCCGGAAATAAATGCTTTAAGCAGGGTAACAATGGATTGGAAATCTTTGTTGTTGGTCGAATATTCTAAGAACTCCATTGCTTGTGATCTTTTGGACGGGAAAGTTCAGGACGAAAGGTACAAAATTGTGGATGATATTATTTACTACAAAGATAGAATCTTCTTAGTACCTGAGTCTAAATTAAAGCTGAGAATTTTGCAAACAGTTCATGATTTGCCTTTAGCAGGACATCTAGGTTATTTCAAAACTTACCGGCACATCCGTGAAAGATTCACATGGAAAGGGCTCAAAAATGACATTTTGCAATACGCCAAGGAATGTATCACATGTCAGCAGAATAAAACAGAACATTTTTATCCAGCTAGGTTATTACAGCCTTTACCTATTCCGGATTAGAAATGGGAAAGTATTTCAATGGATTTCATTACTAGTTTACCTCGTGCTCAAGGTAAAGATTGTATTTTTGTGGTGGCTAATAGATTAACAAAATTTGCACATTTCTTTGCTATCACTACAGAATTCACAGCTATTCAGGTTGCCAGATTGTTTTTCACGGAGGTATTCCGTTTACAAGGTCTACCAAAGAACATAGTTAGTGATCGTGACAGTGGGTTTTTGAGTAATTTTTGGGCAGAAGTATTCAGGTTGATAGGTACAGAATTGCATCACAACACTAGTTACCATCCACAGACTGATGGTCAAACAGAAATAGTTAACAAGTGGATTGAAGGTTACCTTCGTAATTATGTCGTTGGGCATCAAAAGGCTTGGATTCATTGGTTGCATTTGGGCAAGTATTGCTATAACACTACTTTCCATATGTCCATTGGTATGTCGCCATTTAAGGCATTATATGGGTATGATGCTTTATCCTTTGTTGATCTTGCTTTTGACGCCAGTAATGTGCCTAAGTCATGGGATTGGCTTCAGGAATGTCAGGACATCTTGAAAACCCTCAAGGAAAATTTACATTGTGCTCAAAACCGGCAAAAGCTCTACGCCGATAAGAAAAGGGTGGAACGAAGTTTTGAGGTTGGTGATTTAATGTACCTTAGATTACAACCCTATCGACAGTCATCTCTCAAGCGGAGTGGGGCTGAGAAATTAAAGCCTTGGTTTTATGGGCCTTATCCGATTGTGGGCAAAACTAGAGAGGTTGCCTATGAATTGGCTTTCTCGGCAGGTAGTCGGATCCACAATGTGTTCCATGTCTCTTGTACAGGTCACAGTTTCAGAGGTATTACCACCCTTGGATGAGGAAGGGAAACTTGCAATGATTCCTAAGAAGGTTGTAGACACGCGAGATCGGCACTTGCGTAACCACACTATTCGGGAATATCTGATCAAATGGAAGGATTTTCCTTTGGATGATGCTACTTGGGAAAATGAGCAGATTCCGAGCCATCCAAATTCATAGTTGCTTGTGGACAAGCAACACATGGCCAGGGAGACTTGTCATGTCCCCAATTAGTCATTAATTGGCTAATTAAATAAAAGCATTAAATAAAGGAATTTAATTATTTAATATTAATTACATGAGCAAATTAATATTAAATAATTACAAATAAACTTAAAGTTACTTTTGTTTAATAAAGTAGTTCCTTACGGAACAGTTCCCTTACGGGATACAACCGTTTGGTTGTGATTAAAAGACGGGTTTGCACAATCAGAGGTATGCTTGAATATTTCGTGAAGTTGATAACAAGTAAAGACAAACTATTCCTTTCGCCAGTTAGATGTCTGGCCTAGTGGAGAGAGAAGTGGGGAATAAAGACGTGGGAGCATGGAAACAGCTTAGACCGGAGACAAAAATCATTTCCGTCAGAACACAGTTCCTGACAGAGAGATTTAACGTTTTGTGCCCTGAGATTTAACGCTTAGTGCTTTGCATGGGTGGCCAATGTGGTTGGAGACTTATTCATGAGACAGAATAGTAGCAAAGCTTAGACGGAAGTAGAAGCCGACAAGTGAACACAATAAATACCGCGTGGAGACAATTAGCAATGGACGATGTGGAACAATGTTTGGTGACTCACGGAAATCATCCGCACTACCTCTAATAACAGCGACGAAGGATTAGTTGTATACAGTGGCTCCCTTTGGCAAACCAAAGTCCAAACTTCATATCGGGAGAAGAATACGGGCCGTAAATCGGTGAAGTCAGAGGAAAGTTTGTGGAGATGAGTCATTGAGGAAGACAGCGGTGAGGCTGAATCTGAATTAACTACCAACAATATATACAGGTGCACACCTAAATTATATAGTGATATATTTTATTGAATTTATTCTACTTTGCAACTTGGGACTATGAATGGACTTTCTTTATCAAATGAGTTATCTATGAACAATTTGAATTATTGACGAAGTACATTAGAATATCTGCAATAATTGTAGCTTCCTAGAGATTTGGGAATTTTACAATCAAGGAGTCCACATAATCAGATTGGGGCATAGGTTTGCATTGTAAGCATCAAGGAGCCCATAGCAGTTGTTCCAAGACTTCTCAACTAATTTGAAAGAGGTGAGTGTTAAATTTTCAAGATTTTGTTGATTTTTTCTTTTATGTTTATGGTTTTCCATTGTTTTTAATTTTTTTTAAGAAGTTTTATAATTTTATTGCAGCCGCATTCCAAGTTTTGAAAACTAAATTCTTCCCAATGCCTCAAAAGTGTCTATGTTGGAAATATACCGAAGAGTTTCCCAATAGACAAAGAAACCAAACAAAATGCACATTTTGTAAAGAAATTTTTCATGGTGGCATCAATAGGCTTAAATACCATATTGTCAGCATACCTGGCAATGATGTTGACCCATGTAAATTGGAAACTCCCGAGGCAATTCATTTTTGTTATGTCCGGTTAGAAAAATATGCAAAAGAAAAGGAAACTAAAAAGAGGCAACGGGAAAAGATAAATGTTATTGGCTCTCATTCATCCACACTCACATCCGCATCCGCATCCACATCCACATCTGCAGGCTGTGTTGGAGAGGGTTCTTCCATGCCTCCCTTTTGTCCTAGTGTTAGTGCTTCTACTACTGCTCCTAGTGGCACAATTACCCTTGGCCCTAGAGTTCAAAAATCAAAATTGGACAATTATTTTGTGCCATGCACTACTCCTGGTGCACAGCCCTCGCTTGAGAGCATGGGTTGGAACAAGGAAGTCCATGATGCTGCCCGAAAACAAATTTGCAAGTTTTGATACTTTTGCAACATTCCATTTCTTGCAGCCAGGTAATTCTCTTTTATTTGATTGTTTTAAGTTTAAAATTAAATTTTAAATTTTATAGTTTGAAGTTGAACTATGCTTTGTCTAATGATTAATTGTAATCTATTTGTGACAGGTCTCCTTATTGGCAAGGCATGATAGATTTTGTAGCCATTTGTGGGGCGGGATTTAAAGCCCCTACTGATGTTCAGTTAAGTGGCCCCCTCTTGTTAGAAATGGTTAATGATATGCAACTTGAGCTAGAAGACCACAAACAGTCTCGGAGCCAAAAGGGTTGCACCATAATGACAGATGGTTGGACGGATAGGAGGAATAGGACACTCATAAATTTTCAGTCACTATGAAGACATTAAACAAAGGAAAGTTAGAAGGATGGAGTTACAGCTAAGAGAAAAACCAGATTGCAAATGAAAATCAGGCTCATTATCAGTCACTGTGAAGACATCAAACAAAGGAAAGTTGAAGAAGTGTCGCTATAGTCAAATTTGCCTTCGGAATCAGAGAATGTATAGTTAAAAGATGATCTGCAAATTCAATAGAAGGCATAGTGTTTGGCCAAAGATGAAGAAACCATTAGTTTGCAAGAATGAAGATATAGATTGAGAAGAGTTTGCAATAGTTGAAGTAACGATCCTACCAAAAAGGAGGTGATGGATGTCAATACACAACTGTTTAATGAAAGGAGATAGAATAAAAAGGAGAGAAAGCCATGTAATGGTTGCAGTCCCCAATTTGAAAATCTAAATAAATCACCAAAGAGGAAGAAAAAATAACTAGTTTATTCCTAAATTTAATATTATTTGTTAGGAAGATAGAAGCTGTAAGAGCTTCTAACCAGTAAGAAAAACAGTTTGTAAGTTGAGTGCTGATTTGCTTAGAGAATAAAGGGTTGCCATTTCAAATAAAGCCATCGTTATTGGAGCAAGTTGGAGAAGAGAAGAACGGATTTGTCAATAGAAGTTGTGGCTGAAGGTTGAAAGTCCAGAAGTCAGCGTTGTATTATTTTATGTTGAGACTTTTGTTGCATGTTTGGAAGGAGATCATTGCAGACTACAAAGTCATTTCCAAGACTACTAGTAAGGAAAGCTATTCAAATGCTGCAACAATTTGTTGTCTGTAGACATGGATTCAAAGAAGAAATCACCACTTTTGAGTCAATGAATTGTTTGAAGAAGACTACTGCTTTGATGGTGAAGTTGCAGCAAGTCACTGCCAATAAAAGAGAAGCCTGAAGCTGTTGAAAATTGATCGTGGTTTGCAGAGAAGCCATCACATGAAAGGAAGAGTTCGTGGTCATAAAAAGTGTTCACAGCCATAGCTGATAATATTTGAGAAGGTGGAAGGTCTACAAACACAAAGAGAAGTTTGCTAAAGAGAAGAGGTTGTGAACTGTAATGGGTCTTTGAAAGAGCTGCAGCTCAGGTTATTGATGTAATTTTTCAGTATGATAATTCTATAAAATTTCATATGTCTATTTCTATTTCTACTCCCCCTGTCTTGTGTGTCTTTTTCTGTTGCTCCCCTGTATCCTTCAAGTTTATCAATCTTAACTTCATTTTGGATCAGTTAACATTTATGCCTAGATAATAATCCCTTCATAATTTGATTCCAAGATTCCACACATAGATCCAAAAAGAATGAAATAGTATCAAAATAACAGGGCAAAGGGCCAAATTGGAAACAAAAGCAGGCAAAGGAATGTGAAGTCTTTAGGTTGTTGGAGGAGGGAGATGACTATCCCACTTGACCAACACTGAAGTGGTTCCCCACAACAGACAACTAAATCAGTGGGAAAGAATCTAAGGTTAATTAGCAGAATCCCCTGTTTGACAAATGAAAAAATACTTCCTAGGTGGATTAGCTCAAAAGCCAGCACCATTTTTGTAGCTAAAAAGAATTGTAGAGCTTAAAGACTTGGTCCTAAGTTCCTAAAACAAGCAAGGGAATCTGATGAAGACAGATCTCTACTTCTACAAATCATTCCCCAAAGCATGGTTGAAAATAGCGATATATCGCCACTGAATATTGAAAACAATTTAATCGCCCCAGATATCGCAGGCGAGACAATGAAAAAATCGCGGCGGTTTCAATAAAAATACTCGCCAAAATATCACGCGATAACCGTGAGAATATCGGCGACTTTTCAACTCATGAAATTATGAAACAAAATAAAAATAAATTTGATTAGGGTTTTCGGCAATAGGATAATAAAGGGACAAAAAAACAATTGTTTTGTCTTAGATGCCGCATATTGACATTGTAGTCATCGCAGATTGACATTTGTGTTTTCATTATGAGACATCACAGGCAGTGTAGGTGATAGACATCGCAGGCATCGCACGTGATAGACATAGCAGTTGATTGACATCGCAAGTGTTTGGATTCAACAACCGTCGGGTTTGAGAAAGATTGAAGGTATTTGTTTATTTTAATTATTTTTGATCTTTAGTATGTTTCTATTTAGTATTTACAATTAAATGTTAAAAAAATAATATATAACAAAATATATTTATATGTTCAACAAATGGGTACGAGCAGGGAGCGAGAGGGGAGTGACGAAGCAAAGACGGGAAACCAAAATACAAAATCTCCTGCGAGATGCTTCTCCATAGAAGGTGCAGGCCCCTTTGCCACAAGGGGAATCCCTAAGGATTCAATCGGAGAAGACACTAAAAAGAAGGAAAAAGATGGAATCACAGGTTCTAGGGACCCAGGAGGGGGACCCAATACGGGTACTGAGACAACAAAATGGTCCTCTCTTTTTGGGGTCAAACCAACAGGTAAGTCCATCTATCCGCCTATTAGAAATATCTCGAATATTTCTAAAGGGAAATATGCTATTGCTATTCCTGATCAAGTCATTGACCATAACATTAAAAGAATGGAAAATTCTTTAGTCAGTTGATTCATTGGGGTTAGACCTAATATCAAAGTTATCAAAGCCTTCGTTAACAAAAGATGGAATCTTAAAGGGCAGGTGGATGTTATTGCCATGAATAAAGGATATCTTTCTTTTTTTCCTGTGAAGAAGATAGGAAACAGATTATCAGTAGCGATTAGTGGAGCATAGGAAGAAGTACAATGTTCTTACATAAGTAGTATCCTAACATGGCCCTTCATGAGGATTTCATAGTCCAAATCCCTATGTGGGTCAAGATCCCTGGACTTCCTCGAGTATTGGAATGAAGATGTTTTTGTCGGAATAGCAAGTTCATTTGGTGAACTACTATCCATAGACCCTGTCACAGCCTCAAGAAGAAGATTGACACACGCCATAATATGTGTCGGTATAGTCCCTGAAGCTGATATGTCGGAACAAATAGAAATGGAATCTAAACTTGGGAAATGGACACAAAAACTAGAATATGAAACAATACCTTTTGCCTGCTTTCGGTGCAAAATGGCTGGGCACTGGGCAAAAGAGTGTCTGAACAATATACCTAAGAAAGTTCAACATAAAAAGATATGGAAACCTATTGGAAAGAATGGAGAGCCCTGAGATGGAGTGGTAAGCTTTATTCTTAAGAACACTGAGGAAAATCTGGTGAGAATGAAAGACCCAAAGATGGAAAAAAGAATGACATTATGATAGAGAATGAAATAGGTCCGACAAGTCAGCAAAAATAATCAGAAATCCCAGATCAGCCTGATTCTAAAGTCATGAAACAGGAAAAAAATGATAAGGAGGCAGAACAAAAAAGCAAGTTTGTTCAAGATACATTAGAGATAGGAAATGAAGAGAACAAACTCATTCATAACCAAATCAGTCAGATTCACCAAGAGGACAATTAGTCAGCTACTCAAGAGATGGTTAATTCTTATAGACAGCAAGGGGAATCAATGCCAAGAATAGGGGAGATGGAGTTTGTAGATGCTCAACAAGACATAGTTCTAGAACCTGGGCTTTCTGACATGTCTCAAAACTCTCCATCAATAGGTAAGAATAAATCTGAGGATGCGAAAAATGCCCAAATGGGGGGATCAGGAAGAAATAGACAAAGTGTTGGGAAACTGTGAAATTGACAACTATGTTCTAGAGAAAACTAAAGGAAAGAAGAATCCGACTTCTAAAGCCCAAAAGAATGCAAAAGCTAATCTTCCTAATGTTGGAGGGAGTCGGCTATCACCACCAGGGAGACCTCCTAGCTCAAGGAAAAGGAACCATGAGGCTGCAAAAAATATAGCAAATGGTACTCACAAGACCATCACCCAGGTCGGTCTAACCAAAAAGAAATGAAGATCATTTCTTGGAATATTCAAGGGTTAAATAACCCTCATAAGCAGGACCTTATTAGAAATATGGTTAGAGATAACAGACCCGATATTGTTTTACTTCAGGAAACTAAAATGCGTAAGGACAAGGTAGAAAATCTTAAGTTTTTCAAAATTAGTTTTATTAGTGGAGGGAGCTCGAATGGAGCCTCTGGAGGTATCGTTACTTTTTGGAATGGGGATGTCATAAAAGGTGAAGTCATCATCCAAGACAACAACATGGTTTGCATCAGATTTTAACATATTAAGGATGGCACTTCTTGGATCCTTACCAATATATATACCCCTAATACTAAGAATGGGAGACAAATATTCTAGAAAAATATTGAACAGGCAAGGAATCTTTTTGGGAATGAAAGCTAGATCATCATGGGAGATTTTAATACTCCCCTAGATGAAGATGAAAAAATTGGAGGCAATCAACCCAATTTGGCTAGTAGACTTGATTTGATGAACTTTATTACTAGACAAGCCCTCTCTGATATTGATCTTCAAGGTGTAAACAATACCTAGTCCAATAGAAGAGAAGGAGAGAAGCTTATTCAGGTGAGACTTGACAGGGCCCCTCATTACTGATGACTAGTACCAAAACTATTTTTGCTCTCTGACTGCCTTTGTTAGAACTGGATCTGATCACTACCCTCTTTCTTTCATTGCTGATCCTACAACTAGGAAAAGGAACTTTCCCTTTAGGTTTGAGAAAATGTGGACTATTCATCTCGAGTTGGTCCACAAATTAAGAGATTGGTGGCAGATTAAAATTCATGGGAGAATTATGCACAGATTAGATAATAAGCTTAGACATGTTAAAGACAATATCAAGACTTGGAATAAGGAAACTTTTGGAAACATTTTTTCTTCCAAGGCTGATATTATGTTAGAACTAAAAGACATTCAGGATTCAATACAAAAGGATGGCTACATGAATTTCCCCAAGGAAAAAGAGAGTGAAGTTTTAATCAAATATCATGACATTGTGCACAAAGAAGAAATTTTTTGGAAGCAAAGATCCCGAAACATCTGGCTAGGAGAAGGGGATAGAAACTCCAAATTCTTTCACATGTCAGCTATAAAGCACAAAGCTGCTAACAGAATTTCTAAACTCAAAGTTAATGACAGAGTTGTGGAGGAGGATATCTCTAAGGAAGCTAAAGATTTATTTTCAAATTTTCTGTCTTAGAATAACATGTTGGACCAGAACCTTCAACAGGAAATCTTGGTTAGTATCTCTAAAATTCTCAATGATAGTGAAAATCTGTTTCTTAATGCAATTCCTTCTAATGAATAAATTAGGAGGGCTGTCTTTTCCTTTGAAGGTAGCAAATCTCCAAGCCCTGATGGTATCCTATGTTCTTTCACATTTTCTAGTCTATTGTTGGTAAGGATGTCATTGATGCTGTCAAAAAAAATTTTGGTTCTAAAAGAATCCTCAAAAAAATCAATGGTACCTTTATTGCTCTTATCCCTAAAAAGCCAGGGCTGATGCCATGGATCTCTTTAGGCCTATCAATCTTCGCAACTCTTCTTACAAACTTATCTCTAAAGTGATCACTTCTATAATGTCGGTTCTCCTTCCCAGGATCATTTCCCATCAACAAACTGGTTTTGTTCCAGGCAGACAGATCTTAGACTCCATCATCAATGTTCATGAAAATATTCATTCTTTGGTGATGGCCAAGAAAGGACTTATCTTGAAAATTGATCTTTCTACAGCCTATAATAGAGTTAATTGGGATTTTTTACAGAAAATTCTCCTTGCTTTTGGCCTTAATCTTAATTGTACTAAGATTCTGATGCAGCTTGTTACTTTACTACTTTTTCTGAGTTGGTCAATGGCTCTCTTACCCCCTTATTTAAATCCTCAAGCGGCCTTACGCAAGGGGACCCCCTTTCCCTTGTGTAGTTTGTTATCATGGAAAAATGTTTGGGAAGGTTCATTGACAGTGTTGTTAAAAAAGGTGACCTAAAAGGACTTAGACTGTCGTCTTCCAACTTTGTCTGTTCCCACTAACAGTTTGTGGATGATTCCATATTTTTGGGAGAAGCTTCTGTTTCTAAAGCTAGGAACAAAAGCTATTTCATCAATACTTTCGATTACAGGCAGATAAAAATCAGAAGAATTATGGGGTGTCAAATTGGCCAGCTCCCTGCTACCTACTTGGGCCTCCCCCTTGGTCTCAATCCCCTTGAGGCTTTCTAGAACACAATAGTTGATAAATTTCACAGAAAGCTTGTTGGATGGAAAGGGGCTCTTCTTAGTCAAACTGGCAAAGTCCAACTGTTGAAATCCTCTCTCCAGAGTATCCCCATTTATGCCTTGAGTCTTTTCAAGATCCCAAACAAATATGCTGAAGCTATTGAAAAAATTCAAAGAAATTTCCTATGGTCTGGAGTTCAAAACAATAAGAGACTTGCTCTTATATCTTGGGGAAGAGTTTGCAGGCCAAAAATTAAAGGGAGTCTTGGAATCAGAAGGATCAGGAACTTGAATGATTCCCTTCTTTCTAAACTCGGATGGAGGGGTTATAGATCTAAGGGGGAATGGAGTACTATATGAAATAATAAATATAAAAGGAACATACCTACTCTCCATAATTTCTTGGACAGTGATGACAACCCTGTTGGATCGTGCATTTGGAAGAATGTGATCAAGGCTAAAAATACTATTAGGGGAGGGGTCAAATGCAAAATCGGCAAAGGGGACAAGGTGGATTTTTGGGAAGACATATGGGTTAGTGACTATTCTCTTGTGAAGAACCCCCTCTGGGCTCACTATGCTGAAACTTGTAAACTTAGAATTGGTCCTAAAGTGGCTGACTATTGGGTGAAAAGTCAATGGATAGACCTCACCACTATTGATCCTACCATTCACTCTTTGAATGTTATCCTCAATGCTATTACTTTATATGATGAGGAAGACACTTTGATATGGAAATTTACCCCTAGTGGCAACTTCTCTGTGGGATCAGCCTACAATCTGAATTATGTCAATTATGAGGCTCCCTTATGGGCCAAAGCCTGGATAAAAGGCCTTACTCCCAAAATCAATATTTTCTTTTGGATGATGCTCCAAAATAAAATCCTTACTCTTGATAATCTCAAGATTAGGGATTTGTGTTTTCCTAACATGTGTTTTTTGTGCAAGAAAGAAGAAGAAATTGTCAATCACTTATTCATCCAATGCTCCTTTGCTCATGAAATTTGGTAACTTCTACTGAAATCCTTTAATCTTGAATGGGTCCTCCCCTCTGATATTCAGAGTATGTTTAGTTCATGGGATATTATAACTAGGAACAAGGC
This sequence comes from Chamaecyparis obtusa, assembly GCA_027943335.1. Classification (NCBI taxonomy): domain Eukaryota; kingdom Viridiplantae; phylum Streptophyta; class Pinopsida; order Cupressales; family Cupressaceae; genus Chamaecyparis; species Chamaecyparis obtusa. The sequence goes on from BSBK01005490.1 coordinate 659,826, forward strand.
TATTAAAAAATATGGCAAATTGCTTTACCTCATGTTAGTTGGGCTATCTGGAAAGAGTGGAATGACAAAATTTTCAGAGACAAGGCTAATCTCCCCAAGATTTTATATGAAAAAACAAAAAGTATGATAATTGAAAACTATAAAATCATGGAATCTAATCCCAATACCAGGGAGGATTGGTAAATTGCTATCCTTAAGAATTGGAGAATTCAAGTTAAAAGTGAAGACCGAAACAACCCCAGAGATGAAGTTATCTGGGAAAATCCCCCTATAGGGTGGATGAAGGTGAACTTTGATGTCGCCTCTACGGGCAATCTTGGTATTGCTGGCTATGGTGTTGTGATCTATGATGAAAAAGGTATATGCAAAACGATGAGAGCTATCCCAATTGGAATCTAGAATAACCATGTGGCGGAGGCTATGGCAGCCTACCAAGGCCTTCTCTTAGCCAAAGAGTTCAACTGTAAAAACCTTTGGTTAGAGGGGGACTCCTTGAACATAATTAAATGCCTTAATAAGGCTTCTCCCCCCTCTTGTTTGATTGACAACATCATAAAAAATGCAAAGGATATCATAAGTACTATGAATAATTGCATAATCGCCTACGTTTATCATGAAGCAAATGGAGCTGCTGACTGGGCTGTAAACTACACGTGCAAAAATGACAATATCACCTCATGGAAGAATGAAGAAAGCATTCCGTACAAAATGAGATCTATTATAATAAAGGAAAGAATCTATGAAACTCAAAGGAATGAAAAACAGTTAATAAATGATGGGGAAAAAAATGAACTTTGTAAGGATTAATAATGAAGTTGTCGTTTCCATCGCAGCCACTTGGTTTCATCATGCCACTTCTCACGGATTCTGGGTGATTACGAAGAAGGCTATTTACACTAAGAAGTTATGGGGTCGTTCTTTCAAGAGCATTGTGCAGAGAAATAACCAATCTGAGAATATGGGTGGTAGCAAGAAACGTTTTGAGCCGGCTAGCTGTTTTGAGTGGACTCAAAAAGAGAATGACTGGGAGATTCTCAAAAAAGGTGACTTCACTGTTTACATAGAGAAGCTTCAAGGCTGTGATCCGGCTATCACAAAATTCTTCACTAAGAATTGGAAGAATGGGAAAATCTTTTTTAACAATCAATGGGTCAACATTACTAAAGAATTGATTGTTGAAGCTACGGGGTTACCTATGGACGGCATGAAATTCTACCGGGACAGGAGTTATTCAAATAAAGCCTATGAAAGATTTCCAGAAGACGAGGAAGAGGCGGCTCAATTGGTTAAAAAGGTTGGTGGGTACTTTTTCCCTAGTAATATTAGTCGTCCTTGGCATTTTATCTTGTATGCTGCCATTAGTTACTTGACTCTGAACGGTAGGTTTTCTAGGGCCTATGGGCACCACTTTGTTATTCTGAATCATTTCAGGCATGATGATAAAATTAGTATTCCTTACTACCATGAGCTCCATGAATAACACACTAGTACATTTTACCCTAAATTTCGACCAAAAATTTCGACCATCAAATAAAAATGTTTAGTTGGTCGCATTAGAGAAGGAAAAATTTTGTTTTTTTTAAATACATGCCCGTGTTGGTCTCAATTTCGACCAACACGGTATTGGTCGAAATTGAGACCAATACGGGCATAATATAAAGTTAAAAAAAAGGGCAAACACTTCATTTTGTTATTTCATTTCACGCGGGCTTTCACAGCGACCAAACGGTATTGCAGAGGAGGACGGCTTTCATAGTGACCAAACGGTATTGCAGAGGACGGCTTTCACAGCGACCAAACACTTCATTTTGTTATTCCATTTCACCGAAAGGAGCTTTCGCAGGGACCAAACCGAGGGCTTTCTGGTACATTTTCTTCACAAACCTCCAAAACTTGTTTTCTAGCCATTTGGGTACATAAAATGAATACAAACAATAAAATCTTCAATGTGCTGTGATCCTCGGTTGTGGTTCGGTCTCAAATAACAAAGAACGGAATTCTGAGTATTTTGTTTTTGTCTCTTTCATGTTTTGGTCAGACAATAGATAGAGGAATGTAATGTGTTATAGTCACTGTCGCATTTCTTTAATTCTTATGAAGTTTTATTGACCAAATGTTGTTTTTCCTTAGTCGGATTTTTCAATAAATGTAACATCACCATTAATCTGTGCATCCGCGGAACTGGTGTTGGTTAAAACAACCTTTGACAGTCATTTGTTGCCGCAATCTATTTCTGTCTACACAGTCCGCTGCAAAGCCATAACCAGTTGAATTGACTTAACAGTCTCGGTCATGTAACTGGAATACTAGACCGTAATTGTTTTAAGTTTTGTTTGTTTGAGTTATTTGCAGAATAAGAGAATCTCTGTCAGGCAGGTTCAAACACCATTAACCTCGGCCTTGTCGAGATGTCTCAGCCCTAACTTGTGTCTCCACCACGGAATTTTTGATGCCATTGGGTGGAAACCAAGTTAGGGAAATGTACGTTAGAAAATCCAATGCTCAGAACCGCAGAAGTGTTAACCCTACTTCTTAGTTGATACCCTAATTGGGTGTATGCATTGTGTAAAACCAGTGAATTAGATGGAACATCGCATCAGTGGTTGGAAGTCAGAAAGGTTTGAATGTTGTTAAACTCGGGTCTATGAACATTAATGAGGTCCTAGATCAGTTACATGTCATATGTTTAGTCAACAAATTTTTGATGCCTACGTAGTTACTGTTCATGTATTTAGACAGAGAAGCAGAGAAATGTGTTAGCAGTAGTAACAATGCACAACTTGAAATTGAAACACAGTCTTGATTGAGGTTACCGTCTTGTTACAGTCTTCTTGATAAACTACAGTCACTAAAGGCACCCGCTGTTAAAGTAGTCCAAATTGAACCGACTCTAATCTGATCAATTAGATCGAAGGTTCTCTGAGACAATCAGCAGCACTGGAAATTAGTGGTTGAAGTTAGTTAGAAGACTTAGTATTGTCAGACAACATGTTTCATGGTCTTATTCAAACCCAGTGACCATAGGAAACAAGAGAATACTGTTGCAGGAATTAGTAGAATTCGACTGGTGTTGCAATTTAGATCTTTATGAACATTCTGGAGCTATAATTGCAGGTAGAAAACAGATGTTGTTAACTTGTTAACTGTATTGGGGTTTAATCAAAGAAGAGCCACAAGTTTGTTTTAAGTAGTGGTCAAGTTTAGCTTTCCTAGAAATTAGCACACTGAATTTATAGAAATGAAGGTACTACCTTTGACATATGGCAAAGTGCTTTGGCATCAGTATCACGGTAGCCCTCTGCAAGATCCTCTGAAACAACTTCTGTCAGAACAGCTGCTGCTACCTTCCTTGTAATATCTCGAATACTGTATACAATCGTTAGCACATGCAATGGACTAAATAATAAGAAACAATTATGATATATATATATATATATATATATATATATATATATATACATTTTGGATTGAAACTAAAATACCTGGATATTGAAGGATATATAGTTCCATTTAATACTTCTTTCTCTTCCATGTATCCGGCTAAGCTGCAGTGTCAATACAAATGGAAAATATATTGAGAAAGTTCATTATGAACAAGAGCTGTAACGTAGCAGAAGTCCCTGCCTAATGCAAAAAAAATAAAAAAATAGCAGAGATCAATAGGAAACGCTGATCTCCAATGTGGAGGCTGCAGGCTGCAGTTGAAATGAGTGAATTGTGTAATGATAAGTTAGTAATAACTTGATTTTTTAATTTTTATGTTCCTTTAGTAATATGATCTGCAGAATCTATAAGAGGTAATCTACATGCATTTATTTAAGAAGAGGGTCATGTGATGTAGTTATAATATAACTGTTAACATTAACATCAATTATTTGGATTTCTAATTTCATTGTTCAGAAAAGTTGCAAACATCAAAGGTGTATTTGTCAAATTAATAGTTGATGACATAATTTATATTACAGCAATAAAAAACTTAAGTGTGTTTTTAGCTTATTTAAATCTAGTATATGATTATTATCCACAATTAGAATGTAAGCAATCCACAACGCAGTATAGGGAAGTAAATGATGCATTCTCAATGTGGCTTGTGAGAACCATGGAAGGTGATAAATTAAAAAGTATATTTGATGCAGATCCATTTCTGAATGCTTGTAACAATCTGTAGCTTCACATAAATAATCAGCTCAATAAGAGGTGTCATTAACTATTAATTTTGTATTGTTCCTACTGCTAAACACGGTTCTCTTATGTATCCTGTTTAATTAGATTTTTGCATTGTTACTACATGAGAAGAGATGCTACATATCAATAATCTTTATTGGTGTCTTCTATGCAACCTTTCTTAGCTTCTATACATAAAGTGCACAGAACAAAAAGTTAAATAAATTTACAGTCATGCATGCTATCTGCACTTAGAGCCATCATAACCCCAGTAAGGAGAACAAACTGAAAATGTGCATTTTCCTTTGAGATAAACTATTATGTATTTTAACAAAACAGTCAAGTAGAAGAACATAGCATCACTTAGCTCAAGCTGAGTAAAAAGTTGACAGAAATATCCCCAACTCTAAAGAACAAAAGACTTGTACTTTTCATATACCATTTTTCACAGTTCCACCACACACAACAATGCTAATGACAAAAAGCTCTTGCGTTTTAGCATATGTAAATATTGTAATATGCATTGGCAATGTAATTCTGCTTTTGTTCTATAGGATGTAAAGCTTTCTCACGCTTGCTACTCAAGGTGAGTAATGAATTCTCGAAGTTGTTTTAGGTCCAGCTCTTGAAGGATATCTAATATGCTATTTGTCTATATTTGACATTTCTAAGTTAGTAGGTTGTTTATCCATAGACTTGGCCCAAATAGAATTTGATGTAAATTGGAATTTCAATTAATAAACACAATCTACACAAGTTATAAATTTAAGAGTATACAACATGATGTGACAGTGATATTATAGGCCACTCCCATTTATTTAATGATTATGTAGTTATGCATCTTATGGATTTAGCCTTTAGGTACATGTTATAAGGAAGTCTGTATGCAGTGTGGATACTATGAATGGTTTGCTTCAAGTACTTCCTGTAGTTCCTTCTGTTTTAGTGACTTTCTAGATGATCTGACTTTGGAGTAAACCTCAGTCTTGCAAGAATGGCTGTCAGAGGCGAGTTAGCAATTTTGAGCTCCAAGATGAAAAGACAATTCAGCAAATGTGGTAAACACAGACATTTAATTAAGTTTGGTAAAATAAAGACAAAATAGTTTTGAGATCTGGAGATGCCTTTTATATTGAAAAATGTTGTCGACAATTTCTATGCCTCCCTATAGTTGCAATTGGTACATCTCCATATTTAGACCTTTTTTATAGGGATTCAAAGTGGGCATACATCTTCTTTTGAATAAATATACATATGGAAAGGAAGTTCAATGTAAGGACAGTTTGAGATGATCATCCTCATGGAGATGAAGCATTACAACTGTTATGGTTGATAAACGCTTTTCAAGAAGAGGGACACAAGTAGAAGTATGAGATGAGGATGCACATGTAGGAAAGGAATGTGCACTAGATGGGAGCATCATGAAGATATTGGTAATATGGATCAATTGATCATCATCACTTTTTAAAAAAAAAAGGAAAACTTAAAAAGTATGCAGTGAAGCTCATTTGTTTATGTTCTTGTGTACTTGTTTTACCCACAAAAATTTATATAAAATCTTTCCCAAGGTGGGAGGATGTTAGAAGGGAGCTCAAAAATCTCAACATACATAGCAAAATGATCTTATGTGGGGGGAGAGTGCACATTTTGCTTTCAATTTCTGACTTTCATGAATAAATTGGTCCTTCGATTTCAATTTCATCATCTAGTCATTGAGTCTTTGATGAGCTCCAGTCATGAGTTTGAGTAGAGAGCTTGACCTACTTTTAAGCATAGTCTGAAACCAGACAACTTGTTGAACCCATGGCGAGCGACTTACCTCAGGATTCTGCACAAATTGAGTCATGCAGTTAATAATCCCAACGAGGAAAGTGGGAAAAAGAAGATTTAAAATGGGATGAATTAAAATCAATCTCTCTATAGCTACTGCTTCAAGATATATACATATATGGAAAGTAGACTGAGACCCCACTGCAACTATTCTATTAGTCATATATGCAAAATGTGATTAAAAAAACAAGGCACATGAACTGCTTTACAGAATGCCACCTACAGAACCTCTCGCATTACGAAGACCCCTGTATACTTGTGTGTCATTTAGCATCGCCAACTATTTTGGTGCTAGTTTCCAAAACATTGGACTAAGAAACTTAGGATATATATTTCATAATGCATCTCACGTGATGCAATTGGTGGATGAATGTTTTTTCAAACAGAGAAACGCCAGCAAAAATAATAAAAGCTAATCATGATATTTTCCAGCCTTATGTAACAATTTTACAAATTTATTAAATTGAGAAACATTTGACTTCCCCTTTCATATTTAAGGCTGCATGAATTTCAATAAAGATTAATGCCAAAACTGTTAATTGAAAACATTAGTCTCCACAGGCACTGGCAGAGACTAATAACAATTCTCCTATGGGAAGTCAATCAATGGGTTTGTGAAATTCAACATGGCATAAATTAAAATAATCATGTTTGGATAATAAAACAATAACACTAAATGTTGGGGACTAGATGCAGGTTAAGTGGTCCAATTCTACAAATATATTTACCATTCTGCTGCAGCTTGAAGCATTCCATCTGAAATGATGCGAGAGCTAGAGAGAAGTGTACCTAACCCAATTCTAATGCACCACAACGGAAAAAGTGTAGATATTAAGTGGATAGCTCTATGTAATAAGAATCTTTGTAAATCAAGTGAGAGAAGCTAACCCTGGGAAAAGGTACATATTGTTGCCTTGGTTGCAGCGACCTATTTTACCATTTCTTGAAACACAATAACATGAGCGGGTGAATTGGCATCAAGATCACAGTGACAAGGTAAGAAAATGTTGCTCTAAATTTATCAACACCCATAAAGTTCCAGTTAATGCTACAAACCAAGATCTACATCACGAAATGGGCTTCCACTAGCGAAAACTATATGATCCCCCACAGTCTCAAAAGCTTGCTGAGCCATGCATTCAGCTGTCATTCCAGAATCAGAGAACTTTTCCATAAGTAAAGCTCAGTCTTATATGCTGTAACTAAAATATACAAGAGAAAACCATCAAACTTTCTGACAAATTGGAATGGAACATACCATTTTTTGTTGGGTTTGACATTACAAAGATTGCTGGTCTCGTACATGTTGAGTCTTTGAGGGCTTCCAAAACCTGCTTATTCCTGGAGGCATTAACAAAAAATGTTCAATGAAAGACTGATTGGATGTAAATTGAAAACAATTTATTCTTGGAGACATTAACAAAAATTGTTCAATGAAAGTCCAATTTGGATGTAAATTGACAGAAAATATTGATAGCTCTTATATTTAGAATGAGATAATTGGTAACCACAGATATTTATAACAAGAACATCCATTAGTGTACCTAGAGATGCTGGAAACCATTAAAAAACTCAAACAGCAATCAGAATTAAATCATTGTGATATTGCTATCAAGATTCAACTGTCTAGTTTGCGAGTCAAAGTCATTGACCCATGATTCATGAGGAGTGGTTCACAAGAACCCATCTCTTATGAGAACGAATGGAACACTTAGCACTCATTACATCTAGTTGATGCTCACAGAGCTGAAGCGTCGGGCCTTCCCGGGAGGTCACCCATCCCAGTACGACTCCAACTCAAGTGCGCTTACCCGCAGAGTTTTCTCCAAGGTTAAATCCACTTAGAATTAAAACATTGCGAAAGAATACAAAATTCAGGTTAGCATATATTAGTACATCCATTTGAGTTGTAATCATGAAATTTGTGACTAGAAGCTTAAAATGAATATTGTACAAAAGTATTACTGAAATAAACTGATGCAGATTTGCATAAAACTGATAATCTTTTAGAAATCTGGAGATGTTGAGAAGTATGAAAATGAAGCTTAGTAGCATCCACATCAAATGATCTTCAACAGAAATACAAAGTCAAGGCTGGGGTGTGTGATTATATGCACTTGATCCCTAATCATGAAATGTGTGAATAATTGTTTTAAGTGAACAATGTACAGAAGCACACAACTATCTTAGTTATCCTTTTCCACAAGTTCTTGGAGCTGAACCCTTGTACTATGATTTCCAAGGTGCGGGATTATATTTCGGATGTGCTGCTTGATATAGTGACTATATCTGTATCCCAGTTGGGTGCTTCCATCTCTTGATGATAAAAGCAAGAAGCACACATAAGGAATTGAATTAGGGCCGAAGTTTTTTCACATAAAATTCATGTTAGAAATTCACTTCCCTCCATTTTCTATCTTTTGGCCTACTATTGAAAATGTATTATTTTAAAATATATATATATATATATATATATATAAGACAATTTTTCCTCCTTTTTTTTTTTAAGGCAATGAAATTTGTTTCAATTTTTAATTTAAAATGACAATTTATAAGTATTTGAGATGTTATAATATTTTTTCTTGAGATGTTATAATATTTTGAAGTAAAGCATGGTAGCATGGTAAGGGGCATATGATCATAGTTAATAGGTTAGAATGGGACAAAATTAGGTTGGCTAGAAGTGGCTATTAATGAAATATGTGCAATAAATATCCACAAATATGAACTCAAAACTGCATGTATCTTTTTATTAAAACTGAAAGAATTACACACTCTCTCACTTCAATGATGTGCCCTGGTTCTCTTTTAAAGAACAAGAGAACTGTAGAATTTACAAACGAATCACAATCTCAGTGGAGTACCTATATTAGAAGAAAAAAATACTTTGTACTTCTCATACAAAGTATTACTATTACAGTTGCTCGAACTTAAATATGCTTTCTCCATTAATATCAGGAGGGCAGCTAGATTAGGTTTCAAACTTAGGTCGAATTCCTCAATATTTTAGATTAGACATTATTTTGTTCTATAATCCTATCCTTGTGAGATTGATTGACTGAGCATGTCAACTTTTTGTCATTTTACTCAAGAAATTGAATGCATATATTTCTTTAGGCTCGTCAACTTTACTATGAAAGGATATTGTATATGCCAGCTTTCAAAATTACTAGCACTTAGTTGGTATTGACATAATTTTGAATAGGGGTACTTATATTACACAAAATTCTCATTAAAAGTTAAAATATACCATTAAAATTTAAATGATAAAGATATTTCATATGATGTTTTCGATATTAAAATGGTTGTTCAGTAACGATTTTTATCTACAGGTTGCAAACAAATCATCCTTCTTCCACCAACGAGTCATTCCATTCAAGAAAGACCATGTCTAACGATATCAACGCACAAAAAAATAGGGAGACAATTGCTAGACTGTGGTCTAACTTAAAAAGAAAAAGTGATGGAAAATGTTATTGTCCTTGCAAACTTTGTAAGGGCTTAAAGACTCGAAGATATCTAATCAAAACAGCTGAGGAACATTGTAGGCAACATGGTCACATTGAAGGGGGAAACGAATTTCGTCCATTGGTATGTATTTTAATATTTTATAAAATACATAAGACATGATTTGATGATGACAACATGGTCATGGTTAATATAAAGTCATCATTTTCATATAGGTCAACGTCCTAGAGTTTCATGTTATGGACCATGACAATCTGGAAAATGTGGATTTCCAAATGAGGGAACATGGAGGTGTGAATATAGAAGTAGAAGATAATGATATCATGGAAGAAGACCACGATGATGAAGAAGATCAAGATGATCAAGATGATGATGATGATGATGATGTTGACGCAGAGCTTGATGTACCTATACTTGAGAAGGCACACGAGCCCCTATATGAAGGCTCCGAAACAACTCTTCTTGCCGCTATATTGTTGTTGGTGAACTTGAAGGTTATGAATGGTTTATCCAACGTAGCAATGACACGTATGTTAAGGTATGTCATCTTTTTTCATTATTTTAGTTGTAATTCCCTTACAATTAACATTGGGTGAATTAACAAATTATATTTTTAGTCGTAGGTTGATAGGTGAGTGTTTGTTACCACCATCAAACATTCTACCTCGCTCGTACCGAGAATTATCTGTCATTATGAAAGATATTGGAATGGAGTATCAAACAATACATGCATGTCTGAACGATCATATTATATATCATAAACAACATGAATTTGCAACAGAATGCCCTATTTGTCATATTAGTAGATATCAATTAGATCGAATAACAAAAAAGGTGCCTCGCAAGGTTCTTCGACATATTCTCATTATTCCACGTCTGCAACGATTATTCAAGTGCAATAGCTTGGCACAATTTATGGATTACCATGCACGCAATAGAAGTCAAGATGACATTATGCGAATGCCTGCGGATGGTTCGGCATTTAGAGAAATAGAGGAAAAATGGCCACACTTTAAACAAGAACCTCGTAATCTCAAGCTTTCATTGGCAGCGGACGGTGTCAATCCGTTTGGAGAGATAAGATCTACTTACTCGGTGTGGCCTGTTTTTGTTATCAACAATAACATTCCTCCTTGGCTGTCCATAAAGAGGGAGCACATAATGTTGGCACTGATTGTTCTAAGTATATTTTGATTTAATGGTCATCTAAATTAATTTATTATTAATAATCCATCAAAATAGTCATAATAATTATATAATGTTTTTGTTCATTCAACTAGGTAAGTACCAAGTTAAAGATATCAATGTATATATTGAGCCCCTTATCGACGAGTTGATGGTGTTATAAAATAGGGTCACTATGTATGACATCTCTAGACCAATAGGACAAAGACAATTTCAATTTCATACAATGCTTGTATGGACAATACATGATGCCCCTGGGCTAACACATTTCTGTGGTATGTTCTTTTCTTAACGTCTCTTTTTTGGTATGTTAGTGTTAACACATTTAATCCAATTATACACGATCTTGTAGGTCTTCAAACAAAGGGAAAATTTGCATGTCCAGTTTGTGGTCCAAAGACGAAATCTCGTCATTCAAAAAGTTTAAGAAAGCAGGTGTTCGATGAGAATAGACACTTTCTCCACAGAAATCATAAGTACCGAATTACTGAAAAACATATTTTAAATGAGAAAGAAGAGACTACATCAAAGCCACGGAGAATGACACCTTGCCTATGGAAGTTGGCATACAATAAAATAAATCGTCGAGGTAATGTCATTCTATCTGATGGTTTTTGTTTCAAATTTATATTTTGATATTGTGTTTTGTTTACTGATGATGTAATTGATGCTTGTGAAGGTCGTCAAGGCATCAATGACCAACTTCCAAAAGGACTAAAAAGTTATCCTATGCAATTTACTAGGTTGTCGTACTACGAGCAACTCTCAATCGTGCATTTGTTTGATCCTATGCATATTGGAAAGAATGTAACAGAGACATTATGGAAAATATTGGATGGAAGGCGTGACAAAGACCAAATTGTCAAAATTTGTAGTGACATTGAAGAATCCAACCATGCAATGAAAAATGTCATTCGATCAAATAACAATGGAGACCAGATTGATACAAGTGCCCTTACATGGTTATTGTTGAAGCAGCAGAGCAATGCTATAAAAGAAATTATAAAAAAAATACGATTTCTCACAGGATTTGCTGCGAACATAAACGATCTCATATCAAAGAAAAGTGAATTTGGGTCAGAGATGAAAACACGCGATTGGCATATATTTATTAAGGTAATTTATATTATTTTGTATTCACTATATATTTGTATACTGCATGTGGTTTTCATTGCATTCTTTTATAAAATATTGACAAGATCATTTTACAAATATTGTAGTACGTTCTACATCTATCTCTCCCACACCACTTCACCAACGGTGTCAAACAAGTTATATATGATCTTGGAAAATACATGAGGTGGTTGTCATCTAAAGAAATCAATAAAGAAGATATAAAATATTAGAAGAGAAAAATTCCTCTTCTTATGTGTGAAATGCAAAAGTGTCTATCTTCAACTTTTTTCAATGCACAAGAACACTACCTCATACATCAAGTTGAGGAGATTGAATTGTGTAGACCTGTACCAACTAGGTCAATATGGATGGATGGTTGAGAGACACTTGAATTTTTGAAAGGCTTGGTTTGACAGAGAGCACATCCTGAGGGTTCTATGGTGGAGGGATATATGGTATACCAAACCATGGTGTACATCAGTGAATATCTTCCTAAGTTTGCAGCAAAGATCCATGTAGATCGTATTTGGGATCCCAACTCCATTAACAAATTCGAAGGGGAGTACTTGATGGGCAAAGGTAGATTGAGGAAAGTGAGAGGTAAATCTAAGATGTTATTGTAGTTAATTAATTCTTATAAATATTCAATATAAGTTATTTATAATTGGTGTATTTTTTTTGATACAGCTGGTCGAAAGTGGGATGCAATACATTTGTATATTGCGAACAATCTTGATTGGATGACGGTATGGATTGAACGATGTCAACAAAATGGTTGCTCATTAACATGGGAAGGTGTTGTTTCATTGGTTAGAGAAGCTCATCGTAATGGAGATTCCAATGTTACTCTAATGGTAATTGATCTAGCACATGATTTAAGAGGTGGAGAGGTACGTACAAATTTATTAATGATCATGACTCGTATGTTTCGTATCAACTCACGATGCAAATAATTTACACGCTTGAAAAATTGCAGGTCAAGCACCACAAAGCTATGTACTATCATGGCCACAAATTTTGCATTAAAAAGTTGGATGACACAAAGAAAACTTGTGATTCTGGGATAAGTGCAGTTTTTGAGGTCACCAATATATCATCTAGAAATGACATACATCCTCAACAATCTCAAAATCAATACTATGGCATCTTGGATGATATAATTGAGTGCGACTTTAACTCTTTCAAAGTAGTTCTATTTGTCGTCAAATGGTATAGGCTACGACTGAATCAAAATGATCCAAATAGAATATTATTCAACATGATAATGGATTTACAATGATTAATACAAGGTCGTTTGAGCCAGTTGGAAATGAGCCCTATGTTCTTCCAAGCCAGTGTGAGCAAGTGTTTTACTCAGAAGTTCCATATAAACAAGGTTCTTCATTTGTTGTTAGACATGATCCAAGAAGAAAGCCGATAAAGTATAATGTTATAGAAGAATAAGATACTGAAGATGATGAAGAAGCAGATGATGATGGTGATGATGATGATGATGATGATGACGATGGTGATGGTGATGGTGATCATGGCGATGATGATGATGGTTATGTTGTTGATGGCGATGATGATGGCGATGATGGCGATGATGATGATGATGATGATGATGATGAAGATGATCAATGACATAATTGAAATGATTACATATTTATTGTGTTCAAATTGTAATGATTACATATTTATTGTGTTCAATTCTAGTGATTACATATTTATGTATTGCTTTCAATTTTAATGATTACATATTTATTGTGTTCAATTCTAATGATTACAACATATGTGATTTATAATTACCAATGTTTTGCTTACGATGCTCAATTAATTGCTGCTGATATATGTATATTTGTGTTTGATTATCACCCTTTTTGCAAACAGGCAATTGACTACCGACATCATCACCCCTTCTGTTGATGATCTTGCATTCCATATATAAGGTAAATTTGTTCATGTTTACGATGTTGCATATTGTTCATGTTATCTTCTAAGTTATTTGTAACATACGTATCATGTAATTTTTAGCTAACTTAAGATAAATGATTAACATATGCAAGAAATTTGACCCCTTTGGCGTGGATCGTGCACAGTGACATGGATCAGCAGGTATAAGTCAATAAATAGACATAATTTACTTATATTTTTCTTGTTTATAACTGAGCACGTATGTTATAAATAGACATATTATATAATCATATAATGTATATATAGACAAAGAAGAACCGTATAGAAATATAATTATATAATCACTTTCAACCTAGTACATTTTATATCTCTCACGTATAGACAAAGAAGAACCGTACGTATGGGTCATGACTTGATTATTCTATATATATTGACGTGACAATATCTCATTTGATGGATTGCAGCACCCACCAAATAGGTACTTGTCAGATCTATCTACATCGAATGAGGGAAATGAGGGAATGCTAGATGAAAGTTCTACATGTAGTACGGCTAAAATAGGGAGATCAACTAGAGGTCAAAAGATTAGAAAAAAATTTGATAAACGCATACAATATTTCCTTGCTAATGGGGGGTCATGTTCTTATGATGATGAGACCAAAGGTGACATCAACGTGCCCTTTCGGTACACACACATTGAGAAAGAATGGGTACCCAATGAGCTACCTCCAATTAACACTGATTTTTGTGTTAATGAGAGGATATATCACATTGCTACATCCTCATTACATGGTTTGGGCCTATTTTCCATGGATGGGATAAAGGTATGTTACAACAGAGTTGTTGAATTGTTCAAGTATGTCGGTCCGTGGTACAATTACAATGATTGGATGCAGATTGTTCAATATAAAAAAAGTATGCGTAGGTATGCACTATCAGCTAATTATATACAAAAAAAAGAAAATGATCAAAGTAAAAGATTTGCAATGTATATTGATGGGAGACCAAAAGCAACAGGTAATATTGCAGGTTTTATAAATAGTATGCGACCTTCGTCAACTAATAAGCAACCCAATTGCATATTTGAGGCGCGTGAGGGGAATCAAGTTTTTGTATGTGCAATAAAATCAATAAGTGCAGGGGAAGAACTGCTAATAGATTATCATTTAAATCGCATTGATACAAACAAAGTTACTATCATGAGGGTGGTAAGTACTATATACCATTTTATTAATAAGTTTTTTTTTGCTAAGTCTATTGCTTTCAGTTCGCTAAAGTTTTTATATTTAATCTTTGTCACAGGACGATATGGATCCCGCACATGATAGAGGCCACGAGGATGCTCCTCCCACCCATTCTTCAGCAAGGGTAAACCTTGTTGAAATTGTACAAATTAGATAGTTGAAAAATGTTATATTATTACGTTATTTTATTTATGGTTTTGGAGTTTTTATGATGGTTTTACTGATATTCCTGTCACAATTTGATGTTCAGGATAAGGGAAAAGCACCCTCAACAATAGAGGCAATAGCTACCCCCGAGGATGATGATCATTTTGTAGATTCGCCTAATGTAACAATTATGTTGAAAAAAATGAAACAAATCAATAAAGAAATAATTAATATTTTGTATGAAACAAATCCAACTGAGAAGATGCTGATGAGGCTAACTGAATTGTAAGTGCTCGCACGTCGGTATCAAGTAAGCAATAATGAATCTTTAGTTATAACAAAATTTCAATAAAGGTTTATATTTTATACTCTTTTATGTTGTGAAGTAAAATATGTAATATGTGTTCTTGTTGTAGGATTTTATGGAATCTCTAGTACCTAGTCAAGGACAATGCAGTGAGGCCGGTACTAGCAGACCTCCGGCCGCCTCAAGTAAAATAATCCTTTAGTTGACAAGTTACAAGGAATTTTTTCTTTGGAACATTCAACAACTTCTTAAGTTAACTCTTACTTTTATTATTTCAAAATGTCTTTGCTAACAATGTATTGTTCAGGTCATCAATTGCAAGAGACTCCTCCTAGCCAGGACGTCCATACAAGATTGCCGAGTGCAATGTCGGCCACAAGGGCCATGCAAACATCAACACCTTCACGGTCTATGGCAGCTGGTAAATCCTTGTTTTGCTATATTTGGTTTTGTGCTAATTATGATTTGATAATTTGTACTTTAATCTTGGGTGCATCACATAGTGGATTATTTTTTGGAGCAAGAAACGCACCGGCGGCACCATTTGGTACGCCAGATACAGATCAATCTACATGTATTGGTGATAATTCACCACCATTTCCTGGATCTACCCGTGTTACTAGCACGGGAGTTACGCAGACGTCATTATTGATTGACACTAATGAATCAATGCCTTTAAAATGTCCTAAGATTCCAGGTTCTTTAAATAATTATTTTTTATATTGTAATATGCATTTACCTATTCATAACAAGTTTTGGATTGATTATCACATGACATTTTTTGCAGGAAATGATACATTTTATAAGAAGCTTTATGACCTCGCACTGCATTTATTCGGGCCCACCATACGTACAAGGTGGAACATCATAAGTGAACTAACTTTATCCCACTTTTTTTTTCATATCATTAATTGGTACGGTATTTTTCCTTTCATTCGGGTCTTTTCTTTTAGTAGCTATATCTAACAATTTTGTGTTTTTTCTTAAAAGGTGGAATTTGCAAGAAAAAAGATTAAAAGATCAGCTCGTCAAAGACTTAGAGCATGAGTTTGGTAATAATATTTTTGACGAGAAGAAAATTTTAGAAAAAGCTTGCAAACATCTTAAGACTGTGAGGGACGCATATAGAAAGAGTCTCGTCCAGAACCCAAGGTACGAGCATCCTCCCTTTATTTCAGTGAGGGATTGGAATGAATTCATTTTGGATGCAAAGGAGAAAGCAGATGCTTAAAGAGGAATTTCACCAACAAATGCGAGAAGGTATGCAATAGTATTAACTACTAGTACAATGTAATAATGCACTAATTAGTGATCTTTATATCTATATCATCTAACATATTTCAAACTTTTCATAGGTTGCAGGACACTTCAATGGCAACAAAGGCCAGGCTGCAAAAGATTGGGCAGCACAGACTTGGCGTTGGAGGATATTCAAAAATTAAAGCACGAATTGTAAGTAGCAGTAAATGAATTGCAGAGAAAAATTATTTATAAAATGCAAATAATTTTGTTTAATCAAAAAATGTAGGGCTCTAATTTTAATTTAGAGGCCACGAAAGAACACAAAAAAATTGCCTTCAAGGAAGGCTATCAAGTCGTGGCTGAACGCCTATGGCAAGCTTCCACTGGCCCAACCAAAGAGTCTCCTGCATCATGTGCACAAGTAAATATGCCAAAAAATATATTAGAAATTGAATACTTGAGCAACAATCAATTTGATAATAATGTGCATGACATTGCAATGCAGCCTCTTAATCATGACACAGATCATACGCCGCATCATGAAGCCCCTGATGTGCATCGTACTATCCAAGGAGGTGCTCATTTGCTATTTAAAACTAATTATGTAATTATTAATACAATTTAACATCTTAAATTGAACTTGGTGTAACATTTTTGTGTATATTTTAGAGGATACAGAATCATGTCATGCTGAACGAGTGCCAGAGGATGTTCAGACTGATCACCATGTAGATCATGTGACACATTCAGGTAAAGAAAATCTATGTTTTGTTCTTTTAAATTAATTTTTTGATTTATAGTTCTTTTACTTACATAAATACTTGTAATTCACTAATATAAAATGGTGTGAATTTAACTCATGAAGTAGTTGTTATTGCAGCGGACCCCCCTTTAGCGCAGCGGCCTCGTGTTCCTGAACAGATGAGGAGACACACGTTGGGATTAGAATCAATAGGGGAGGGGAATGATGAGGACATTGATCTTCCTCTTAGAAATTACATGATTAAAAAAAACAGCAAGAAACCCAAAAAGAAATGATTGTAATTAACATTTATTGCTAATGAAAGAACGTTGTCTTAATGGATGTAATTTTGTACTAGTAATGTTGATGAATGATGTGTGTTAATGAATTTTATGTGTGAATGAATTATTCGTGAATGTTGTGTGTTAATGAATTATTCATGAATGTTGTGTGTTAATGAATTTTATGTGTTAATAAATGTTATCATGTGATTATAATGATTGAATGTTATATTTCAAAAATGGATGAATGAATGAATGAATGAATGAATGTTATTAAATGTTAATGGGGAATTTAGAGTGATGTTAGGGGGGGGCGGGGGGGACCAAATGAGCTTCCACCTTCACGTGGTTGGCCTTGTTTAGTAGAGAATATTAAACTATTCTCGAAACCAAGTGAAGCTCAAACTTTAAAGACAAGCTTCCTTATTAGGCATCCCAATCTTCCATTTGGCTTGTTGCAAGGGATTCAATTAAAAATATACAAATTACTAGTCTTGACTCATTTTGAATTGCCGTGGTCTAATGTAGTTTAATATTTTTCATCTTCATTGATTTTCTTGTTCAGAGATGCCTATTTGACTTACCAAACTTGCCTTTCATCACAGAGATTCTAATTCCAAATGATGCTCAAGAACTGTCATATTCTCTGCTATTGCATTTCAATTGGATGTACAGTAGAGTATTATGACAGTCCAAACTCTCTATTTGATGCAACTTACTAATCTCATTGAAAAGTTTGTACTGATTGTGCTGAGCAATGGAGCTATTCTAACGATTTCATTTAGAATCTCAGGTGAGTTCTTGTATCATCTAGTTACTAATTTGATCTGACATTTTCCTTACAAGATACAACATAACATGAATATTGAAAACTACTAATTGATGCATATGTTCTAATATCAAAGATGGGAATAGTCAGTTGGATACATTGATTTGGTGTGGCTGGTTTGCTGGATTATTTACGGGAACATTGATAGGGGCAAATCGGGTTCTTGAATACCGTTGTAAGTCTGGGCCACAGAATGTTGTCATAACAGGAAGGTAAGCCACTGTATACTTCATAGTTTATTGTACTCAACTTATTTAAAATATTCTTTGCAAATTTGTTGTTATGGCGGTCGGTACTTGTGAAGAGTTTTGCTCTGGCATATTGAGTGCGAGGTATTTTAAGCCCAAATATTTCAAATTTGAAATATACTTTCTTCGGAAATTTAAGGTTTTTTCTTTCTACTTCCTGTCATAGGCATCCTCATTATGGTTTCAAACACAAAATCAATCTTAAAAAATACTTGAAGGACCACAGTTCTTTTTCGAATCTTTTATGTCTAGTTGGTGATAGGAACCCACTTCTTTTAAATCTTGGTACTTTCTCTTGAAATGAATGCAGGCTTGAAGGTTAATTTGGTTTCTATGGTATGGATTACCAAGGATTGATTTTGTTTCTATCCAGTGTTTATAACTTTATTATCAAAATCGACTAGTGTATCAAAGTGAATGATATTGATTCATTGTGGCTAGTAAATAATTTGGATACCCATTTAACATAAGCAAATGCATAATGACAAGACATATTTTGGTAATGTCTTTATTGTATGTTATCAAGTCTAGTGACAAATACAAAAGTCTCTAAATCTTTTTGCTATCACACCAAATACATGCTAGAATGGCATATTCTTTTTTGCATTCCAAGTCCAAAGGTTCTGCCTATCCTTTCCTAAATACAATATTTTGTTATATGCAGTATTCACTAGTTATCTTAGTTTACGTTAAGTCATCCATTTCTTTTCTTGTTGCATAAAGTACCACTCTATTGCATGGAGTTGGACCTTATAAAGCAATAAATCAAAATAGAAGGGAGGATAGGCCTACTGTAGATGTGAAATCTGAAAAGTAACATTCTATTGGTCAAAGTATCTCTTTTAGTTTCTCATTTCCTCAAAATGACCGACGATATATTTTCTTTTGTATTTGTGCTTTTAACCTGTAGTCTCTAGCGCTTTTAAATGCCTGAGCTCATAATTAACTCCCTTGTGCCATTGTAAGTCCTACTTTTGAATCCCTTTGACTTACTGATCAAGGAGGATTCGACATTTTTATTGACTTAAGATGCAATGGTGGTACTTTGTGCCATATGCTGTATGCACCACTAGCTTCCAGCCTCCTCTTGAACACATGGTTATACCATGAAGATCTAACAATACTCAGTTTTGCCACTCTAATATTTATATGTAAGCCCTGTTCTATGCTGTCATTCTGCAATATTTCCCAAGAATGACAAATCAAATAAACAAAACTTATAGAAGATTAATGCTTGCCTTTTCTGTAACTCCATTGATGACCTCTGACCTCTCAGATTTGTACAGAACTTTGCAATTTACAGTTATAGCAGTGTCCTATTTTTCTTGAAATATCTCTTGTTGAATAATACTTAATTCTTTAAATGATTTTTTTCCTTCATTTGCTTTTGTTCATCAGCCATTTTAATCTGTTTGTGTGTTTCCCTTAGGGTACACTTGGGCCCCATATCATCTTCTTTGATCAATTGTGGACTATAATCTCTTTCTTTCTTCTTAAATTAAAATGCAAATCAGTTTGCTGGTAAAGTGACATGCATGTCTCCTTTTACATTGTGAACAGATTGTCTCTACAAATCTTATTGGTTCTATAATATGCACAAGAGAGGCCATTCGAGTCATGAGGTCACAGGAAAAAGAAGGCAATATATTCAACATGGATGGTGCAGGATCTGGAGGTTCGAGTACGCCATTGACTGCATATTTTGAATTTGGTACCTCCTGGACAAGCCCACTTTCTCCAAAATGTGCTGGGGCTGTCTCACGGTTGAATTCTCCTTTGGTTTCATTTGCTTTCATTTCCAAATCTACTTGTTTCTTCCAATTCTGAACCAGATATTTTGCCTTCCTCTGTATATCTGAATTTTTGTGGTTGCAGAGATGTATAACTGACTTCCTAATATTGCAAGCCTTAAGAGCTTCACAGTTGATGGGTAAGATTTCAAGCGCATTTAGCAATTCAATGATAAACTCCTCTTTGACATTATCACTTTCAACCACTTTTCCTTTACAGACATCTTGAAGCCATTCATTCAGAGAGCTCAATCCACCCATATGTACAAAATGATTCAAACAATTACCTTGTTCTGTGGCAGCTAGCACACCTGCAATCTTTCTAATGAGTTCTGGGGATTTATTTGAATGTTGCTGCATAAGCAACACCAGCTGTTCAACTTTGGATTGACTATCCATGGCACCTTTTATCTCAATTATGCTATACACATCTTCTAGCTTGGTGCTGTGTTCACACTTCTGAGATTTTGAACTATTATTTTCCAGCTTAGAAGAAGATATCTGATGGTAACTACCTGAATCTTGCTCCAACCAAGGCCTCTTCTTTCCCTTGCCACACAATTGATGACTTAACTCAGTTGAAACAAGTGCTGGAGAAGAAGGCCCTTGTGACTGACCTTCTGACTGGGTGGGCGGTGGCATATCTTCTTGATATCACTATTTGTTGTTTCTGCAAATCATAAAATATTCAAGTATCTCAGAATAAGCTATTGTTCAGCATCAAAATTTACTATCTACATAAAATAATTGTGCCACAATTATAATGGGCCCTTTCAGCAGTTAGATGCTTGTTCTTTTTCTATTTTTGTACCCAACTGAGACTATACTTTATATTGGAAAAAAGGGCAACTGTTGCAAATTAACCAAAAGAACACGAGATAAAAAAAATTGCATTCTCAAAACATGCAGCATCTATACTATCACTCAATGAGAAAGCAGCAACCATTTGAAGAGCTACCATTTGGTTTGAGAGGCTAGGTGTTATCTACTTCCTGCCCAAAAAAATATTCTAGGAATTGTAACAACCATCCAGGCAATCAAGTATTTCATAACCAGTGATTGAAACTCCTCTAACCTGAATCTTGACAATTGACTATTTTGAGTATTCTAACACTGTTTTCCAACATATATCTTCTTGAACAGCTACAGAAATTAAAGGTTTACATACGTCAAAGTCAGTGTGTGCAGAGAAAACATATTGTTCTTACCTTCTCATATTTCTGTTCAAATTGGTCTCAGAAATAAACAGAGAATAGAACAGTGTCAAACATCATGTATAGAATCTAAGTTGCCAGTATGGGTATGGGATTATTTCAAATCCAACATATTAATAAGGTCATAATTTATAAATATAGATATATATAGTAACTAGCATAGCTATCGGACACAAATATATCTAAAAGTAAAAGATGTGGAGAGATATCAGTCTATAAGCACTTAGCTGTTCTCAATAAAAAGTGAAATATAGGTGCCTCGAGACTGATATCTCTCAACATCTTTTAGATAGATGTATTTAAGATATCTATGCTAGTGGATATATATTTATAATATATAAATACTATATGTATTTAAATGTGTATTATATATAATATTTATTTAGATACTTATCATATATATTTTCTACATTTATTGTAGCATATCTAACAGTTTCATATATCATATATAATAGTATGGATAATAGAATATTAATTAAGATACTCAAAATTATTAAACGATTGTAAAATTTAAATTATTCAAGATAAGTGCGGATTTGGGACTATCCAACATTGTGGTTGAAGAAGACTCAGCATTGACTATAAACCCTCTACGCAATATGGAAGTTCACCAATTTGATGATGTGCTAGTAGGTTATTTGAATATTGTGTCAGGAAAGTTCAATGTTTCGTGTTTTTTGCAAAATAGTGGTCTGTGTCTGAATCTGGTGGCTTTGTCTGCCTCAGGATTTAAGTGTTACATGTAAAATGAACCAATTTGAAGATTTGTCGGTGGGTATTCATTGATCCCTCATTCAATTGCAGGTTATGGGTAGAGAATCAATCAAAACTGAAGGGACTGCAACATAGAGAGACCACTTTGAGGGGAATTCTGTTGGAAATTCTGCCCGGAATATGAATGGTATGCAACTTTTTGCTTCTGTTTCTCATGCAAAATACATTAGGATTTCTATTTATGTCAAACTCATCCTCAGTTTCTTTCCAGTAAATTAGTTGGATATTGTGATATTGCTGTCAAGATTCAACTGTGTAGCTTTGGAGCCAAACTCTCATTGGATAACACATATGCACACACACCCACCGTCTTCTTAATGCGGGGAGAGTGCTATATTGCCTAGACACACATGCTCACACCCATAATCTCAATAGTGCATAGAGAATGCTATATCAAGCCTAGATTACCCTTTGCCTCAGAGGCTGTGTCCCAGGTGTATCTATTCTACCAAGAATAGCATGGGTCGTCATTGATATTACTCCATACCTGGTTGTAAAACATGCAACTTGAGGCTTGCATTACAAAATAGATTTTGTATTTTGAATCTGCCATTTTTTGTTGTCAGTAAATTTTCTAACTGTTTACATGCCTTTCAGTCTTCCAACTTCTTATGAGTATTTGTAGGTCAATTCATCCTTTGGCTTCTTGAGACAATGTTTGAACTATCCAGTGTTTAAGAGCGATGAATTTTTATGACAATTTTTTAGGTTTTATATAATATATGTTGACACTCACATACACCCACGTTTCCTGCTCCAAAAGCTTCCCAACCTTATTTCTTGCCACATTGTCGTTGCCTTCATGTTTCTGATATCTTGTACCAACATAGGCTCCACCATATCTCTAGGCCATGGCTGGCTAGACTAAATTGCTCACACACATTACTCTGGCCCCTTGATTTTGTTTGTGTTAATGCCTGCAAGCATGTTTTAGCCATTTAGAATTGCACATTTTGTGGAAAACTTTTGCTCGTTTTATAGAGTGCTTTTGTTCTTATGTAAGGAACAAGCTACATATCATGCACAAATGGACCTTCTCTTGCCCCTTTTATTTCAATTTCATTTAAAATCCTGCCACATAAACCTTAACATATACTGAAGATGTCTGGCTCAGTTTTACAAAGGTCCAAGAGGAAGGTTTAAATTTCATTTTTAATTGTCTTTTGTTTGCTGTAATGCACTAAAAGGGTGGCTGAATTGACTTAGATAGTAATTTGAATGATTTTTGAGAATCATGTCTTTTATGTTGAATCCTCTAATGTCATTTGTACATTGGACACAAGCTTAGTAGTATAGATATTTTATATCGTCCCTAAAAGAGGAGACAGTAAATAAGTGAAGATATAACAGCTTTTATTGTTATGGATATTCTGAATGAGAGCTTGCCTTCTTGATTTTATTGGGTCTAACCTTAAGTGCGATTGCACACCAAAGTGCGATTGCTAGTTCATAAATACGGCGTACCCATTGCACACCAAAGTGCGATTGCTAGTTCATAGAAGGCTAAGAAAATGTCTGACCAAATATGGGGGAAACTTTTAGAATCTTCCAAATCAAGGGTTATTCTGATATTTATTTTTCTTCCGAACAAAATGATATCACGTATCTTAAAACTTTGTTCAAATTCTTGCATTGGTGAATCTTCTGTATAATGTTGATGACTTATATTTGTGCTGGTAATTTTGTTGATACTATTTTTCACATTGTGGCATGCAGTGGTGCATCAATTCAAAATAAGAAAATGTTTAACATAATTTGTGAGCTTCCCGAGACAGTTGCAAGGGCATTGGTTCCTAGATTGTGGACTGTGAAAGGCACTGGTAAAGCAGTTAATTACTTGACACCTCCAAGGATATTACTTGCTCTAATCACTGCTTGGCTTCGACGAGATCGATGGTTTGATGAAAAGGTAAATTTCTAGTTTGAGGTTAAAATTTAATGTCAATGCAATAAATTTTTATATGAACAATCATGGAGAGTAAAAGGTCATGACTTGGAGGACATATATATAGAAAGGGCTTTGTCGGTGATAATTTCAGCAGAATCAACTCTATCTTGACATTTGATTAAGGGCATACTTGCCTAGGAATTTTGATTGTTGTTTTCATTCATTAATTAACTTTCTGACGAAAACATTCTTCACTCTCAGATAAGGCTTTTTGGCAAGATTGTTTTAAAACACTTTTCTTTTGTTTTCTTCATTTTTATATCAACCCTACCTAGTGTTTGTTAAGATTATGGCCTTGACGGCAAAATCAAGTGTGCCAAACAAAATATTTAATTGTTAAAGAGCATAATATCGATATATAAATAATGATATTAAATATATAATATATTTAATATCTATTGTTTATTAAATACGATTTTAGCATTGAATTATTGTAAATAAGAAACCAAGACCACTTTTTAATAGACATTTTTTTTTACAAAAAATTTAGCATTGGTCTCAATTTCGACCAATGCTATGGTCTCAATTTCTACCAATGTATGGTCTCAATTTCGACCATTGGGCCAAAAAATGACCACAATGTCATACATTCGACCAATAGTATGGTAGAAATTGAGACCATTGCATGGTCTCAATTTCTACCAATGCATGGTCTCAATTGCGACCATTGGGCCAAAAAAACGACCACAATGCCATACCTTCGACCATTGCATGGTCTCCATTTCGACCATTGGGAAAAAAAAACGACGGTGATTCTTCCAGTTTCAAGCAAGAGCTGTAGTCGAAATTTCGACCAGTATTGTGGTCGAAATTTTGACCAATAATAAATACGTAGAAAATTCGATGAAAAAAGAACGACAAAAGTTTTGGTCGTGGATTCGACCAATTCTCGTCGAAATTTGAGGTAAAATTTACTAGTGACACGATGAGGAACCTTCAGACTGATCCTGAAGGCGACCATGCCTCTCATCAAGGTTTAATGGTTCTTGTTTATAATTTGCTGAAATTGAAAATAATTGAAAGACCCCTTCTTAAGGGCAATGCCCTTGGTGACGAAGATATCGAGGATGAGGATTCGAGAGAAAAATTTGAAGAAGACACAGAGGATGATTCAAAGATTGTGGGTTACAATGTTAGGGGGAAAGGGAATATGGAGGGGAGCACTTCTAACAAGTTTAAGAAGACCGAGTTCTTTGACTCTGAGCTTGACCTCACATATACAGAGGACACTAACCCTAGATGGAACAAGAGAAAAATTCTCATCATCAAGGAGAAAAAAATTGAAGATAAAGAGTAAAAGCAAAAAAAATCAAAAAGGGCCTCTTTGTTTCCTCTGATGAGGAGAAGAATCTCATTGAAATCCCGTTGAAGAGTAAGAATAAGAAAATTGTCACCGAAGAGACCGAGAAAAAAGAGGAGGTTGGGGACTATACTCAGAATGCCCAACATGGCATGGAGGAGGATAACAAAATTATCACTGACAACGTGGCTGAAGATACCATTCCTCACAGCAAGCAGACTGACAGTGTGGACACTACCCAAGTTAGTGACAAACCTGTCAACAAGAAAGATGGTATTATTATAGGGCAGGATCAAAAGGATAGCATCCTTTCTTTTGGTCAATTTCTGGCGACCATAGCTCAAGACAATGAAGCTATGAAGGCTGACCTCAAAGAATAGGGCAAGATTGTGAACATGATCAAGACGCCTACCTTTGGTGATAAACCCTTGGCATGGTGCTTGCTTTGGAAGAAAAACTGAACAACATTAGCAAGGATTCTAAAAACAACAGGCATGAAGACAGAATTACTGCCCTTGAGGACAAAGTGCTTAAATTGGAAACTACTCTTAAGAAGATCAGTGATCAAAGTTTCCATATCTTGAAAGCTTCAGCGGAACACAGCAAGATCCTGGTGGAGAAGCTGGAGACCAACAGGGGTGAGGAAGTTAAGGAGACCAAAGAGAGCATGGGGTCTGGAATTAGAACTTGTGCTCGAACCAAGAAGAAAGATGCAAAATTAGTTCATCATCCTGTCTTTCTTTGTTTATCTTTGTAGGGCCGAGAGCCCCTGTTCTATTTGTGTCTAGTTCTACCTTCGGGTTTGATCAGTAATGCATATCTTCTGATCTTTTTGTACAAGGTTTTGGGACCTTTCAAATCCTATTTTTACCTAATCAAAACAAAATATGTTTATCAAAATATATTTAATATTAAATTTTAAACTAATAGTCAATAATAAATATATAACAAAAATTATAAATATATGTAACATTCAACCATTTTCACAGTATATGCAAAATTGTAAATCACCATTTTAATTTTTTACAGTATATATATATATCAGTGATCCAGGACTCGGTGAGTCCATGCCTAACTCGGTGAGTCCGAGCCAGAGTCAGGCCAGCCGAGTCTAGCTGACTCTGGACTCGGACTCGGCCGAGTCAGACATGGACTCGCCGAGTCTTGCCGAGTCCATGGCCTCGGTTGACTCGCCGAGTCCCGATGCCAGGACTCGGTCGGCATCAACAGCAATTTATAATGTTTTTTTTTATTATTTCACTTGCTTTTTAATGTTTGTTTTGGCTTATATGATATGTCTTTGACCTAAGGTCATTCTATCACTTGCATAAGGAAAGAAGAGAGAAAAAAGGCTTGAGAGAAGAGGATTGGGGTTTTAGGAAGAAAACCGGTTGGCTGCCATTGAAGGATTGCTGATTGTTTGTTGCACTTTGTAAGTTTGTAGCTTGCATGTGAGCATTGAGAGGAGTTGAAAGACACATTTGGAGGAGGCTTGTACAAAGCATTTCCATTTTTAGAGCAAATTCCAAGAGGTATGTTACCTTCTTTTTGTTGTTTTGTATTTTTTTTTGCATTCATGAATCTTTTTTTGTTTCCATTTTGTTTAGTATTGGTAAACTGTAATTGTAAAATTGATTTTCAGTTTCTATAATATATATTGTAGTCTTGTAGATGCTTATTTTGTTTTATTTATGATATATTGCAGCTGCCAGTAGTCATCATGTCTCAAACTGGGGGTAGTGGAAGTGGAAGTAGACCTAAAACAAACCCGGATGCAGACCCTCGTGCCGTAGCAAGGGATGAGACTTGGTTACATGCCATCCCTGGCCACAAAAAAGGAGTTGTTACATGTTGACCTTGCAGCATAACATATAATGGGGGAGGCATTAATAGGCTAAAATATCATCTTGCACATATACCAAAGCGGGATGCTAAAGCATGTTTATTGGTTCCCGAAGATGTCAAACGCAAGATGATAGCTATTTTAGAGGCCGCTGAAGAGAAGAAAGAATTAAAGAAGAAACAAGAGGAAGAAATGGCAGCCTTAGCTACACAGGGGTCTTCAAGGACACATGCTAGGCCTCCTATTGGCACTAGTACTACTAGTACTACTTCTGCATCTGGTAGTGTGAGCATTGGGGGTCGGATTCGTAAGAAACCATCCACACTTGATTCCATCTTTGCTCCACCTGGTGCACAACCATCGCTTGAGGGCATGAATTGGAATAAAGAGATGCATGACAAAGCAAAACTAGCACTTGGAGATTTTTTCTTCTACAACAACCTTCCATTCAATGCAGCAAGGTACTTATTAATATATAATTTTAATTTTTAATTTCTATGTCTTACTTCTCTTGCTTTAGGTCTTCTTTTTAATTTATTTATTTAATTGCTTTTAGGTCCCCATATTGGCAAATTGCCATAGATGCTGTTACTGTTTGTGGTGCGGGGTTCAAAGCCACTAATGATGAGGAGCTAAGAGGTCCTATTTTGGCCCAACGAGTTGCTGATGTATAAGTTGAAATTGAGGAGCAACGTAAGATATGGAAGGCAAAGGGTTGCACCATCATGACGGATGGTTGGACTGATAGAAGAAATAGGACACTTCTGAATTTCCTTGTCTCCTCATCAAGTATGTTAAATTTTTAAGCTATAAGACTTAAGTTATGAAATTATGAATTAGAATCTAGATTGAATTTGATCATTGATCATATTAGTAATTAGTAAGTACTACTACTAAATTGCTTTTTTTTTTCTTAGGTGGTACAATGTTTTTGAAATCCATTGATGCCTCGGGGAAGACCAAAAATGCTGAATATCTTTGTGAGGTGATGGAGGGAGTCTTGAAGGAGGTGGGTGAGGAGAACGTGGTGCAAATATGCACAGACAATGCAGCAAATTATGTTGCAGCAGGTAAAATTTTAAATTATTTTATTTTTTAATTTCTATGTCTTACTTCTCTTGCTTTAAGTTTTCTTTTTAATTTGTTTATTTTTTTTGTAGGTAAACTTTTAATGGAGAGGCACCGCCACATATTTTGGACCCCTTGTGCCGCTCATTGCATTGACCTCATGTTAGAGGACCTTGGCAAACTTCCTTGGATAAAAACATGTGTAGACATAGGAAGAAATATTTGCAAGTACATATATAATCATACTTGGGTCCTCAACCTTATGAGGCAACACACAAAGCAAAAAGAGTTGTCTCGTCCAGGGGTCACTAGATTTGCAACAAATTTTCTCATGTTGCAATCCATGCTCAAGTCAAAGGCCGGTGTGAAAGGCATGTTTGTATGTGAGGAGTGGACAACATCATCATATGCAAAGACCACTGCAGGGGCTGCCATTGTTGACATGGTTTTTGATGAGAGAAGCTTTTGGAAACCGGCCAAAGAGATTGTTAAGGTAATTTTCCTTTTTGTCCTCATTTCCAATTCCATTTCATATCATTATTTTTTGTTAAACACTTGTTTATAACTTTATGTTCACTGTTCAACTTCACTTATTGCAGCTTGTACGACCTCTTGTTGTTCTCCTACGGGTTGCTGATGGAGAGAAGCCCTCAATGGGATACATTTATGAGGGCATGGATAAGGTGAAAGAGGCCATTCAATCCTTTTATGCAGGAAATCAGGATACATATGGTCCCCTATGGGATATTATTGATAGGCGATGGCACAATCTACTTCACAGGCCTATACATGCAGCTGCCTACTTCCTTAATCCAGCATACCATTTCAGCCCAAGTTTCAAGGCTGATGAGGACGTGTGGAATGGCCTCTATGATGTTATAGAGAGGATGACACTTGATGATGCAGTTACCACAAGTATAGTCCGTGAGATAGATATGTACACCAAAGCAGAAGGGGACTTATTTGCATGAGAGATATGCAAAAAAAATCGAACTATATTGATGCCTGGTAAGAATCTATGATTCCAAATTCTAATTTCTAATTTCTAATTCTATTACGGTTTACACTTTACCACTTTAGAATCTAGATTGATAAAGTTAAAGTTATAGAACTGATTTGAAATTTTCTTGTTTCAGATGCATGGTGGGCGATGTTTGGTGGTAAGGTGCCAAATCTACAGAGGATTGCCATTCGTATCTTGAGCCAGTCATCTAGTGCTTCAGGATGCGAACGCAATTGGAGTATGTTTGAGCATATACACTCCAAGAAGCGCAACAAGTTGGCCGTGAAAAAGATGAATGATCTTGTGTTTGTTCACTACGACCTTCGCCTTCGTCACAAACGTATCTTGGGCACTGACACATCTCCAATTGTCTTAGACAACATTGATCCACAAGAAGAGTGGAACACTGAGATGAATGATCCTGTCTTCAGTGATAGAGACTTGGAGTGGGTTGATCAAGTTGATCGAGAGGCAGAGGCAGTAGCGATGGCACAGGAGGAGGCTAGAGCACGAGGAGATCCAGTGCAGGACCCTGAGGCTGAGAGTGGTGGATCCGAGTCTGATGATGAGGATTATGAGGAGGTTGATGATGAGGAGGATGATGATGAAGACATTGAGGAGGAGGCAGCCGATGAGCATGTCACTGAGGATCCTATTCCTGTTTCGGTTCAGCCTCAGACACAGGGAGAGAGGATGGCTCTAGAGTCTTCCATGTTTCATTTTAGGCGTACTCGTAGGAGGACATAGGCTACTATGAGGCTATGAGCCTTTATTTTGAATCTTTGATATATGTTTTGAACTTTTGATTCCATGGATTTCATAATCCATGAATATTGTAGACATTTTGATTTATCATTTGACAGTGACTATATTTCAGAGTTCTATATGTGATCTATGCAAAGTTGTGTATGTGTGCAAAGGAGTTTCTATTTATCTCAATTATTGTGTATTAGATGTTAATTGACTAAATGTTGCAGGAAAAAAACTTAAAATCCTTAAAAATCTTTGCATTTCATGGGTTTTTTTATTTGCCGAGTCCGGGCGCCGAGTCCGAGTCCGAGTCCATTTTGAGTTGGCCAAGTCCGAGGCGAGTCCGAGTCTTGGAACGTTGATATATATATATATATATATATATATATATATATATATATATATATAATTTTAATAAATAACAATATAAATTTGTAATATTATTATTATTTTAAATTTTAAATAAGATGTTTTAACTTTTACTTATATTATATTATAATTTATTTATTCTGTAAACTTTGATCTCAATCATCTCATAGAGTCACAATTAGCTAATATTTTATCTCAGGGTTAGACAAGTTCCCTATTCAAACTCCAACAGTTCAAACTTCAACTATTAGGTGACTGCATAAATTTTGATTTCTGTTACTTAATAGACTTGTCACTTAACCACTGTTTGATCTTAGACTAAGGCAACTATTTAGTAACTGCCCTCTTTAAAAGTCTGATTAATTTGATTCCAGTTACTTCACTGACTTAACAAATATTTGATCTCAAACTTAGACAATTATTTCCACATATTAATCTCAATTACTTCATAGTTTATTTTGATCTAATATCTGATTCTTTATCCTTGTAATTGCAGATTTCCAGTGCCAATAATTGCAGAAAATGGTTGGTGGCAGAAAGAGGGACCCTTTATGGAAACATGGGACACCAGGTCCAAATCGAGATGTCAAATGTAACCATTGCCCTAAGGAGATGGGTGGGGGCATAATCCGACTAAAATATCACCTTGCAAAGATTTCAGGAAATGATATTACACCGTGTGATCGCTGTCTGGAAGAGGTTACGAGGGACGCTTTGGCAAGCCTTGAAGCATATGCACAAAATAAGGCAACAAAAAATAGGACATCAGAGGCCATGACAACCCCAATGGGGAGTTTTAGTTCTACAGGGTCACAAGCAGGTGCAGAGGCTTCTTCTTTCATTGGGCCAAGGGTAGGAGGATCACGAAATGTGGGCAGGTTTATATCAGACTTTTGGGTTCCACGTAACACTCTTGGTGCTCAACCAGAATTGCAAGGCACTGCATGGAACAAAGAAATGCATGCGAAGACAAAGGCGGGAGTTGCAAGATTTTGGTACTACAACGATCTTCCCTTCAATGCTTTATGTAGTCCATATTGGGATCAAGTGGTCGTTGTGATCTCTATGTCTGGTAAAGGGTTCAAGCCCCCAACTCGTTATGAGGTGAGTGGACCGTTGTTACAGGATGAGGTCCAAAGCATTCATCAACTTGTGGAAGAGAAAAGAAGAATTTGGGAACAGAGGGGCTGCACTATTATATCTGATGGGTGGAAACATGGTAGGAACAAGATGCTCATCAACTTTCTTTTTGTTTCAAGAGGGCAATTAGTATTTCTAAAATCAGTTGATGCCTTTGATCAAGTGAAAATGCAGAGACTTTGTCCAACATGTTGGATGAGGTGGTGTTGGAAGTGGGAGTTAGTAATGTCATCCAGATTGTGACTAATAATGCAATTGCATATGTGGCAGTCGGTAGACTTCCAATGGATAGGCATCCCACATTATTTTGGAGCCCTTGTGCTGCCCATTGTCTTGACTTGCTCCTTGAGGACCTAGGGAAACTGAGTCGGGTGGAGAAGGTGGTTGAAGATGGAAGAAATATCACAAAGTACATCTATAATCACACATGGGTCTTGAGTCTTACGAGACAACACACTGATGGTAAGGATCTTGTGTGATCAGGGGTCACACGCTTTGCTACTAATTTTCTCAACTTGCAAAGCATATTAGCCGCATTGCCCAACATAAGGTGAATGTTTGTGAGTGAGAAATGGTTGGACAGTCCTTATGCCAAGAAGCCTGGAGTAGAAAAGGCTATGAAGGTTGTGTTTGATGTTAGATTTGGCAAGCTAATGGAGGAGATCATCAATGTAAGTTTTCCAACTTTGATTAATGATTTATTATTTAATATTCAGATAATGCAATTCACTGATTTTGGTTAAATTTTTTATGTCCAAGTGTTAGAATCGTTAGTGAGGGTTCTACGAATAGTGGATGGGGATAAAAGCCCCATGGGGTATCTATATGAGGCCATGGATAGGGCCAAAGAGGTCGTTCAATGTTTACCCTCGTCAGAGACCAAATATAGACCCATATGGAACATAATCGATCATAGGTGGAACCAACAACTTCACCAACATATTCATGATGATGCCTACTACTTGAACCCCAAGTTTTACTTCAACACTTTATGAGCAGATGCAAAGGTTTAAGTTGGCATATACACATGTACTTAGAGATTGGTTGCTGATTTGGACCTTCGAGACCTCATACTTCATGAGTTACAGAGCTACAAGAGGGAAGAAGGGCTACTGCTTTCTTCACCTGATTGCAAACGTAGGATATACACTCTGCAGCGAGGTAAACAAGAACATGTGTTTAGTTTTATTATACCATTTATTTCACTCATTAAGTTTATTGGAATCTTCACCACATTATAAATGGTTTTTTTAAATCCTTACAGATTTGTGGTGGGAAGATTATGCTGCCACAACACCTAATCTTCAAAAACTTGCCATCTGAATATTATCGTTGAATTGTAGTGCTTCTGGTTGTGAGTGAAACTAGAGTGTTTTTGAGAACATACATACAAAGAAGCGCAATAGGTTAACTCAGAAGCACTTGAATGACTTGGTTTATGTGCGGTACAACCTTCAATTGCACGAAAAGGTGTGAGGGCAGGCTTCATACGAAGCACTTGACCTAGATGAGATTGATCCATATGCAGCAGATTGGGTTGCTCCTCCTGATGGTGATGATGTGGATGGGCATGTGGATCCTTTGTTGACTGATGATCAGCTAGATCACTTTGATATGGAGGAAGATGACTAGGCTGCAAAAGTGGCAGCATGTGACAAGCAGGAATGTGAGCTTGGTCATCCGTTAGAGTCTTCTATTGAGGCACCTATTCAAGCCCCTATTGAAGGTGCTGCAACTACTTCAGCACCACCCACCCAGCAGCAACAATCTCCTTTGAGCTTTAGTCGTAGACGCAATTTATGATTTCTACTTCTAGTTTTTATTGATATTGAAACTTGAACTTAATATGTATTCAGAAGATATAGTTTCATTGAGTTTGACTTTGATATGTATTGAACTTATTTTTATTTAGATGTCGCACTTGCTTTTTGGTATATGATTCTATGTTAATCTGCCAAGTTCTAATTGCTATGTATTTGACTCAAAACTTTGATTCATATATGGTGGATGTCTCAAATAAGTATATGTTCTACAAATTTAATGTATATGTGTGTGTTTTTAAGAATATTTTAAGAAATTATATATTTTCAAATGTTCGATAAAAGTGCCGATTTATTGCCAATTTTTTCACCGAGTTTTTAGCTATTCTGAGTTTTTCAAATTTTTTGGGTTGACCGAGTTATTGTCGAGTCTGAGTTTTTCAACCTTGCCCCAAAGGATGCCCTAAACTTACAATTTAACACTCAAAACTAGATACTGACACAGACACGGTAGAAAATAAAGAAGAAATGTACTATACACACATCCAACCCAAAATATACATCCAAAATAAACCATCAGGCTAGGCGAAAACTTTTTATACAACTCAATCATTTAACAAATTAGATCATCCTGCAAATGACACTTCCCTTTCCTCTAAAGAATAGGATAGCTCAAAACAAACTGCTATTATTACAAAAGCATTCCCCTCCCATTTCTCTACTAAATTAATAATACGAAAAGAGACATGTAGTTAGATTATGTTTTGGTGGTGCATCGTTTCCCCCGTGCTTTTTGATAATGTCATTATTCCCGTATACTTGTTATAAGCCTTATGAGAACAACAATTTTAATTAATGGAGATACAGTAGTATATGAGTATTGTAAGCTTCATGCTATGCAGCAATATAAGGGAACTTTACAATACTAGCAGACATGTAACTGATAAATAGGTAGCTTCGAATAGGCTAAGCATCTGTTCTACAAATCTGATTCAAAATCACAATGTGTTGTTGGTTTAACCATAATCAAATATGCTTATGTTGCACTTTCAGATGGATAAATTTTATAACACCCGCATTGATTAGTGTAGTTAATAGATAAATCATAAAAGAAAAATTTGACTTCATTGGTTTGTGTATTAAAGATAAGATATTTTCATACTTGAAGAGGGATTATGTGAAATTATTGTGAAAATGACACTTCATGCAAATACAATAGGCCTGTCCTACCGTCAGAGCATGTGTCAGAGCCAGATGCATGATCTGGTATTAGTTGTCCCTGAGGATTTTGCACTTGTACTATTGTCTGGAAGTGTTTTAGATGTTGACTAATACTTTTCATTTTAAAAGAAGTGGTCAGTCAGTGGAGAATTATGGGAACTTGAGACTTTTAATAGCGTGTTGTGTATTGTCTAAGAAAAATAAAAGCAATCTTTTTGAATCCAAACTTGAGCAAATGGATATTTTGATTCTACTATTAAATTCCAGTCCCCAAATACAAACAGTTTTTGATTTTACTCAAAACTGAATAGAATGGCATGGAATCACCAAATTTTGATCTTTCTTCTTGGTATGGAGCATGTGCAATGGTGGGGAATGATAAGAAGGGTGAGAGCTTTAATAAAAAAAAGCTGATCAAATAAGACAAAACTTCCGAAGTCCCATACATAAACATCGAAAATCAAAAGCAAATTCGTCAAATATCAACTCTCTATGTTAAAACAAAATTTTAATGAATATTTCCTCATGTGAGTAACTCAACTGCAAGTAAATTGAACATGGGTTTTGCACGCTTCCCTTGGCAAACAACGGTATGGAACTTGCAGAGCAAACCAAAAAGCAAACTTCTCATATAAACTTGAATACACATTGAGATGAGGTCATCTTCAATGAACCATTTTGGCAAAGGACCGGCCAAGGCACACATCAGAGAAAAGTGTGTAGACATTCTTCACCACTGTTTTTACATTCAAATGTCCAAAATCTGCCTTTTCTCTCCTGGGAAACTACACATTAATATGAATCAGGGCTAGTGGAAAGCTTAATAGTTATCCAATAGCAGATTATATAGGGCATAGAGTCAAAAGTGTTCCAATTTTCCAAATCATGAAATTCTTTGGGGCATCTATTAATGTTACCTCCCATGTCTGAATATATATTTCCCCGGGTGATTGAGGAACCGACCCTCTTGTATGGTATGCCCAATGCCATAATACCCTTCACCATCTCTGGGTGGAAAAGGTCTAGATAGTATCCCACAGATGTTCCAAAATCCTTGGCCACACAAAGTATTTCAATTTTTTTAGTTTCTTCTAGGTTAATCTTGAGTTAACAGAAATATGCAAAGGATATATTCAACCTTCAACAATTGCAAACCCTAACTTGACATAAATATATAGAGCATATCTTCAACCTTAACAATTTCAAACCCTAAGCAAGCAAGAGGCTCCGATATAGCACTTGATTCCCTATTTACTTAGCACAATAAAGCATCTGGAATCTGGATTGTGCTGCTCAAAATCTTGCTATTCAATTGATGTCAGTCATATTAACAATAACCCTGACACATACACAGAGATATAGTTTCCCATGCACACAAAGATAAATTGTTGTGTGTTCTTGTAATGTCCCCTTCTCAGGGTACATTATAGTGAGCCGTGTCGTTAGCCTATTTACCTTGGTCCGAAGGGCTAACCGTGGCGTGGCAGTGTTCTAGGGGATGATCGGCCTAGGTGGTTTTAGTTCTAGGCCAATCGGTGTCATTTTTGCAAGTTTCCAGGGCACTTACTATTTATAGTAAGTCAGCAGGGGTTCAGAATTCTCGGCTTTTCAGTGGTGGACTTGGAGCATCTCGTCGAGAGCTTTCCGACGAGCTATCACACGACGGCATCTGAGCTCGTTTGGGCTCCCGTTTTAATGTCGGATGATCTCCTCACTTATTTATTATTTCACTTTATAACTCAACGGACATTTATTTAAAGTGACTTAAAGTGAGTTTATAAAGAGACAAAATGGGCATACAAAGAGTCACAGTGGGGAAACTGAAGAGTCACAGCTGCAGCCATAAAAGGAGGTTTTGGAGACTCATTTAGCATGCTTCAGTTGATGAATATTATTTTCTCTTTGAGAATTCGAGAAGCTTCAGCTATCGAATCAGAAATCTGAGGACGAAAACTTTCAGCATTTCTTGGTGGATTGGACAGAAACCCGATTCATCCCAATGCGGATTCAGTCAGAGTTCGCCATTGCTTCTATTAAGTTCTTTTCATCCAGTCTTACTGTTCTTTACAATATTTTAGATTGGATATTGTATTTCGTGGTTATTGTATTGCTGATGTATAATACAAACCCAATTTTCTGAGTTATTTCATAAGATTGTACTTGCTGGTTTTATGAATAAAATCTACTGGTTATTCGAGAATATCTTCTGGTTATTTGCATGTTACTATTTATTTTAAATCTATTTAAGATTTATTGGTCAGAATCAGTAAATGGCCGGTTAGGGTCATTTCAGTGGTATCAAAGCTGGTTTTCCTGCCAGCCTAT
Source organism: Chamaecyparis obtusa (assembly GCA_027943335.1). Taxonomy (NCBI): domain Eukaryota; kingdom Viridiplantae; phylum Streptophyta; class Pinopsida; order Cupressales; family Cupressaceae; genus Chamaecyparis; species Chamaecyparis obtusa. Next base: position 697,027 of record BSBK01005490.1, read on the forward strand.
GAGTTTTCCTAAGTGTTGGGTTTGCGAAACATCTGGGAAGACGAATTTACTATGCAGAGATAATTGTTATTTCAAAATCTGGTCTCATTTACAGTTACAGCATTCCACTTACAGAAGAAATCAGTTTTGAGTGAGACTCAGTTCTAGTTGGTGCAAAAATCACTTGCTGTATGACTTCAGCTTGAAGTAGTAGTCACGTCTGGATAATGACAGTGGATCTTGTCTACGATATTGAATCCTTTTATATAGCCCAGTTTGGAAATACTACAGAAACTACTGCAGAGTTTTAAGTTTCTACTTGATTTGGAGGAACCAAATGTGAAGTTTCTTATATTCCTAACACCTGGGTCTTCTCTATGGTCGGTAGCTATAATGCGACATATAGAATAAAAGCCTGGGCATTCAAATATCTCAATAACCAGGGTGGCTGCTGGGATAATTTATATCCTGCTTCTTGGGCGTCAATGCGACAGGGTGAGCCCCAGAAATAGCCTCAACTTCAGCATAACCAAAAGCTGGGCATGCAACTAGTGGGCCCGTGAGCTTACTCGAAGCCTATGCAAGCTGTTGGGGAATACACGTGAGCGGTGAGACCAGCCGCCAGTAGATGCTAGCGCATGGAGGGCAGCCGCTAACACTCGGCCTTGTCTAAGAACTAGTGCGCGGGTGTTAAGAAGTTGGAGGGGAGTCACGAGCCGCATGAGTCACGAAGAGTTGTGGTTCCGACCGGGTAGAGCACGTAGCCAACAATATCAGTAGCAGATGACATTGGGTGGGCTTATGAACGTCGAGTTGTCCCTTGCAGATTGCTATATCTGCACTCAGTAACACCTCAGACACATTGTGGCAATTATCTTTGGCATTTGCGTGTGGGGAAGTAGAAGGAAGACGGGAATATCGGCTGGAGTGATACTCAACAATATCAATACAAGTCAAGCTCCCAAGATTCATCAACATCAACAGTAATTTCCTCCACTATCGCTACCAGTCATGCACTAAGGAGATGGTGACATTTTGTTTGGAAAAGGTCGAGCATTGCTTGCGCCAGGCAATCTGAAGGCCCTGAATAATCAGTTGCTCACGGATTGGTGATTCCCGCATCACAGCCTTGGTGGAAACATTGGTTGTGTTGAGTAGACGCCAGTCTTTCCGACATGCAAGTAGCACTCAATACCTCAGCAGTTCGGGCTCACGCGAAGTTTCCAGCCGGTTAGCATACACATCCGACACAGTCCGCACTTCATAGCATTTGATGTTATTCAGAAAACAAGTTGTGACTAGTGTATCGGTTGCAACCAAGCACAGGTGTCTGCAACGATTTCTTGGCAGGCGGATGGGAAGGTAGTGTCTCGCCAGTTGAAATCGAGAGTGCTGGAGCAGTCTGGAGCCAGCATAAATCAAGAGGCACATGCCAACGATAGCCTATACTGAACCAGTGTGCTCATCGTATGACTTGCTTGGAGCGTTTCAACAAACCCAAACTGTAAATGTAACTCCTATACACCACAGTAGCAGGGATTGATTTAGCTTATTACAGACTTGCAATAATATTATTTTTCGGGGTACCTACAGTCAGGCTAAACTGGAAATTCACAGTTGAGTGTAGTAATGTTGCTTTGATCACTTCGCGTATTTGTGATACACATTTTCATGAGCAAGAGTCTGAAGCGGATTTGGAATTAAGCGATTTTCGCTAATGGCATCCCTTTGATTGAGAGCAGTTCAGTTGATAAGTTACAGGACAGATTCTGGTGCTGGATTAGTTGACATCATTGAAATTTAAGCAAGGGATTGCTGGAGTTGAACGCAACCTATGGCAATCTAATATGCAATCTTCTTCTGACAGTGTAGTGGTTAAAAGGTTTGAAAAGCACCAATAGAAATAAGGGTGGTTTCTTACAACAATTTAAATTATCTGTGAACCTGTATATGTTTTACTCTCATTGTAATGACAAAATTGAATACAGTGAGTTAGCTGTGATCAGAATTCATAAAGCTTATTGCTCATGTATTACTTCTTAGAAAATCAGTGAATGTTCTTGATTCGGATCAGAAACAGGGAACTATTGGATCATCTCAGTCAGAATAAATCAGAATTGTAATTGCAGGGCAGCAGTTCTTAGTTTCACAACTTCAGTCTTTAGCACAAATCTGGAGAAGGTTAAATCATGGAGTCACTGGACAGCCCAATGTTCTCAAAAGAATTCAATGGCACATTCTACGGTGTCCAGCTCAGAGATGTACAAAAGGAAATGGAAATCGGGAATGAATTGTGTTGCCTTGGATGGCAACTGGAGGAACAGAAAATTGCAAGCCGCATGCTGGCCAAGTTCAATGAAATAAATTCATATTTATCCAGGATTGATCAAGCTGATTGCAGGCTATTTAATTGGGCCATGCAGCCCACGATGGTTGCCTTAGTGCAACGCAAGTTTATGAGTCATCCACTTCGAGATGTTAGGCTTGCAGTCACCTCATGTCTCAGTGAGATCACTCGAATCACAGCCCCCATCATTCCTTGCACCAAGCATGTTTGGAGACAGGTGCTACAGCTGATTGTAGACAGCTTAGATGGGCTGAGGTATGATGGAGACTCTACTTTTGATAAGCAGGTAAAAATCTTGGAGTTAGTGGCAAGCACTAGAGTTTTCAGTCACATGCTGAATCTTGGTTATGATGAAATGATTCAGCAATTGTTTTGGTGTCTCCTGATTAATTACAGGGAGTATCATTCAAATGAGGTGAAGAAATGCATAATGACTATCTTATCCTCGATCTTAGATGAGGAGTATGACATATGCAAGCAATTGCGATCTGAATTGCTGGCACTATGGAGAGGAGGGATAAGGAATGTATCCATGACATATGAACTCTCAGCTGAATTAATTAAGCTTCAGGCTGAAAGATTCATGAGTTTGTTATCTGAAAACGAACGGGCATCATTAGGCTTTCAGGTTGCAGAATCTCCGGTGATAGGCCAGGACTCAGTGATGGCAGGGCAATCTTGCTTCCTATGCCAGGAGAGTTGGTCACAGGGGCATGTATGCACGATTGATCAAGGGAGAGATAAAATGCAGCCTAGTGATAGAGTTGTTACAGTTGAGTCTTCTCCGCTTTCGGGACTCGGTGGTGAGTGTTTAGCACTCTACTTTGGTGATTTGGTGGCGGAGTTTGATAACTCCAGGATTATGGGTTGTGATGACCAATGGGAGACTTTCAGTGATTCCGGTAATGAGGAGTCATGTGACTTCTTTAGCAGCACTTCACTTTTGCATCACACAGATATGGATGATCCCTTTGGCAGTGCATCTCGGGGTAACACTAATGAGAAGTGTGCCTTGAAGAGTCAGCTGAAAGTTAGTGATGACACTATTATTGCAGCATTAGTTCACCATGATAGCACTCATCAGATCATTGATGATCTGTACAGGACAGTTCAGAGAGATCAAGGACAGGGCAGTGGAGGGATTGGATCCTATACTGCAGGTTTGCAGGGAGTCAGGACAGCTTTTGAGGATTGGAAGTTGGAATATTTGAGACTTCTTACAGACCATGACCACCTGTTACAGGTTGCCTGGAATTATGCTGAGCAGTTGAGGAATAAGGAGATCAAGATCGATAAGCTCAATAGGGAGCTTAGTGCTACTCATGGCACTTTGGAGCATACTCGTATTGCTCTACAGGAGGCGAGGAATCAGATTGTGGTCTCTAGCCAGTACAGGGAGCAGGATGACCGAGATAGGTCTGAATTCTATCAGGAGGTGGTTCAGGAGCTTGACAACATACAACAGAATTATGAGTTGGACAGTTGTCCAAGAAGATCTTTGAGTCATCAAGAGTTTTGTAAAGAGTTAGATCACTTTCAGCTGATGGCTAACTCCTTGTTTGATATGGGTGCAGAATTGACTATTGATAATCCCCTCTTTGAGTTAGTTGAGGAAGATACTTCCTACTCCCAGGAGGAGGACGAGATTGGTTGCAGGGTGTGTGACCCAAGCGCAGTTATCAGAGGTGAGCCTTGGTCGTCAAAACGGAGTAGTGGGATGAGCTCAGTTGACAGGCAGTATCGTTTGTGTACCCGCAGCCCAGGAGTGGTAGCTATATTTGGTGGCATGATGAGAGTTATATCTTTCCCTACATTACCGCTCGAGGAGGATGTTGATCAAGTAAGACTTCTTCAGTATGGGGTTATCGAGTTTGGCATGTTGGCTATGCTGGTTGGTTTGAGTTTTTCACACAATGATATACATTGTATGACTCCGAACATTGAGAGACAGTCATGGAGTCCTTATGTTGATTTGGGGTTTCCAGCAGAGGTAGTCAGTGCATCGCAGGTGGAAGTCTTATCCGGCGGTTTTGACAGTTTGCCTTTTCAGCGCAGTTATTGGTTCAAGTTACAGATTAGAGGGGCAGCTTTATGGCAGATGGATACTTCCAATATATCACTCAGTAGGGATAGAGAGCACCGGGAGATTTCAATCAACTGGGGCGATGTAGGGCTCTTTTGCTTGTGGGATCCAGGAGGGGCATACTCGCTGTTGGTTCTCATTTCTGGAATTGATCGACAAGAGATTTGGTTTCCTTTGGCATTTGATGGTAGAGGCATGGGAGATCCCAGTTGGAGTGAGGTTCTCAGTTGGGTTGAGTCCTTACAGATGACAGCAGCACATGGCAGATGGGCACGATTGATCTTGCAGTGAGTTGGGAGCCGGATGTTGGTTTGGCTGCTGTTTGGTTATGGAGAGAGTGGCTCCATAGATCGGGCCTAATGACTATGCCAACCACACACAACAGGTCGGTGGAGCAGCTTCCTTGAGATTAGTTTGGGATCCAAGTATTTGATCTCAGCATGCAGATACTGATTGCTTGAGGGCAAGCAATCTTCGGGAAGGGATGATTGTAATGTCCCCTTCTCAGGGTACATTATAGTGAGCCGTGTCGTTAGCCTATTTACCTTGGTCTAAAGGACTAACCGTGGCATTGCAATGTTCTAAGGGATGATCGGCCTAGGTGGTTTTAGTTCCAGGCCAATCGGTGTCGTTTCTGCAGGTTTCTATGGCACTTACTATTTATAGTAAGTCAGCAGGGGTTTAGAATTCTCAGCTTTTTAGTGGTGGACTTGGAGCGTCTCGTCGAGAGCTTTCCGGTGAGCTATGACACAACAGCATCCGAGCTCGTTTGGGCTCCCGTTTTAATGTCGGATGATCTCCTCACTTATTTATTATTTCACTTTATAACTCAACAGACATTTATTTAAAGTGACTTAAAGTGAGTTTATAAAGAGACGAAATGGGCATACGAAGAGTCACAGTGGGGAAACTGAAGATTCACAACTGCAGCCATAAGAGGAGGTTTTGGAGACTCATTCAGCATGCTTCAGTTGATGAATATTATTTTCTCTTTGAGAATTCGAGAAGCTTCAGCTATCGAATCAGAAATCTGAGGAAAAAAAAACTTTCAGCATTTCTTGGTGGATTGGACGGAAACCCAATTCATCCCAGTGCGGATTCATTCAGAGTTCGCCATTGCTTCTATCAAGTTCTTTTCATCTAGTCTTACTATTCTTTACTGTATTTCGGATTGGATATTGTATTTCGTGGTTATTGTATTGCTAATGTATAATACAAACCCGATTTTCTGAGTTATTTCATAAGATTGTACTTGCTGGTTTTATGAATAAAATCTGCTGGTTATTTGAGAATATCTTCTGGTTATTTGCATGTTACTGTTTATTTTAAATCTGTTTAAGATTTATTGGTCAGAATCAGTAAATGACCGATTAGGGTCATTCAGTTCTCTTGCATGGATATTTACAAACACCTCTGTCAACCCTCTGCGACACCAATCACAGGTTTCAAAATATTTTGGATAAAAACTTTTGCATAAAAAATGTGCAAGTTGTACATAATACACATTAAGGAAACTTATGCGAAAAATCCTGATAATTTGATTCGCTGAATGGAAATGAATTATTCACTGTTTAAACCCAAATAATACTTCTTAGGCATTTAGGCCATCTCTCGCCTCGTAGAGCTCCAAACCTCTGCAACATTCTGCAACTGTAAGTTTAGACCAATGTCAAGCAAGCACCTTTCTCACTGCTCAACCTCCGAGCACATTAGGCTTTATTATCTGCAAGTATAAAATAAATCTTAGTAATTCTGATTAGTTATTGCAAGGTAGTTTAGTCACGGTTTAAGGCTGGTCCCCTGCAATAGTTCTCTCCCATGGCAGGAACTAAAAATATTAGTATAGGCTATATTAATTTCCCTTCTAATATGGTTAAAAAGAATTTTAGTATTTTTGTAATTGTGTTGATATTTATATTGAATTTAAATAAATCATTAACTTACGAAATAAAAATAGGGCAAAACTAAAAAAAGAAATCAAAATGTTATTAAATATTATTTTTGCAAATTATTATATTAATTTATGTTAATTGTCCAAAATTTGTCTATTTGGAGTTGTTACAATTACAAGATATGTACGTAAATATTATTTTTGAGACAAGTCAAAATAACAGACTTTATTTTTTTTCAATTGAAGTTTTTATTAGAAGGGATAAAACTCAATTCATTGCAAGTCTTTAATTTAATAGATGGTTTAGAGGTGATTAATTCATTCCGAAAGTTGACTTAGAAAATAGGAGTATTGTATTGGTATTTTCTAAGAAGTTTAAATTGTTTTTCTAGAGAAAACATATATAAACTATCATTATTTATTTATGAATATATCTTCTATTTGATTCGTGACTATATTGATTGTAGTACAAACACTAAGTAATATAAGTATGAATTAAGTGGATCTTGAGTTAAATATTACCTGTATTAGCAATTCATGTTTGGCCATGGCACCTAATGGTTGACGTACAAATACAACCATGTATACATACTCTATCGTGTTCATTACTTAGGTATCATGACGCTATATGATATGACCTTTATATACAATGTATAGTGATGCATGTAATACACTCTCGTTTGTGTACTAACAAATGATTGGTTTTCATATAAAATAAAATATTAGTGTCTTACCCAAAGACAAATTGAGCATGACAAGTATGTTAAAAAAATGGTTGGGTTTTCTTTTTAAAATCTTGGGTATTACAACTTCTTCTACTCCTCTCTCCTCTTTCTCCATCTCCTTCTCCTCCTCCTTCTACTCCTCCTCTTTCTTTTGTTGCTCATCCTCCTCTTTATCTCTCTCCTCCTCCTCATGTTCCTCTTGCTTCTTCTTCTTCTTCTACTCCCCTTCTCCTCTTCCTCCTTCGGCTTCTTTTGCTTCTACTCCCCTCCTCCTCCCCATCCCCTCCTCATGCTTCTACTCCTCGTCCTCGTCCTCGTCCTCATCCTTCTTCTCTTTGTCCTCCTTTTATCTCCTCCTCCTGCTCCTATTGCTCATCCTCCTACTTCTCCTCTCCCTCTCCCTCTTGGTTCTTCTCCACACCCTCCTCCTCCTCCTCCTCCTGCTTCTACTTCCCTCCTCATGCTCTTGTTGCTCATCCTCCTAATTCTCCTCCTCCCCCTCCCCCTCTTGGTTCTTCTCCACACCCTCCTCCTCTCGCTTCTCCTCCTCCTCCTCCTCCTCCTCCTCCTCCTCGTCCTTCTCCTTCTCCTCCTTCATTTTCTTATCTCCTCCTATTGCTCATCCTCCTCCTCTTGCTCCTACTTTTCCTCCTCCTTCTTCTCCTCCTCCCCCTCCCCCTTCTCCTCCTCCTCCTCCTCCTTTTGCTTCTTCTCCTTCTCCTCTACCTTCTCCTTCTCTCCTCCTCTTGCTCCTCCTTCTCTTCCTCCCTCATCTCCTCCTCCTACTCCTTATGCTCTGCCTCCTCCTCCTCTCTCCTCTGTATCCTTCTACTCATCCTCCTCCTTCTCTTCCTCCCCCCTCCCCCTCCCCCCTCTCCTCTTCCTCCTCTGTCTTCTCCTTCTCATCCTTTTGCTTCTTATCCTACTTCTCCTCCTACTTCTCCTTGTCCTCCTCCGTCTTCTCCTTGTCCTTGTCCTCATCCTCCTACTCCTTCCTTCTCCTTCTCCTCCTCCACTTGCTTCTACTTCTCCTCCTCCTCCTCCTTCATCTTCTCCTTCTCTCTCCTCTTTCTACTCATGTTTCTCATCCTCCTTATTCTCATCCTCCCCCTCCCCCTCTTGTTTCTTCTCCTCCTGCTTCTGCTTCTACCTCCCTCCTTATGCTTCTATTCCCCTCCTCTTGCTTATTCTTCTTCTCCTCCTACTTCTCCTCCTCGTCCTCGTCCTTCTCCTTCTCCATCTTCTTATCTCCTCCTCATGTTGCTCATCCTCCTGCTCCTCCTCCTACTCTTCCTCCTGCTTCTTCTCCTCCTCCATGTTCTTCTCCAACTCCTCCTCCTCCTCTACCTTCTCCTTCTCCTTTTCTCTCCTACTCCTGCTGCTCATCCTTCCCCTCTTGCTCCTTCTCCTTCTCTTCTTCCCTCATCTCCTCTTTCTCCTCCTTCTCCTCCTAATCTTCCTCTTGCTTCCTCCCTCCTCCTTCCTTCTCCTTATCTCTCCCTCTGCTCTTGTTTCTCATCCTTCTCCTCTTGCTCCTCCTTCTCTTCTACTTCTCCTTCTACTTCACTCATCTGTATACGTCTACTCCCCTCTTCCTCCTCAACTTGCTTCTACTCCTCATCCTTGTCCTCCTCCTACTATTCCTCCTCCATCTTCTTCTCTCCTACTACTCATCCTCCTCCTACTCTTCCTCCTAATTATCCTTCTCCTCCTCACCCTCCTCCTTCTGGTTCTTCTCCAAATCCTCCTCCTAGTCCTCATCCTTATCCTTCCTTCTCCTTCTCCTCCTGTTTTTTTCCTTCTCTCTCCTCCTCCTGCTCATGTTTCTCATCCTTCTCCTCTTGCTCCTTTTCTTCCTCCCTCATCTCCTCCTCTTGGTTCTTCTCCATCTCCTCCTCCTTCTCTTCCTCCTCGTCCTCCTCCCCCCTCTCCTTTTCCTTCTCCTCCTCCTTTGTCTTCTCCTTCTCCTCATCCTCGTCCTCCTACTCCTTCTCATTCTACTTCTTCTCCTTCTCCTCCTCTACCTCCTGCTTCTTCTCATTCTCCTCCATCTTTTCCTTCTCTCTCCTCCTCCTCTCCCTTCTTCTCCTCGTCCTCGTCATTGTCCTCGTCCTCCTACTTCTTCCTTCTGCTTCTGCTTCTCTTTCTCCTCCTTCATCTTCTCCTTTTCTCTCCTCCTACTTCTCCTCGCCTTCTTGGTTCTTCTCCACCTGCTCCTCCTCCTACTCCTCATCCTCGTCCTTCTCTCGCTTCTTCTGCTCCTCCTCCTGCTTCTACTCCTCGTCCTCGTCCTTCTCCCTCTCCATCTTCTTCTCTCCTCCTGCTACTCATCCTCCTCTTGCTCTTCATTCTCCTACTCTTACTCTTTCTTCTTCTCCTCCTCCTCGTCCCCCTCCCCCTCCTGGTTCTTCTCCAACTCCTACTCCTCCTCTCTCCTTCTTCTGATGTTGCTCATCCTTCTCCTCTTGCTCCTTCTCTTCCTCCCTCATCTCCTCCTCCTAGTTCCTCTCCAGCTCCTCCTTTTCCTTATGCTTCCCCTCCTCCTTTTTCCTCCTCCATCTTCTTCTCTCATCCTCCTGCTTCTTCTCTTCCTCCCCCTCCTCCTAGTTCTTCTCCAGCCCCTCCTCCTTGTCGTTCTCTTTCTACTCATCCTTAGCCTTCTCCTTCTCCTCCATCATCTTCTTCTCTCCATCCTCCTAGTTCTTCTTTAGCCCCTCCTTCTCCTTCTCCTACTACTCATCCTTAGCCTTCTCCTTCTCCTCCATCATCTTCTTCTCTCCTACTTTGTATGCTTCGCCTTCTCTTACTCTTCGTCCCCTTCCCCCTCTTGGTTCTTCTCCAACTCCTCCTCCTCCTCCTCCTACTCATCCTTCTCCTCTTGCTCCTCCTCTTCCTCCCTCATCTCCTCCTCCTCCTTTGTCTTCTCCTTCTCCTTCTCCTTCCCCTTCTCCTCCTTGTGCTTGTCCTCATCCTCCTACTCCTTCCTTCTCCTTCTATTTCTCCTCCTCCTCATGCTCCTTATCCTTATCCTTCTCCTTCTCCTCACTCATCCTCTCCTTCTCTCTCCTCTTTCTCTTGTTGCTCATCCTCCTACTTCTCTTGCTTCTACTTCCTCTTCTCGCTTATTCTCCTCCTCCTCTTCCTTCTTCTACTCCTCGTCCTCCATCTTCTCTCCTCCTTCTGCTCATCCTCATGCTCCTCCTCCTACTCTTCCTCCTGCTTCTTCTCCTCCTCCTTTGCCTTCTCCTCCTGCTACTCATCCTTTTCTTGATCCTTCTCATTCTCCCCCCCTCTCCTCTTCCTGCTCCTGCTACTCATCCTCCTTCTCCTTCTCCTTCTCTTTCTCCCCCCGCTCTCCTTCTCCTCCTCCTGCTTCTTCTTCTACTACTCCTCCTCCTTCTTTGCCTTCTCCTTCTCGTCCTCTCCCTCTGTCTTCTCCTTCTCCTCCCCCTACTCCTTCTTTGCCTTCTTCTCCTCCTCTTCCTCTGTCTTCTCCTTCTCCTCCTCCTCCTCCTCCTACTCCTTTCTTCTCCTCCTCATATTTCTTCTCCTTCTCTCTCATCCTCATGTTGCTCATCCTCCTCCCCCTCCCCCTCTTGGTTCTTCTCCACCCCCTCCTCCTCCTTCTGCTTCTACTTCCCTCCTCCTGCTTATGCTTCTACTCCCCTCATCCTCCTCTCGCTTCTTCTTCTTCTTCTCCTCCTTCTACTCATCCTCATCCTCCTTCTACTCCTACTCCTACTTCTTCTCGTTCTCCTTCTCCTCCTTCAACTTCTCCTTCTTTCTCATCCTCCTCCTGCTTCTCCTTCTCCCCCTTCTTCTCCTCGCCCCAAGCCTTGTCCTCCTACTCCTTATCCTTCTTCTCCTTCTCCTCCTGTTTCTTTTCCTTCTCTCTCCTCCTACTCATGTTGCTCATCCTCCTCCTCCTGCTTCTTTTCCTCCTCCTCCTCCTCCTCCCATATCTTCTCCTTCTCCTCCTCCTCCTCCTCCTCATCCTCGTCCTCCTTCTCTTCCTTCTCCTATTTATTCTCCTTGTTCTCCTTCATCTTCTCCTTCTCTCTCTCCTCCTCCTATTGCTCATCCTCCTCCCCCTCCCCCTCTTGGTTCTTCTCCACCCCCTCCTTCTCCTCCTCCTCCTTCTCCTCGTGCTTCTTCTACTTCTACTTCCCTCCTCCTGCTTATGCTTCTACTCCCCTCATCCTCCTCTCACTTCTTCTTCTCCTCCTACTTCTACTCCTCATCCTCGTCCTCCTTCTCCTCCCACTTCTCTTTCTACTCCTCCTCCTGCTTCTTCTCCTTCTCTTTATTCTCCTCCTTCAACTTTTCCTTCTACTTCTTCTCCTTCTCCTCATTCAACTTCTCCTTCTCATTCAATTTCTCCTTCTTCTACTCCTCCTCTCCTCCTCCTCCTCCTCCTCCTCCTCCTCCCATTATCCTTTCTCCTCCTCCTCCTCTCCTTCTTCTTATCCTTTCTCCTTCTTCCTCTCCTCCTTTAACTTATTGTTCTTTTGTTGCTCCTTCTCCTCCTCCTCCTCCTCTCCTTCTCCCCCTTCTCCTTCTTCCTCTCCTCCATCTCCTTCTTCTACATCTGTGTGTGTGCGCGCGCATGTGCGCATATGAACTTGTTCCTTATTCAATGATTGTCGGAATTGTATTCAAATCACAATGGACAACATATCTCACTCTATAAGACACCTCTCTAACCTTACTTATTGTAATTGTGTTTGTAGGGTATAAATTAGGGCAACTTATAGAGGTTAGAGAGAAGTAAGAAATTGGGCTTAAGTATGTCAATTGCTAAATGTATTATGAATGAAATTTAGTAGGGAACACTACAAGATTGAGTAAATTTCCATTTCCAAGAGAAATCTAAACACTAGTTGAGAATTTTAGGGTAAAACAAGTAAAGTCCTAGTTGGGGACATTACATATGTCTTGCGTAACGATAATAAATGTAAGTGTCAGTATCACTCAATCTAAGGCATGAAGACACATTAAGAATTGTCTAGTGTTAATCAAATTCCATTTAACCATCATACATATGCACACTAAAAGTCATCATAAAACTTGATGACATCCATGCAATTAGACCCTTAACAATTAAACTACATAAATAGTGACACTTGGCTAACATTATCAACCTTGATGTACATGAACACAAAACACTCAACAATAATTATATCAATCCTAGCCTAGCGCTCATCCTTCTCCTCCTGCTTCTCCTCCTGGTCATCCCCCTCCTCATTCTCCATCTCCCCCTCCTCCTCCTCCTACTCCTACTCCTTCATCAGCTTCTGTGTGTGTGTGTGTGTGTACATATGTGTGCACCTGTTCCTTATTCGACGATTGCAAGACTTATATTCAAAGCACAAAGGACAAAATATCTTACTTGGTAAGACACCTCTCTAACCCTAGATAGAGTAATTGTGTTTGTAGGGTGTAAACTAGGGAAAATTCTAGAAGTTGGAGAGAAGTAAGTATGTTAATTGCTAAATATATTATGAATGAAATCTAGTAGGAAACACTACAACACTGAGTAAATTTCCATTTCCAAGTGCAATCTAAACACTAGTTGAGAATTTTAGGGTAAAACAAGTAAAGTCCAAATTAGGGACATTACATATGTCTACTCCATAAGGATCATAAATGTAAGTGTCAATGTCACTCAACCATAAGGCATTAAGACACATATTAAGAATTCTCTAGTGTTAATCGAATTCCATTTAACCATGATACATATGCACACTATAGGTCGTCATAAAACTTGATGACATAACTAATCAATAAAACTATATAATTAGTGACACTTGGCTAACATTATCAACCTCAATGCACATGAATACCAAACACTCCATGATAATTATATGTAGATTTATTACACAAGTTTTATACAAAGCCCTTAAGACTCAAATGCTTCGCATGTAATCACCATGCATAAGTACATACCCATACAACTCAATGACATATACACTATCATGTAAACTTCAAACAAAATCCATAAAATGTAATGAAATTATTATACTCTCTATATAAAAACTATATAGTTGTACTACAAAAGAGTCGATATCACTAACCATGGTGCATAAAGAACACCAATAATGATGCATAGCTAATTTGCACCTAACCATTGTAGACTGCTTAATGTTATTGTGCATAAGGTTGATCAATCAACCATGATGCATGAGCAAGAAAATTATGCACACTATAGGAGTTTGATTCAACCTTCAAGCAAATACTCTAGAACTCAATGACATATGTCATTAGACCCTTATTGAAAAAATATACACAAGAGTCAATATCACTCAACCATGATGCATGCACCAACAAACCTTAGGTAAAAACCATTCAACTTGATGAAATATATGTCATTAAAACCTTCAAACAAAACTAATAGAACTCAATATGGCATTAAACCTTCATGCCACTTTTATATAATCAATCATGCATGATAGTAAATGTCATTTAACCATGATGAGTAAACATTTGCACTAAGAATAGGAGTTTTGCAAAATTCAAACAAAACCATTACAATTTAATGATATATGCCACTAAAACTTCAAAAAAATACCCATACAACTCAATGGCATATACACCATTAGAACTAAAAACAAAATACATACAATCCTAATGTATAAAAGTAAATGTCCCCAAGCATGGTTACCATTTAAGAAAAACAAAACATAGGAGTTGTATGCACTCTACTCGTGATGAAAGCTTCACTCAAAAGCCTCATAGCATATCGCTAAGCCATTCAGCCCATATGCACAAGATCATATACATATTCAATTAGAACTACCACACACTAGTGTTGGTCACTCAACCATTGTTTATTCATTGACACTACTACAAGTGCACTAGGAAACACCATAAGACTAAATGGAATACATGCCTTGATATAAAAGCCTTATAATTGATTACACATAGTCAAAATCATCAATTTGAAACCACAAGAACACTAAGCATTGAATTGTCATTAGGTACATATTAAACAAAGTCCATGAGACTTGATGACTACTATATTTCCTAGATTAACATAAATTTTAATTTAATTAACTTTAAAAATAAATAAATAAAAAACAAGAAATACCTCTTGAAGGATGTCCATGGCCATCCTTAAGAGTTTGTGGAGGGGCATCCTACCCCTCCTTAAAAGAAATACTTTCTATTAATATAATTGTTAAGTAATATTTAAAAGTAATTTGCCTTCAAACTTGTTTTCAAGCTTTCATCACTTAAAAACCATTCCCAACAAAGCTATTGACATCTTTTAAATTATAGTGGTCTTTAACATTTATTTTTGTACTATTTCTTCCCATCCAAAAGAAAGCTGCACAATGCTCATTTCGTACCTAATATTAATAAGAAAATACCATTAAAATCCTAAAATAGTTTGTAAATTTATTAGCTATCTAAGGGATAAGAGGGAAAAGTTTGAATGATCGAAAGGAAATAGTGCATTATTCTAGAAGCAAAAACACTAAATTCTTCAAAAGAAGTTTGAACTCTTTGGGCATACCTTACCAATCAAATTTGTGGCCCATTGTTAAAAAGCATAACTCCTCCAACTTATATTAAAAGAAATAAATCCTGTACAAATCAATTGGCACTATGCATACATTAGAATGTTCATGTAGAACTCAATATTAAAATAACAAAAAGATTAATAAAGCATCATTAAAACTAAAAAATTGGAAGCTATATATAACATGGCATCTTAAATAAATAAAACTATAAGAAAAACAGTAACATCCTCTTATTTTTGAATTTTAAGCCCCTGAATATATAACAAAATGATTAGTAAAACATCATTGAAATTAAAAAATTAAAAGCTGTATATAAGATAGTATATTAAATATATATCTAGTGATATCATTGCCATCTATTGCTATATAAGCAATACAAACTATCAAGAATAACACAGGCTATAATGCTCTTTTAGAATTCTAAATAGACCAAACCACAATTGCTGTTATGATATAATGACAAACTCACAACACACAATAGCAAACACAATAGATATTAATAGGAGTTTTGAACTCTGGAAAAAGGTTAATGGGTTACAGATATTATGATTCTATTAAAAGATATGTTGAAGAAATCAATAATCTCGTGTTTCTTTCTATCTCAGAGCTCTAAAACTGCAAGATATGTGCTGGTTTTTTAAATGAACTACTCCAGGCGAACCATATCAACTTCATACCTGATGACGTAACAGTGTTTTGACTTAGATTTCTTTCTACGTTCACCTTCAATTATCTCTTACATTCTATACATATAATCTCTATAATCTCTTGTCACTGTTTAGGCCTTCAGGTAAATGAATCAAAAGCTATAAAAGGGTACAACAAATAATATCATTCAAGAATTTCAAAAGGGTACAGTAATCCCACTTGTGAGTTGACAGTTCCTCTGTGTAACTTTTTTTTATAAATATATAAAGGAAAAATGCAAATATGAGAAAGCATACTTGTGTTCGCATAGCAGCTTGAAATTGGGAAGATGGATACTCATTCTAACCACAAAAAAACTTCAAATAATAAAGATGTAGACACAGAAAAATAGTTGGATGCAGTTGCTATATTTGTGTTCAAATTCAAAGCTATGCATATATGTTTTTTCTCAATCTTTTTATTTCAAACTTTCAATGAACATGAAGTATCTTGCCCAACACACCAGATTGGTGTCTCCAGTCACATAGCTTGTATACAATACAAGTGAATGAGTGATGTGGGTTAATACTAAATATACCTATTAAAGTTAATTGGTGGTTGCAGGTACATGGCTCTATGCTGGCTATTATAGTTGGACCTCAGCTGCTGCAGTTTCATAGTATTACTGGGCATTGGAGCTGCACTTATCTTCTATATATATTATCTCCTATCGCTGGTGCTAGGACATCTAGAGCTCAAGGACAATAGAAACCTAAGGTTTAGTGATGTGACTGCAAGAGATTATGGGTATATACTACCTAAGCTTCATTAGTCCTCTCTATAGCTTCATCATATTTCATTACTTGGAGGCTAATTAGTTATGAATCTTCTGTGTAGAATTTATCTTACATTTTGAGAGTCATGTACTAAACTAAAGGTGTTGGTCAATGATCGGTGGTTCTAAGCTAACATCTTGCCTTTTGCAACTTCTTTTAATATTTATTTAGGAAAGCCTATTAGCAACGTTGGCATAAATTTTGATATGTTTAATTATGTCTCAGTTATGTTTTTATAGATTATGCAAGGAGCTGTGTAACTTATTAACTAACAACCAAAATTTGGGATAAAAGTGCTTGAAGCAGTCTTGAACCCTATCTATTGGGCAGTGAAAATCAGAAAAACACTAAGTTCTCCAAAATCAGAAATCTGAATTCTTTGGGCGTACCTTAGCAATCAAATTTGTAGCTCCTCTTCCAACCCATATAAAAAGAAATAAACTCTCTACAAATCAATAAATTGTAGATATTAATATATGAAAATACATTGCTATTGATGCAGCCATCAAAATGTCTATTAATATATAGGCTATAGCTAGTCAGAATGTATGCACATGTTGAAGGAAGCATTGTTAAATTAAAAGATTTGATGTATGCCATTTAGGAGCTCCACTAAAAGCAAAAGTGCACAACAACAATGAACTCAAATTTGTGGAAGGACTGATTCAAATCCATGCTAACAATTAATTGTGATACCCTTCTTAAGATGGCATTGATCCTTTGAGAAAATGAGCAGAGGTAACTGTCTGTGTGTTATTGCCAAGTTTCAAGACTAACTGTAGATCTCACATTAAATGATTATGAAATTTTGTAATTTTTGAGTTAGATCATCTAATATTGCTAGGCATTTATCTGATTTATAGCTGAACCTATTCTAGTTTTGTTTCCTAGTTAAGTTCTTACTCATGGGCTTGTTGACCCAGTCATAATTCTGACTCGTGACAATGCTTTTTTAAGAGATTTCTTTCAAACAAAAGTAGGAGGAATAGAGATGCTATAGGCAAACCTTCAAAGATTGTTCACTTCACATAGTTTATAGTTATTCCAAAACCCACAATGCCCTAGGCATTCAAAAACTGCTGCTCTCAAGGAACACTCTGCTATGAAAAAGACAATTCTTAATTTTCCTGCAAAATGTTTGCTCGGGACAAGTGACCTCCTTTGGACAAGTAAATTAAAGGTCCATCTAATTTAGAGCTTTGCAAATCTAGTTAAATGCTACTTTAAATCTGTCTAAGTTTTGACAGATTTAAAATCGGCGCTCGTAAACAGATTTTGGACCTAGAGTGGAGTATGACATAGATATAGAAAAGAATCTGGAGAATCCTTCATACCTACAATATCCTGCAGAGGGAAGAAAGAAAAATACACTTGTGTGGTTCTAAGAAAAAAAAATTGCGGTCAAGTTAGGGCATTCTCAGTTAGAAAAACCTAACAGTAATGATACTAAAAGTTTCAATCTAAGATGGCAAGAAATATGTGATTTGAAAAAAATGGTTAAAGACAAGCCTTCTCCTGCTGGTTGTATTCAATCAAATTTGAACACTGTACAATAAGATTATAAATGGTACGCCAAATTCCTTCAGATGCATCCTATCCAATAAGCAATTAAGAAGCAATAACCATCTGATAGGTCAATCTTGCCTGGCAGTTAAATATTTGTTAAACACTACCAAGCTTATTTGTGCTATCTTAGGGGCAGTGGAACAATTTATAAACCTAAACAACAGAGCTGTCCTCATTTGAAACAGAATGTGACAGAACTCACAAAACATCCCAACCCCTTCTTTGGATCAATAGAAACACTATCAATTTTCAAGACAAATCATCAGATTTGAACAAAATACAGAATTTGCAACTCAAAGTGCAAACATCACAGCTCCAACCATCTGTTGATGGATTGGGAATAATTTTACAGAGGAACGGATAGTTGATATTTCATATATCAAGGGACTAGAAACCAGTAGTTGATATTTCATCTATCAAAGGACTAGAAACCAGTAGTTGATATTTCATCTATCAAGGGACTAGAAACAGATAATTGATATTTCATCTATCAAAGGACTAGAAACAATAATGTATAAAATTACGGATAGAATTAGGGAAAAGGGCGATTTAGCGTCTATAACATTTAGTTTAAGTTTGGAGCACAAAAGAAATGATCATAGGTCTCCACAAGAAGTGGCATAAAATGACACAAAAATTAATGAAAATGACATAGAATACATATCTTAAATCTGCAAGAATGAATTAAAGGATTCCCATGAATTAGCGGAAGAAAATTGGGTAGATACCCTCATAGGGGAATATCCCGTGACAGTAGATTTCCATAAATATACCCATGATGGTAAATCCAAATGCAAATTTTGGTATTTCTGGAACAAACTTCTGGTGAGAAATACCGAACTGGAACAATCTGGCAATGAAAAGCCAAAATGAAGCACTTAACACTCTGATGCTAAGCATGTAGAAGCAACAAGAGAAAATTAAAAATTGAAGGAATTACTGTTTGGGTAAAAAACCATATATCACAGTTGCAAACAAAGACCATAAAGATGTCCTCCCTCTCTGTAACAAGAATATTCACTAGTGGAATCATGTGTGAGATTTAATAATATTAATAAATCAAGGAGCATCCCACCTTGGACATGTAGCTATGGATGAATTTGTAGGAGATGTTGGTTATTGGAAAGAAATAGCTCTCTTCAACTTCATGAACATCAAATGTAGACTTCATTAACCAGATTGCAATCTCCAGTTTTAAGAAGTCAAGTACTATGAAAGTGGAAAAAGAAATGAGAAATATATAAAAGAAATCATTGTGAATAGTTGAGAAGGATTGACATCTCCGGTGAAAAATCTTGAATGCTAGAAATATAAAACAATATGGTCTTAGTTTATTCAATTTTATCAATGGGTCACCTGCACAAACAAGGTAATGTATGGAAAGCTATAAATTATGCCGGGATTAGAAAAACTTGCACCCTTATCGTCAAAAACATGTAAGAAATTAGCCTCAAATTTTCGCTGTAAAGAAAATTATGTATGCATTGTGCATCTCAAAATCATGATAGGAAAAACAGAGGATTCATATTTGTTCATCGAAGATGAGTATTTGTTCATACCAGAGGATGCCAATACTCAGTACATAATAGTCTACAACAGTACAGATGATGAATATTCTAATTTCACAATCAACTATTCTGAATGGTTGGCTAAGCAAAAAGAGATTGAGGGACTTAGCTTCAGAATCTCAAATTCAAGCAAAAATAAAAAGAAAGAGGAATTGCCACAACCAAGTCTGAAACCTACATTTGAACCTTGGGTTTTGGAAAAGAAAGGAGTTGCTGCACCAAGACAGTACCAGACAACAAAGTCTTGGCCATGGATTCATAAGTGGCAGCAAAGAAAAGCAATAAAAAAATGGAAAACATTATGGAAATTGAGAAAAAGGAAAGAAGATTTAAAGATGAATCAGTTTCAGAAAACATTAAGAAAACAGAAAGAATAATCTGGTGACAAACTAGAATATATAAGATCTCTGCTCTAATAAGTAAAAGTCTGCAATCAGTATCACACTTTGTTAGGAGAAAAAAAAGCAGATTAATACTTCAACATCTTCAAATCCAGTATTGGCTGCAATTCCAGTCAACCACGCAATGTGAATATAATTAAGGTTTTCCCAACATGTTAATATGAATAGTTTAGTTCTCTTAGAAACTTAAGTTCGAACCATAGTGAATAATTAAACTGAGACGTATTATTTCCACACAAAATCTCACGGGGGCCAAAGAGAATAAGCTTAATCTAACGTTTCAAGAAAGAAAAGCTACCCAAATACATAACACCAAAGGAAAAGGGATTGTTTAAAAAAATAGCTTAGTGAAAAATAAAGGTATGCTAGGAAGATGAACTGTTTGACAAAAACATCAAAGAAATGTAAATGCAAGCACTCATGAATAAATAACTCTGAATTAAACATTACTTTAGGAGGGGAGAAGATGTTGTACATAAATTTAGAGATGATGTAATAAACACTGACATCTTTCCCCTTTTATCACCTCCCTCTGCTCTCTATGATGAATCATCCTTCGGCCACCCCTCTTTCTCAATCCTTTTAAAAATAATGGACTGCTCCAAATCCCTGGTGACCATAAAAATCCACATTGGTGCGTCTAAATAAAATTAGCTTTACCACTGCACTCCCAATTTTGAAATCACTGTGCAAAAATCCTAATGGAAACTTCTTGACTGCACAGGAAAAATTTAGTTTATAAACCACCACAATATTGTTTTAAAAAAAAAAAACACAGAGCTAGTTGTGACCTATTTGGTGTTACAGCAAACAAGGTTCAAGTTTCAGTATTGCCAGTATAAGCCACGAGTTGATAACTGAATTCCAACAGAGAAAATGTTGAAACCATAACCAAATAGGATACAGTACTAGCACTTGCCCATTAAAGCAGCCAAAGGAGAACAAAAGACCAAACAGAAAAAGAAGAAGTCCAGGGTTTGAAATAAGTGTATCCCCATAGACAATGAAGAAATGATAATAGTGGTCAGGCAGGATAAACTCCAAAAGTTCAAACATAACAAGCAAATACACAACCCTCTTCCATAACTATAAAGCATAAACACAACATTATCTCAAAAGAAAAATTTACCACAAAATAACACACTAAATACACTTAGAAAATCATCCTTCAGCCACACCTCTTTCTCAATCCTTTTCCTATGTTTTTGCTTGTAATCTAAAATGAATAAAACATACACAGTTGATTTCTTTTCAATAATTGAGAAACAATCTTGTATTTGTTGAATGCAAAGACCATTTCTAAAACCCTAAGCCCAAATCCTTCAATTCTATAATCAAGGAAGAGTATAGTATGTTGGTTTAACTCAAAAACCCAATACTCATTGGAGTTTGGTAATGAAAATCAAATGCTAAGTCAGCTCAGAATCAGCAAAATGCACAACTTCAAACTTGGCAAGGGTCTGATCACATAAATTTATCAATGGACATAGAAAAGAGAAAATGTACAAATTTTTTATTTTCAACAAACCATTTTGTTTTCTAAGTCTGTTAAAGTCTGGCCCAAGTTAGAGGAGAACAAACAAACATTTCGTTCCATCCTCACTAACTGAACCTAACTTGAAAGTCTCCAGCCGAGCCAAGTCTTGTGACTTGGTACAGTGCAGTGCTTTGCATCCAGTGTGAAATTCTAATGAAAGTCTCTTTCTTAGGGAAAGAAAGGGAAATGCAGACAAAAAGCAGCTAAAGCACTTGCCAGACAAGCAGACTAATCTGCTCATTCGTGTGCGATGTTATTAATTCGTATTCTCACAGAGACCTCATTAGGAAACAATCTTATTTACTTACATATTAAAGTGTAGAAAGACCTTACAAAATAACCTTTAGAACAAGTCAATTTAACCAGGCGGATCATCCTTCAGTATGAAGTTCCATAAAGGGAAATTGTATCTCTAACAAATCTCAGTTGGAGTTTATAGAGAGCTCACTACCCTCTGTACCACATTGAAAGACATGAG
Organism: Chamaecyparis obtusa; assembly: GCA_027943335.1. Lineage (NCBI taxonomy): Eukaryota > Viridiplantae > Streptophyta > Pinopsida > Cupressales > Cupressaceae > Chamaecyparis > Chamaecyparis obtusa. Next base: position 718,588 of record BSBK01005490.1, read on the forward strand.
TATGCATTTCTGACCTTCTCTCCCATTGATGTCTGCTTCAATTTGGACTACTTAGGGGCAAACTTCAACAGAAATTTTAAAAATGATAAAATCAAATAATTGCTACGTAAGGTCACAAAACCCCACGAGCCTAGGTCACATACATAATGGAGAATTATGATTGCAATAAACTATATATGGCAATAAAATTTCAACAGATATGATGAGACAATAAAATGTCTCATGATTTATTGAAAATTTTCACATTTTTGTTGAAACCTATTTGTATAATGGGCAAAACAATATAGCTAATTAACTTTAAGCCACTGGAAGTAGATTATGAAATGTATTTTCTATCCTTTTCTTTCACAATTGGATGGGTAGATAGTTGTCAATTTTCTATGCATATTGATGTCTTTATGATGAATTTAGGACTCAGTTGTAGCCACATGACATGGTACTATAAAAAACGAATGGTTTCCACAAACATGGGATAGTTGGGTTGTTTTAGAAGATGTGGAACCAAAATTATCCTAGTTTAGAAGAGTAGATAATGAAAATATGAGTTTTATCATGATTCCTTGTGATCAAATATAGGTCCTAAGTCAACTTCTGATCTTCCAAATCACATGTCCAGCTATCAAATAAATGTATGTTCATTGAGTAGACTTCACTAAATTTGGGGAACCATTTCAAAAATAACTTCGACTAGAGCATTAAAAGATTGCCTCATACTTTGTAGTTGATAAGAAGTCTTAGCATAGAACTAAAACTTTTCTCTAGTAAATGAATGAACAAAGAATTTCAACAGAGAAAGAACTACTAACGTGAAATGTGTGTCAAATTAGATCACGAAGAGGAACGATCGATTTTGTGGCTTGGGATTGATCCTACAAGGGAATACCAAATTTAATGGTCAAAATGTATTAAGCCTGGCCCTGAAGCTAACCATAAACTAATCATTACACGGAAGCAAAGGACTTCAATAAAACAATACCACAATGAAAACTGAGTAATCAAGACTATGGAGTTGCCACAGGTTCCGGAAACTAATAGTATTGTTTAATCATATCACAAAGTAATCATTATACAGAAAAGAAGCTTCATAAAATAATCATCCAATGGCAACTGATGTATTCTAAAGCAACTGGAAACATGAAAATTTATATGATAACCAAGAAACGGGGGTAACTTTACATTATCATTGTTATATAAAACCAAATGACTTAAGAGAAATATCATTTCTGTTCACAGAAATGATATCAGATCGTATATATGACATAAAAATGCTCAAAACAACCATTAGAATCAGCCAAATCTGTAAAAGGCTCTTACCACACAAACAGGCTCTAGGGCTCATGAAGTCAACTGGGGTATCAAAAATTAAGCATTATGTATTATCTAATAACTAAACCTGATTCTGAAGCACTTATTAAAAGAAAATAGGGGACTCTATCGAATGATATTCAATGGAAATTGAGTATCCTAAAACACTAAAAATAGGAACATTCACAATAGGTAATCAAGGAACGTGAGGACTTCATATTGCAATCATTACACGGAAGAAAATGACTTAAGAAAGCAGTGCTGGCTGCCGTTTCTGCTCTTGCCTGGAACTTATCCTCAGTTGCATCACGTATATTGAAAGCTTGATATTATTCAGATTGCATAAATTTATTTCTAGGAGATAAACTGATTCAATTTTATTTTTCTTTCTGCAGCTTCATTCTGAGTGTTGCTTCGCCACTTTATCAGAGCAATCTTTGATCTCAGAACTCGATGTCCAAAATGAAGTTCCTCCACCAGAAGATGTCCACAACAGGGAGAGAAATGCAAGAGATATTACTGGACAGGAGGTGGGAATTCAAGTTGTTATCGAATAATTTCATGTACCTTATTTGCTTTCAACCGTCCTTGTTTCAACTTTGAACAGACAATTTTTTGAATTCTCTCTTTTAAAATGCTAAGCTAACGTTGCTTAGTTATTGATGTACAGTTGATGAAGGCAGATAGTTGTTTTATATCCTGCATCTTTACTTCCATGAAATTGGTCCTCTATCGTGTCTGTGCAATTTGCACAATTCACACTGTCTAGATTGGAAAGAGGCTATTTCAAAGTCCAGCAAATCAAATTGAAGCTCTAAATATATTATGTATATTTTTGTTAGCTTGAAAAACCATTGACATTTATAAAATTGAAGGTATTAACTATTAAATTACTTTGTGTGATTTGGACTGACATTTTTCTTCCATAATGTAACATAAGGAATAAGAATTGAGATATACGGTGACCATTGAGATAGACAACTAAATATAGAATGGAATGTGGAGTTAAAAAGCTACACTCCAGAAAGAAAATATATTGCGCTCTTCATAATAATGTCATTGTTTTTAGTAGTTTAGTATTCAAAAGCAAGTTGCTTTGAAACCCTTGTCATTAAAAACTAATCAATCTTCTTTGTTTCAGAGGTTTTGGCGTATGTAGAAAGAACATGAGAAATACTAGATAATAATATAATATAAATAACAACAAAAGAAAATAAAATAGATTAAAGTATATATTCATCCATAAATTTGGCATTATATGGTTAGTGTGGTTTCAGCTTAGTTTGGTGTTAAATTTGAAAAAGAGACACCGATTGTGTCAACAAAGCAGCATGATCCTGTGCATAAAAACTCTCCAACTCTGTAGGCCTTTTGTGCCTGGTGAATGCTTCGAAGTGTACTTAACGATTACTTGTCCCTATGATCTTACAGAATAGTATTAATAAACATAAACTGGACGTGACTGTAAAATTTAGTGTTAATTGTTAGTTTATATATACAATTGGTAAGCATGGAGCTTGTGGAGAAAAATTTAGAAGTTGTTTTAGATTATTTGTCAATAGATAACACATTTTTTTTAAAAATTAGATTCAAAATCCATAAATCAAGTGGAGAAGTAGTGAACTGCTCCCCAAAATTATTTGTTGTAGCTCAGCTAAATCTAAAATCTATAAAGGTTATAAGTCAAATAACTGGTGAAATTTATGATGGTTCAGGGTTATTCCGCATAGTCCAGTTTGGAACTTTGGACTGTTCTGTAATACTGAAAAGGCTAAAACTACTATTATTTTAATAACAGTCTGCTAACTGCTCTAGTCTAACATTTCTAACATAGAACATTTAATGATTAGAAAAAATGAAATTGATCCACATATGTGAGTAAATGAGCAAAATTAGATTTATTAAATATATAGCAGTTACTTTTACATGTAGAAAATTAGTGGTTGATCACATATCCATATCGCTACTATAGAACTTTTAGTAAAAAAAACAAAAACTAGAAATGCAGGAAAAGCAGGAAATGCAATAATAATACTGAACAATACATACTTGAAGCAGGTCCACATTTTTTCAAGGCGAGGAAAAAACAACAAACGCCACCTTTGCATCACATAATATAGCTAACGCATGAACCTAATTCTTCAATCCTCTGCTTTCCTTATTAAATTTAACCTGCCCGGTTGCTGTATTTTATATTCTCTTCATCTCCCGTTTTTGTCTACCCATCTACAAACAAATCACCATCTCTCTGTTAGACAAATCTCATTCAGTTTTTAACATTTATTTTCAGTATTGTAAAATATACACATTTTATTTTTATTCCCTCTAAACACAGAAATGATTGGATTAGAATCTAATCTTTAGCTTAGATCAAGTCAAAAAAATTATTGATAGGATCTGACTTGAAAATATCACTATCAAACAAAGAAGTTGACAATGTTAAAGATAAGGAAAAATAACAAGAACCCAATTATCTACCTTATACTGGTAGCTCCTGCTCAATCTACTGTTGTCTTAAGATTCTTCCACTTGAATTATAGTAGGATAAAACTCACTAAACACACATCCAAAAGACTCGACAAATCTTTTTGTTTCCTAGTAGTATAAAAATGTATAAAGACTCACTTGAATCCTTGATTTATAAATTTAGTAAAGCACAATCATTTAACTGTAAAACCTTGAGACTAAGTACCTTAGGAGATTTTAGAATCGAAAGCCAGAGGACCAATGTCTTGGGTTATGAATTTGGTTAAAGTGAATGGGTTAGAATTGAAGAGCAGAGGGCCAAAATCTTAACGTTACGAATCTGGGTACACAAATACTTTTTACTAATTGCACACCATACCACATTGGTGTCAGTTTAAAGCATAACATTATCATATTATAGTAATTGATTATAATAGAGGCTTCCTTAAAATAATCACTCCATGGAAACGGATGAATCTTAATGTAATTAGAAATAGGAAAATCCCTAATATACAGGAAACAGGACTTCGTAAGATTATCATAAAATATAAGAAAATGACTTGAGAGAAATATCATTAAATAAACTATGCCAAAGTGCTAATAATAATTCTAAAATCTCCGTGTAAATTTAAAATCACCTTATCTGTAGAATGTCCTTCTTACACGTAACACAATAGGTTTCTAGGGTTTAAGGAGTCCCTTGATCTATCAGAAACTAAACATAATAATATCATATGTCAATTGGGTCTTTAACCTTGAGACAATAGTCAAAGAAAATCACAAAACAGTTCTTTGGAAAAAGCCACAAACCTGATTACCACCAAAATAATCTCACAGAAAAACTATAGACTACAAAAATTTCTATAACCAGATTATTTCAGATTTGTTTGTTCCATAGTATATTATTCTCATTTTATACCAGATTTTCTTTAGAAAAAAACTTAAATATAATTACCAACAATGTAGTATCCAGAAAATTACACAATTAAAATACACAAACTGAGTAAACAATGAACATACAACTTGAAATAAAATCAAAGTACTTACTTAAAATAGTTTTGGTTGGATGTTTGGGCTGCATCATGTTGCAAATAGCTGGATCCTCTTGCTCTTCCCCTCTTCTCCACACTTTCCTCAATCTCAAATAAAATATAACATACAGACAAAATGCAGATATGAAGCACACAACACAAAAGATAAACACAACCAGAAAAAAAAATGAGAAGAAAAGACATGGCCATGCCAAAACAAACAAGAAAGAAAAACTCAAACACATGAAAAAGGAATCAAAAAAATACAAATGAAATTGATCAAAGAGTACCTGTATAAATAGTTGATGAAATCAACAGTATTTTAAAAAAAAATAGAAATTATAAAAAAAAGCAGAAATCAACACAAAAAAACAGAAATTAAAAAAAAGCAGAATTCAGCACCAAAAAAAAGAGAAAAACCAACGGCATTGTCATTTAAGTGACGTTGGAGAAAAAATCATCTGAAAAAAGCAGAAATCAACCAAAAAAACATCTGGGAAAAAGCAGAGCTCAACTGAAAACAGTTGTTCTTTATCAACACACTCTCACTTGACTGCCGTCGAAGCATAAAAGCTTCTATGTTATCTAGGGTTACAGGATATAATGGATGTCCAAATACGTGCTATTTTGCCTATTTTTTTTATCTAATATAATAGAAAACATATTTTTAAGAATTTTTCAATATAATAATTAAAAAAAGCATAAATCAACACAAAAAACAGAGGAAATCCAACGGCATTGTCATTTAAGTGACGTTAGAGAAAAAATCATTTGAAAAAAGCAGAAATCAACCAAAAAAATCATCTGGAAAACAGATGTTCTTTATCAACACACTCTCACAGTCTCACTGACTGCCGTCGAAGATCTAAAAAAATTAAAATTAGAGCTGACAATGTACCTGAGTGTTATAATAAATACAATTAGGAAAATTTTCAACTCTGCATTTTGTATGCATGTCTATCACGGCACTCCCAAAAACTTGGGGAAAAATTATGTCAAATAAAAAACCTATGTAAGTCTAAGTGCAAATTTGGCCAAATAAAGAATTTGTACTCCCTACTTAATAAGTACAAACCCCAAATCAATCCACCAAAATCAATTAGGTTTTTTAGAAACAACAAATCAATAATTATTTTTGGAAGGCTAGCCCCACTTCCCCAAAAATATATGTATGTTCCAATTTCCAAATAATATAAAATTTAATAATATCCAAAATTTATTCTAAAATAAATAATTAAAGAAAACAAGATGTTTCTAACAACCATAATGGGAATACAATAAGGATATGAGAAAAATATATTAAATTGTTTAATTGTGTTGTTTGCATACGAGTTTAGTTCAAACATTATTTATGATTCCCCTATTAGCTTATTAGGGGAAAATTGTGGTTTTGTTCCACCTCATCTCTATATGCAGTTTAGATACATGTTCACAACATTAAAATTCCATCAATGCAAATTGATTCTCAATCACATGTAAAAGCATGGAGTATACTTGATGCCAAGGAGGAGGCTTATTGATGTAATGCCCCACCAGGGAACCCTCAAAGATAAGAGATAACAAACATAAAATATCATAAAATATTTTCTTAAAATAGTTTAGTCAATTCACATAAAACATGTGAAGTTCTAAAGTCGAAACCTCAAGACTAGGTCAAATTGTTGACAAGTGACACCACACAAGTGAAAGAATTTAAGCCACAAAACTAAACCAATTAAGGGAAAGGTCTTATAACATGTTATACATGATATGTGGGGTACTTTAAGTCACCCCAATACCCTCCCTAAAGTTTTGAAACTTAACTCGCAAACCTATACCTTTTCTGAGGTCTGAGTGTCATAGATGGGTTTCGTCAAGCATTGACTTGCACTCACTTTCCACAAACACCATCCAAAAGAAATATAAACCTTATAAACTCTCCTCCAATGGTTTCATGGCTCTTCTAGCTTTGCAACACAACTAGAATGGAGTCAAACAAACTCTCTAAGATCTTGGAATCCTCTTCAACCTAAACTACAGTAAAATTAGTACAATTTGAAGGGACTTGCACCTTTGTTCACTAGTGATGCACCTTTGTTCACCAAAAATGTATATTTTTACCATTAATATTCTTTTTCTCACCAGTGATATGTGTTTGTTCATTGGTGATGTGCCTTTGTTCTCCAGTGACGGGAATATAAAAACATGTGTCCAATCCATCCTAAACTTATTGAATTCAATCCTAGCACATTCAACTACATCCTAATTAAATGAAAAATGTATTGGGACACTTTACAAGGTATGTTAGGATGCCCAATTTGAGCATAGAATGAGCCAAACACTCAAAAATCCTACATGGATTCACTTGATCTTAACTAAGTTGACAAGATGAAAACAAGAGGAAAAGAAGACACACTCAAGACACTCAATGACACTATGAGTAAGTGAAAAAAGATGGGAGACCAAAAGATGCCACTCACTTCTTTTATCCCCAAAAAAGTGTATGGAATGTTCCATATAGGGTACACATCACATGGCTCAACATGCCAAGCCTTAGATTTGGGCACACCAAACCTATTTGGCACAAGCCAAATATGGCATTTGCTAAATGCTCAAGATTGAGAACATCTCTCTCTCTCTCTCTCTCTCTCTCTCTCTCTCTCTCTCTCTCTCTCTCTCTCTCTCTCTCTATATATATATATATATATATATATATATATATATATATATATATATATATATATATATATATATATATATATATATATATATATATATATATATATATATATATATATATATATATATATATATATATATATATATATATATATATATATATATATATATATATATATATATATATAAACCCTAAATCTTATATCCCTTTCTACATTTCCTCCTCTTTCTCTCCCCATGTCTCACTCTCTCCCTATTTCCCTTCTCTCTCTATTCATTGCCTATATCCCATCTCTAACTCTCTTCATCTCTCCCCAATCTCCCAACCTCTCACTCTCCCTCACCCCATGTCTCTCTCTAAACCCTAATCCCTAAACCCTATAACCATCTCACTACCACTTTTTTCTCCTTCTCTCTATACCAATTGTACCATTGATCTTGGCATAGACAATGGAGAGAGAAAGAGAATAAGAGAGAGTGGTGGAGATAGAGATAGGGGTAAGGAGGGAGAGGGGATAGAGAGGGAGAGAGGAAAAAGGGAGGAAGAAAAATAGTGATGGAAGGGAGGGAGAAGATGAGAGACAAAATAACAAAGATTGAGGAGCGAGAAGAGATGGAGAAAGAGGTAGACATGGAGGGAGTGTGAGACTTGGGGAGAGACAAGATAGAGGGGGAGAGAGAGAGAGAGAGAGAGAGAGAGAGAGAGAGAGAGAGAGAGAGAGAGAGAGAGAGAGAGATTATATGAGTATTCAAGGAAGAAGGTAAAGACATAGAGGGAAAGAGAAATAAAAAAGAAAGACATAGATAGATTATAGAGAAGAGCTAGGGAGAGGGATAGGGATAGAGAGATAAGTATCAACATAGGAAACGCTCTCAACCTTATGTACCCTAAACTCTATGTAGAGAGGGAGAAGAAGAGACAGAAAGATGATGAGAGAGAGAAGAGGAGAGGGTTAAGGAGAAGGGAGAGGGAGGTTTAGAGGGAGGGAGAGAGATAAATGGAAAGACGATAGACTAAGAGGTAGGAAGCCTAGAGGTGGAGAGAGATGTAAGTGATATACATGGGGAAAGAGAGGGGTGAGATATATGGAGGGGGCAGTGAGAGATGGATAATGAGATATGGTTAGAGAAGTGGAGAAAGAGGGGGGACAAGGGAGGGAGGAGAGAGAGTGAAAGAAATAGGGGAAAAGGTATAGTATAAATAGAGAGAGGGGAAAAGAGATAGGAATAGGTAGATAGAAAAGAGAGGGAGAGAGAAAGAGAGGGTATAAAAGAGGGGGGAATATGTAGGGAAGAAATAAAGAGGGGAAGGGAAGAGGAAGATTGGGGAGAGGAGGAGAGGAGGAGAGGTGGGATGGATCAAGAAAATGAGAAATGGAAAGGGGTAAGGGGAAATATAAAGACAGAAATGGAATGGATATGTGGGAAAGAGGATGAGGGAGAGAGAGGGTAAGATCTATAAACCTAAAACATAGCCCTAAACCCTATAACTATAAGACCTAAACATTAAATTAGGTCTCTCTCTCTCTCTAAACTCTAAGCACTAAAATCTAAGCCCTAAATCTGCTTTCCTTTTCTCTCTTTCCCCTGCACATCTCTCTCATTTTCTAAATTTTAAACCCCAAATCCTATAACCATAATATCTAAACTCTCTCTCTCTCTCTCTCTCTCTCTCTCTCTCTCTCTCTCTCTCTCTCTCTCTCTCTCTCTCTCTCTCTCTCTCTCTCTCTATCTATCTATCTATCTATCTATCTATCTATCTATCTCTCTCTCTCTCTCTCCAAACCCTAAACCCTAAAACCATAATCCCTAAGCCCTAAATCATTTCTCCCTTTCTATCTTTCCCCCCACTCTAAAATTTAAAACCTAAACCCTAAATCATTTCTCCCTTTCTCTCTTTCCCTCTCTTTCTTGGGGAAAGATGAGATACAGGGAAGAGAGGTGAGATACCTAGAAGGGGAGAGAGAGAGAGAGAGAGAGAGATGACATGTGACTGGTTAGAATAATATCCTAGTAACATAAGGATTGGACACTCTTAAACAATGATTCATTGTTGAAATTCATCATGTTTCTACTTAGAACATCATGCTAGACTCATTTAATGTATCAATTTGTGAACGTGAACTTGAGATGATGGCTACAAAGTTTATGCTTTAGTTCTTCTCAATAGTCATCACTACTAAGGTAAAAGTTGCAGGAAACTTATACTAGAAACTAAACTTATAGATTAATTCTCATCTTGAAGGAAAAACATAACAGTAAATAAATAATGCTTTGGAAGTAAACCTATGCTGCAGGATACAGTCAATGGTTCTGCTACCAGTGGTTGCAGGAATAATAGTGCTTAATAACTTGAAGGAAACTTAATTGAACTAAACTAAACTGAATTCTACTTAAGCATGAATAGGGAATTCATCTCCCATGTGGGCCCCCACGGAAGTATGAATGAATTATAACTCAAAGATTGAAACGAAGAACTGTCATATATTCATTCAATAAAACATAGATACAATATAGAATATCAAAATGCTTTACTCTATTGTTGGATTACAACATGAATTTCTCAGAACATCAAACTAGCTTGGAAACATAAGTTCCAACTTATTTAAAAGCAACTAGGAAAACAGAACTCCTACTAACTAGGTCCTTCATTACACAGCATAACAACTTTCAATTTCAGGAGTGACATCATCATTTATGCAAGAAGATAAGCCACTTTTAATGCTTTGGGAATATAGGAACGTTCAGCAACTAGATTGCCTTGGACTAAATCAATGACCACAAAGTGATGGAAGGAGTGGAGCTATGATGAACTCTTAAAAAGTCATCCGCCTTGTCACATAGCTGCAGGAGATCTACCCATTAAAGCTAGAGAAGAAATATACTAGATTTCATCATAATATTCATTAATCTAGATATATATTCAGTTTTGTCTTTAAGTCTCATAAGTATCAAACATTCATATGATTAGAGCTTATAAACATAAAAGATTGTATAATGTTCATGAAAAGCTATGAGATATTCAAGTCTGTACTTAGAAAGTCATAAACAAAACACCCTATAAATTTGACTCATCATTCCCCCTAGCTTAACTATTTGTTGGTCCCGTAGCAAATAAATTCTTTAATCTGGCTATCAATCGATAATCAGCAGCTATTCTCTGTCCAGATCCTCCCTCGGCAAAGCTCCAGTAGAATCCCTTTGTGTCCATGTGTTTCTTCCACTTGTCCTTTTCCTTCTGCATATCAACACTGTCCAGATTTTCTGAATTTGCAAGTAAGGGAGACATCAACAATGGAGGCTGAAAGGTTAATGGGATCCAAAAACTTTCCCTCTCTCTTCCCAATGAAATGTACCAAGGAGCACGTTGGGTTGCCATAGCAAAATTGAGAGGTGAATGTGGTTCTCTCTTTCTCATCTCCCTAGATAAACTGTTCTAGCACCACTTAATGGCATTCCTAGCCTCAGGCAGTTCAAAATCTATCATTTGGTCATATGCATTGAATGCTTCTTTCCTCATTGGATAGATGATCTTGCTACTTGAGTCAGAGGGAGCTATCCTTAACCAGTTATAATAGAGAGTTTGAGGATCCTTGGCTTCAGGCCTTAGAAACAGGGGAATGTCTAACTCCAAATCTCTATACACTTCAGCTTGAGTGTTCCAACTAATTTCATTCTATATCCAGGACATCAAGGCTCTAAGTTGAATTTTCCCAACATAAAGCAAGGGATTCCACACTCAATCATCAGGGATTGCTAGATTGTGGAGATAAAATTCACATAACAAATTTTTGATGGCTGTAGGAGAGTTATGGAAAGCTTGGGAAAACTAGGTAGGCTCTTGTAATGAGGGAGACCTATCCTACATAATGCAGGTCATTTGATAGTTCAACAACTATTCTTTAAGAAATAGAGCATAGACAGGTGATGGGGATCTACAACCCATTAGATCAGGAATTAAGGATGTAATTTTGTCAAGATTCACACTTAACTGTTCTATCTTTTCCTCTTGAACAATTGTTTCTTGATAATGACTATCTATGACCCTATTCAGTTCTTTCTTTTGTTGTTTCCACTGTTCACATTCAGAATTTAATTGCTTAGACAATTGGAAGATAACATTTAACAAAAATATTAAACTAGATTGAGCTGGTATTGGACTATGACAAGAATTATTTGCTGCTTGAGAGTCAGATGACTTACCATTATTGGCACTTGTCTTTTTCAAAGGATCTGTCCAAACAATTATAGCTCGTTTGGTATTAGAACATTGTTGAGCTGCTAAAGCTAATGTTTCTAACCCTTCATTCAAAATTTACTCAACCACCTTATTGACAAGGTCTATATCAACATCTAAAACTTCTTCATAAGGATCCCTTTCCATTGCAGGATATTCTGTTGTAGGGTAGAACACTGGTTCATCTGCTTCCCTAATATAACTATAGAATCATCACTTTCTGAATCATCTCCTTGAAGATTCTCAGAGGCTGGTCCTCTTCTTCGAAATACATAAGCCTGCTCCTCCGAGCTGGAGTCATCACCGATTACAATGACCTCTGCATCTCCTAACTTATCAGGAACCTTTTCTGTTTTAACATCATGAGACCCCTAAAATGTGTCCTCTTCCATAATTTCAGTCCATTGCTCCTCTTGCAGAGAAGTCTCAAGCCGTAATTCAGCTTCTTGTTGAATGTTTTCATTTTCTTCTTCCTTTTGCTCAAAATCTTGGGTTACATTGGGTTTATTAACTGGAATCTCCTCAGTTATTTTTGACCTTCTCCTAGCACTTCTCCTTAATGGGGTTTCCTCCTTCTTTTCTAGAGCTTTTCTTTTCCTTGAAGTGCTCGCAGCTGCAGGAGAAGGCTTAGCCTGCCGACCAGTACTAGGGTTAATTTTCCTTTTCTTAGGCTTTGGGGAAATTGTTTCTACTGCAGGAGCAACTTCAACCTTGTCAGTAGGAGTCTCTGATTCCTCTTCATGAGTGGTTCTTGAAGTAGAGGAATTAGTAGAATTAGGGGAATTAGGGGTATTAGGGGTTCTAACCCTAGCTTTCTTTTTGGGCGAAGAACATTGTCCAATTTCAATAAAAAAATTTATAATCCCTTTAGCAATTTTAACCCTCTGTCCTACTCTATGCCCAATTGGTTTTGGGGTAGGTTCCTTAAAACCTTGCAGCAAAAATTCCTCCCAGGAAATATCTGACTGCTCCCTTAAAGCTTTTTCCACTATCAGCTTAATTAAACAGTGGTGAGAGACAGAATTTCATCTACCCCCTTGTACTTGAATGGACTACTTTGACAATATGCCAAACACAAAACTAGGGACACTGATAGGCCTATTATCATGCCTTAAACAACTCAAGAATTTGAAATGAATAGCATGCATAAATGAGTGCCTCCCTTCACAGGTGAAATACCTGATAATATAAACCACACATTGCCTAAATGGCTCAGGAAGAGATAGTCAAACTGTACCTTGTTTCCTATCAACTTCAAGCTGCGGGTCTGCATGTAGAGTGAACTGAGCTCTGGCGGTAGTTGGGTCAAGATTTTCTACAAAGTCCTCACCCTCCAGCGGCAATCCCATAACCTCTACCAAAACTATTTGAGAAAATGACACCTTCAATCCTTTAACTGTTGCCACTCCATCATTTAAGGAATTAAGAAATTGAAATGCAACTTCGTCATCCCAGCTAGTTAGCTTCTGAACATAATCCATCCATCCCCTTGCTTGAAAATACGGCCTACAATTATGATCTTCTAGCAACACATTGTGCATAGTAGGCTCTCTTCAAATCATGTCTCCTCCCATCATCTAATTCCCAGGACACCCAAAACAGAGTTGCAGGAGATAATAACAGACAACCAAGACTTGAACAAGAAAACTTAAAATGGCAGGTTACAGGATGAGTTCAAATTTAGAAATTTCTCGTAATGCAGCTCAGAAAATGAGAGCTTATGAGTAACATAAATGCAAATCACTGTATTATCATTTCATAATTACTCATAAGTACTTTCCCGAAGAAATAGTACTTAACATATCTTGCCACCTTAGTTTTATACGTGCAAAAAAATAACACGTAGTAGAATAATTTTTCAAGTATGACAAGGGAAAAGAATAAATAAAAAGATTGCATAAACATAATGAAAAAACTAATATAACTCCCCCCCAGCTTAAAATATTGCAAGTGGTCCCACACTTGTAGCGGTGACAAGGCATACAAAAAAAAACATTGGAAAAACAAATTAAAGTCACATACCTTGAAATGTGTGCTAACCTGCAGTGCTGGTGAGGTGGTAGTTGCTATCCATGAATGAAAGAAAAGATGAGGTGGATGGATGATAGAGAGGAAATGAAGCGGAAATTTATTATGGAGAATGAACTTTCAAAGAGAAAGTGTTTATTATGAGGATGACTAGAACTTCTAGAGTGAGGAAGGTAAATGAGCAAAAAGCTCATTAGGAGATGCTGCAGGAACAACATCACCAGTAGTAGAAGAGAATTGATGTAGGAACTCTTCCTTACTCGCAGGTTTGTGATATAGTTTTAACCTATGACCGTTGACCAACAATTTGAACCGTACTTGATCCACTGTGGAGAGCTGGACCACTACATTTGGAAAGACCGCAACAATTTCATAGGGGCCTAACCATCTGGTTTGGAATTTTCCAGGATTATGTTGATACCTAGAATCATAGAGGAGCACCTAGTCACCAACAGAAAAAAATTTGTCCTTAACATACTTGTCATGCCATTGCTTGCGCTGGTTCTGTATCAATTCGGTGTTGTGCAAGGTAGATTTGCACCACTCATCAAGACCATTCAAACTCAGTATCTATTATTGTTGTGTAGCAGTGAGATCCATCCCAAGATCAAGAGCTGTACTGAGGGTCTTATGTTCAAATTCTATGGGCATGACTGCAGAACGACCATAAACAAGCTCAAATGGTGTAAAAACAGTTGTAGACTTCCATGTAGTGCGATAAGCCCAAAGTGCTTCAGGAAGTCGGATAGCCCAATATTTCTTATGGATGACAACTATTTTAGTTAGAATAGACTCCAACTCCTGATTGGTACCTTCTACCTGCCCATTAGCTTAGGGGTGATAGGGTGAAGATTTACCATGTCGGATGTTATACTCCTCCATTAGAGTAGCAATCAGATTAGAAGTAAACTGAGGACCTTGATCAGATTGAATCTCCCTTGGTACACCAAATCTAGTGAAGATGAATTCGTAAAGGAATTTTGCAACATTGTTATCCCTTGGGTGCTTCATAGGTTTAGCCTCAGCCCATTTTGTAACACAATCAATCCAAACAAGGATATATGATTTACCTTGTGAGGATGGCTCAATAGGACCGACAAAGTCAATCCCCCATTTATCAAATGGTGCAACAAGTACCTGTGGCTGCAGGGGCATTTCATCTATCTTTGTGGGTCATCCCATGCGCTGGCATTTGTCACACTTTTTAGTATATTGAGCAACATCCTTATGTAAACTGGGCCAATAGTAACCTATAGTCAATACCTTCAATGTTGTTCGCTTGGCAGCAAAATGCCCATTGCAAGGTTCATCGTGACATGCCCGGAGGATATCATAAGTTTCATCTTCTCTAATGCATCTTCTTGTTATTTGATCAGGACCAGTATAAAACATGAATCCAGAAATCCATGAATAATTAAAGCTCTTTTCAGTTAACAATCTATTTACTTTAGTAGAGAAGTGAGCTGGGGTCTTACCAGTGGTGAGGTAATTGGCAATATCGGCATACCAAGGATTGTGTGTAGTCAGCAAGAATAGATGCTCATCAGGATAACTATCATTAATGGTTGCAGGATCATCAGGTACATGCAACCTAGAAAGAAAATCAGCTACCACATTGGCCTTACCAGGTTTATCTGTGATGGTAATATTGAATTCTTGCATAAGCAACAACCATCTAGCCAACTGGCCAAAGATTGTAGGCTTGTTCATGAGATATTTAATTGTAGAATGGTCTATATGCACATAGATCTCGTACCCAGTGATGTAGTGTCTGAACTTGTTCAAGGCATAGATGACAGCAAGCAGTTCTTTTTTAGTGATAGTGTAATTAAACTCAACTCCTTGTAGGTTTTTACTGATAAAGTAAATTGCATGCTCAACTGAATCCACCTTTTGACCAAGCACAACACCAATAGCATAGTTTGAGGCATCAATATGAATGTGGAAAGGCAAGCCCTAGTTAGGTCCTCTCAAAATAGGTGTTGTAGTGAGTACTTCTTTCAGCTGCAGGAAAGATTCTCACACTCAGAATCCCAAGAAAATTCAACATCCTTTTTAAGCAGGTTAATAGTGGTGCTGCAAGCTGATTGAAATCTTTTATAAACTTTCGATAGTACCCAGCATGCCCAAGAAAACTATGCACATATTTTTGTTTTGCTAGAGTAGGTAATGTGCTAATCACCTCAATCTTAGCAGGGTCCACTTGGATACCTTTGGAAGATATGAAATGTCCTAAGACAACCCCTTCTTCCATCATCATGAAGCACTTTTCACTATTGAGAGAAAGGTTGTATTCACGACACCTCTTAAGGACTTTTTCCAAGTTTGCCTTAGCCTCCTCAAAGGTATGCCCATATGTTGTAAAATCGTCCATGTAGATTTCCATGCAATCAGCAGAGATATCTAAAAATATACTGATCACAACTCGCTGGAAGGTAGCAGGGGCATTACACAACCCAAAAGGCAGCACTGAATAAGAAAATGTGCCCTAGGGGCAGGTAAATGTTGTCTTCTCCTGGTCTTTAGGGGCTATTTGAATCTGATTATAACCACTGAATCCATCCAGAAAGGAGAAGTGTTTCTTTCCTGCTAGGGTATCAAGGACTTGATCTATGAATGGTAAGGGAAAGAGGTCCTTCTTAGCGGCGGTGTTAAGTTCCCTATAGTTGACACAAACTCTCCACTTCCCTCCTTTCTTAGGTACAATAACAAGAGAAGATACCCACTGACTATCAAAAATGGGATATATGAAGCCAGCATTTAACAATTTCTGCAACTCATTCTTGACTATATCCCTGAGAGCAGGATTAACCCTTCACTAAGGTTGGCGAATAGGTCTGAATTCAGGGCTGATATAAATTTTATGGGTGCAGAGCTTAGGGTCTAACCCTTTCATGTCAGTATAATCCCATGCAAATGCTGATTGATGTTCTTTTAGAAGCTGTAGGATATCTACCTGCTGAGAGGGAATCAAAGCACTGTTTACATTTAACTCCCTTCCTGAGCTGACCTCTAGCTTAGTGACCTTTTTGGCCATAGACAACTGAGCAATTGGGGAAGACTCCATTTCATGAGGTAGTAATGCATGAAGAAACTTGGAAGTTTCTGAATACTGCAGAGCATCAATAGGTGGTAACAAAGTGTCAAGAACACAGTCCTCTTGGGAGCACACTTGGGTTTGCACTCCATACTCATTTAGAATAATGGAGGAAATGATTTCATCTTCGTACCTAGAAGCTACAAAAGGTTCCCTTGATATCATCATTAGCTAACAAATGGAATTGACCTCAGGTTCAGTATCATCCAAATTTGGCCATATTATCTGGTCATCTTGCAACAGAGGTTGAGCTGGGGAATATAGAGTCAGATTTTTAGTGTTGACTCCATTGGATATAGTCATTTTTCCTGACTGATAAGCTATATAGGCATCTGTAGTAGCTAGCCAAGCCTACCTAGAATTTCTGGATACCCTCCCATGTTAGCCTTTGGAGAAAGGACAACAAAGTCAACCGAATATTCCCAAGAATTCAAAGTGATTATAACATCTTCTACCATCCCATCAGGTGTAATGGTGGAACTGTTAGCAAGCTGAAGGATGGTAGGAGTTTCCCTAAGACCAATAATATGCAACTGAGACATTACTTCCTTGGTTATGACATTTATGGATGCACCTAAGTCAACTAGATCATTTGGAACTTGCATTCCTTGATAGTGACTATAACCACAGGGCTACCAAGATCAGAATACTTGGGAATTGTCAATTTCTCCAACATTAGATCAGATAACTAGCCTAGTACATGAATGGTTTTAAGATCCTTTCTTTTTCTCCCAGGTTGTTTGATGCAAGCTTCCTTGATGGCTTTAGTATATGTAGGTACTTCTTTTATGGCATCTAATAGAGGAATCTTTACTATCATTTTCTTTAGTTGGGCAAGCAAATCCAACACTGCCTGATTTTCCACTGGCTTAACTTGTTCCTCCAACCTATGAGGAAATGGGGGTTCTTATGCTATAAGAGTAGCAGGAGTAGCAAGTTGGACTTGCGTCTCAGTTGGCTCTACTGAAGTATCCTCAACTTCAATAATAATAGGTTGTTGTGGAGGAGGAAGAGTTGTGCCAGATCTTAAATGGATATTATTCAGGGAAATTGCATAGCTCTGCTATTGCATTGTTGGCTTAGCATTGTTGGGATTAGGAGTAGGCTGAGCAAGCAATTGAGTCTATTTAGGGGAAGTAGTATTGGTTGCAGGAGGAGGCATCAAAGCTTGATGTTGAGGTGGTGGCATCAAAGCTTGCTGCTGGTTTGATTGGTTAGACAAATTGTGTGGTTGTTTCCACCCCTGCTGGGGTTGTTGCCATGGTTGCTGAGGTTGTTGCCAACCCTGATGAGGTTGCTTCCAACCTTGCTGGGGCTGATGCCAACTATTATATCCACTAAACCCACTATGTTGTTGGTTTTGCCATGCATTATTACTATTAAAATTTTGAAAAGGATCTTGGGGAATACCTAGTCTCTAAGCCCATGGCCTTCGCTGGGCAATGTAGAGGACCTCTCCATTCTCATAAATGGCTTTGAACTCGGTAGGCATAGGTTGGGACTCTAGGCTTGAAATAGACTTGCATCGACAATTCTTTTTCTTCTCCCTACAGTGCGAACAATACTCTGCTAACATTGCATCAACTTCATCTTTCTTTCTCCTTGCTTGCATTGTGTCCAACTGAGTAGCGACATCATTAATGATGTCTTGCTTGAAATTTGACAATAGATTGGATAGCTCCATTTTGGATACACCTCCGCCATTAGACTTGTGAGGTAGGGCTCTCAAAACCTCTTCCTTTCTTTACAGTAGCTCTAGAATAGTTTAGACATATACTCTTTATGTCATCCCAATTCTTCTATGTAATGTCTCCCCCTGCCATAAGGTCAAGGGCTTCTATGCTTCCATTATTCACACCTCTCAAAAATAGATGCTTTTGAAATTCTTTATTCAACTCATGTTGTGTGTTACACTGCAGGCTGAACATGAACCTAGAGACATAGTCTTCCAAGGTTTCATCTTCCTTCTATGACATTTTAAATATGTCATCTCCTTTTAAGTCTCCCCCTCTGTAATAATCTTTGTACTTCTCAAGAAATAGAGTACACATTGCATTCCAGTCTGCTACAACATCAGCACCCAAACTCATAAACCATCTAAGAGTAGCCTCTTTTAAGGTGGAAGGAAACAACTTAAGCTTATGGCCATCAGTGGTGTAGTCATAGCTTCGACAAAGGACATCAAACTCAAAGAGGAAAGTCTCTAGGTCTTCTATGATGAGTCCATAGAATTTAGGAAGTGCAGCTGCGGGAATATTCTTCAGATTTTGGTTACCTTTCTAAGTAGGAATAGGAAAAGGGAAGGTAGGGTGAGCCATTATGTTGTCTAGATATTCTGGGTCAGAAAAAAGAGCATTTAGATGGTAGGATTCTTTAGATGATGGTGGTGAAGGCAATTGGTCATAGGCATCAGCAAACATGTTCTCAAATGGTTCTTCTTCTTGTAGGTTTTCTAATTGGGTTTCCTCAAGTGCTGGATTGAGAACCTCAAATGGTTCTTCTTGGTTAAGATTAGGTAGGAATAACCCAAGATGGTCCCTACACCTATGCATGCAAGATTAAACAAAATGAAAACTAACTTAATGACTTCTGGGTCGAACTAAATTGACACCATCCCCGACAATGGCGCCAAAAATGACCGGTTAGAATAATATCCTAGTAACATAAGGATTGGACACCTTTAAACAATGATTCATTGTTGAAATTCATCATGTTTCTACTTAGAACATCATGCTAGACTCATTTAATGTATCAATCCGGGAATTTGAACTTGAGATGATGGTTGCGAAGTTTATGCTTTAGTTCTTCTCAATAGTCATCACTACTAAGGTAAAAGCTGCAAGAAACTTATACTAGAAACTGAACTTATAGATTAATTCTCATCTTGAAGGAAAAACATAACAATAAATAAATAATGCTTTGGAAGTAAACCTATGATGCAGGATACAGTCAATGGTTCTGCTACCAGTGGCTGCAGGAACAATAGTGCTTAATAACTTGAAGGAAACTTAATTGAACTAAAGTAAACTAAATTCTACTTAAGCATGAATAGGGAATTCATCTCCTGTGTGGGCCCCCATGGAAGTATGAATGAATTATAACTCAAAGATTGAAATGAAGAACTATCATATATTCATTCAACAAAATGTAGATACAATATAGAATATCAAAATGCTTTACTCTATTGCTAGATTACAACATGAATTTCTCAGAACATCGAACTAGCCTGGAAACATAAGTTCCAACTTATTTAAAAGCAACTAGGAAAATAAAACTCCTACTAACTAGGTCCTTCATTACACAGCATAACAACTTTCAGTTTCAGGAGCAACAACATCATTTATGCAAGAAGATAAGCCACTTTTAATGCTTCAGGAATATAGGAACGTTCGGCAACTAGATTTTCTTGGACTAAATCGGCGACCGCAAAGTGATTGAAGGAGTGGAGCTATGATGAACTCTTAAATAGTCATCTACCTTGAAAGACCCACTCATCCTTGAGTCCATGCTCCTTGCTGACTTATTCTTCCTACAAAAGGTTAGCATAACAGAATCCAAAACACGAATCCAAGGCAGAGATTATAATAAGTTTTCCTTATTTTAATGTAGCCTTGTCACACAACTGCAGGAGATCTACCCATTAAAGCTAGAGAAGAAATATACCAGATTTCATCATAATATTCATTAATCTAGATATATATTTAGTTTTATCTTTAAGTCTCATAAGTATCAAACATTCATATGATTAGAGCTTATAAACATAAAAGACTGTATAATGTTCATGAAAAGCTATGAGATATTCAAGTCTATACTTAGAAAGTCATAAACAAAACACCCTATAAATTTGACTCATCAACATGAGTGTTCAATGAGGGAGGGGGAGACATAAAGAGAGAGAGGAAGAAAAATAAAGAGAGGACTAGATATATTATAGAGAAGAGAGAGGGAGAGAGAAGTATCAAAATAGGAAATGTCCTCAACCTTATATATCCTAAACATTGTACTATAAATATTGTACCCTAAACCATATGTAGAGAGGGAGAGGGAGAGATATAGATGTGATGTGAGAGAGAATATGATGAGATGGGTAAGGATAAGGGAGATGGAGGTCTAGATGGAGGGATATAACTAGATAGGGGATAAAGTAAGAGGTGAGAAGCCTAGAGGGGGAGAGATATCTAAGTGATCTAGATGGGGAAAGAGAGGGGTGAGATATATGGAGGGGGTAAAGAGAGATGGATATTGTGTGTGTGTGTGGGTGTGTGTGTGTGTGTGAGAGAGAGAGAGAGGGGGGGTGAGTTTTTAATATTGAGAATTTGGCACACACCATATTTGGCACATATCTTTGGTGTACTAAGGCTTGGTAGATCGAGCCATATGGTATACACCCTATATGGTGCATGCCATGCACTTTTTTGGGGACAAAGAAATGAGTGCCATATTTTGGTCCCCCTTCTTTGTGCACTTACCCATAGTGTCATTGAGTTTCTTGAGGGTGTCTTCTTCCCCTCTTATTGTCATCGTGTAAGCTTAGTTTAA
The DNA here is from genome assembly GCA_027943335.1 of Chamaecyparis obtusa. Classification (NCBI taxonomy): domain Eukaryota; kingdom Viridiplantae; phylum Streptophyta; class Pinopsida; order Cupressales; family Cupressaceae; genus Chamaecyparis; species Chamaecyparis obtusa. The sequence goes on from BSBK01005490.1 coordinate 739,949, forward strand.
GACCAAGTGAATCCATGTAGGATTTTTGAGTGTTTGGATCATTCAAGGCCCAATTTGGATATCTTGACATACCTTGTAAAGTATCACACTATGGTTTGCATTCAATAAGAATATATTTGATTGTGTTAGGATTGAATTCAAGAATTTAGGGTGAACTAGACATAGTTTTAGATTCTCATCACTAGTGAACAAAGGAATGTCACTAATGAACAAACACATATCACAGGTGAACAAAGAATCTTTGATGGTAAAAAAATTACATTTTTTGTGAACAAAGGTGCATCACTAGTGAACAAAGGTCAAAGTCCCTTCTAATTATACTGATTTAAGCCTAGTTAAGGTCAAAGAGGATTCCAAGAGCTTAGAGCATTGTTTTGACTCCATTATAGTTTTGTTTAAAATATATAAGAGCCATGAAACCCATAGAGGATTTTTTACAAAGTTTATAATTCTTTTAGACAATGTTTGTAGAAATTGACTACAAGTCAATGCTTGACAAAACCCATCTATGATGTCTAGACCTTAGAAAAGGTCTACTTTTGTGAATTAAGTTTCAAAACTTTAGGGGGGGTCTTAGGTGACTTAAAGTATCCTAGTATCATGTATACCATTTTATAAGACCTTTCCCTTAATTTTTTTAGTTTTTTGGCTTCAAGTATTTTGCTTGTGTAGTGTCACTTGTCAATAATTTGAACTAGTCTTGAGGTTTCGACAATAGAACTTCACATGTTGCATCATGCAAATTGACTTAAATACTTAAAAAAATATTTAATGATATTTTATGTTTTTTATCTCTTATCTTTGAGGGTTTCTTTGTGGGGGTATTATGTAATACCCACCCATTTTTTGTTATGAGCTTATATTTCATTTTACGTGATGGACATTTCTATTTCTCGTTGGGGTATAATATTATGATCAGTTATATATTTATTTTGGTTAGTGATTAATAGTTTTAGATAGCGATTATATCATTCTAGTATTGATCATTATGTGAAATTTTTAATAAGTCTTTGATGGCATTATGTTAATTATGTTACTTTGTGTGTGTATTATATTCATTTCGATTATGGTAAGTTGGTTTGCACAGATATTTACTAGTGACTATGAAAATGTTGTGTAGGAGGTTGGTGTTGATTTATAAATTCATAATTTTATATTGGGGCTACATTCTAGAAAATCAATTTTTGTGTGAAAGGGGCTTTGGGTAGGAGTGTGATCAAGGGATGTCTTACCAACTATTGCAAACTTCATTGTTAAGGTAGGGCTTTTGCCTTTTGTTTCTTACATTCTTGTAAATTTTATATTGGAAAATAAATAGATATGGTTTAAGTGAATGTTAATTTTATTTAAATTTAGTTATGGATATCACTTTGTAGTGTCTGTGAAATATTTTTTTCTTGTATGAACTTATATTTTTTTTAAATTGGGTGGTTCTTTATGAACCTGACTTTTCCCTTGTCTTTGTTGTCAATCAAAAAGTTTTCCCCCTTTTAGTCATTTCTCTTTCTTTTCATATTCATCGTGGAAACTCTATAATTTATTCCCAAATTTGGGAAGACGATGACAATTAAAGGCATAGTTTTATTGTTTATATTTGTCTTCTACTAGTTTTCATAGGCAAGAAATTTTAAGCGCCATTAATAAACATTTTTTTGAAAACAATGTTTGTGTCTACAACCCAAATGGTGGGTGCTTGGATATTACTATATTTTATGTGAAGCATTTCCTTAGTTGAGGTTTCTTAGCATTTTATTACCTATTTAATTACAACTACAAATTTTGTTCTTTTCACTTTTCAACCAACTTAGTTATGTTCCCCTTTTTAGGATTGCATATAATTTTCTCCTTATGCATCACAAAATTCAATTCTCATCGTATTATTCTACATTGATGAAAGAAGTGGAATTCCTCTAAACTATTTTCATATTAACACCATGGATAAAGTAGAATGACACCATGGATAAATTAGAATAAAACACACACACACAAAAGATATGTGTGTGTGTGTGTACGCGCGCTTGATAACCTACAACTGATTGAATATCTTAAAGGAAAGTTTGACAATGGAATGGATAATTGAAAGACAATGATTGATGATCACTGAGCTACTAAAGTATATGTAAGACAATTAAATCAGTCAATGTATTGTCATTGATGTCAACTAGTTTTGTCTGTACTTGTCATGATGGTTACAAACATCTAAGGAAGGAAAATGGTAAAGGAATGAGATATCTACATGAAGATGAGATGGATAAGAAAGATACGAATATGGTATACATTGGGTAACCTATTGATGAATCTATGGCATCATGTTGATGACTTGATTATATTACATGATTCTATTATGCATTGAAGATCATAACTGAACAAGTTTATGTTTTCAGTAAATGAAGATTTATGTATACACCTAGAAAGTGTATAGTATAGCGAGTATAGTATTAACCAAGCTAGTATTCACCGACACATTCTGGTATTGACTAAGTAAAAGAAATAAATGGAGTTTGGAACAGTTGACTAAAATGATGAGCTGGACAATTGCTTATGATTCTGAGGTAAAAGATAATGTTAGTTATAATGATCTAATGGCTGATAAAATTTAAGATTGATTGGATGAAGGAGAATGCAATGTGTTAATGACACAACTACTGAAGAAGGTTAAAGCAAAAAAATGAATGATGAATATTAAGAGGCAAAATCTATGGATAGAAATAAAATGGTTTATGATGTCTATATAAGGAGACATGAGATTCATTATTGAGTTTGGGATACTAGAGATACTGCAGGAGAATTCACATGAAAAGGATTATTTTCATGAAACACTGATCAAACTGGTTGAAGATAGAACCAAGCAAAATTGTAGACAACACCAAGCGTCAGAGAAATAATTACTAAGCAAAACAGAGTTGGAGGAATCAGAAGGATTGAATTGATTATTGATCAGAGGTATTTTGAGCTTAGCATAGATCTTAAAATCTGCAAATCAAAGTTGTATTCAAATCAAATCATTATTGTATTAGTTTAACCATTACTACAAATAAATCTCTTAACCAAGTGGGACTTAACAATCTTTATATTTCAATATGACATTCAATGAATGTTGATTATTTTCTTGTTGACCTCATAGTGAATGCATGGTCAAAGGAGATATGTTACTGATAAATCCTCTAACCAAGTAACACCTCACAGTGTATTTTTGTAATCTTTAACAGGGTTGGCTCCTAACCAAGCTCACTTCATAAGAGTGAATTATTTTGGGTTACCGGTCCCAAGTGATTTTTCCCCTAACAATGTTTCCATGTTAAAATCTATGTTTTATATGTGTATGAATGTGTTGAATTGTTGTTTTACTTTACACATTTCTATAACTAGATATATTGGTGAACACAGTATTTAATTTAATGGTAATTGGTAGATGTAGAAAATGACATAGTTGATATCTTACCGAGTTGATTATTTGATTTGAAAATTTTAATATATACATCTGGGAGATTTGGGACTATAGGACAACTGGACTTATATATATATATATATATATATATATATATATATATATATATATATATATATATATATATATATATATATATATATATATATATATATATATATATATATATATATATATATATATATATATATATATATATATATATATATATATATATATATATCATCCTAAAAAGTAAGCACTTAATTTGTGTGAATTTTGGGACCATTTCTAGCCTACTTTAATGTGTTTTCTATGGTAGGACCTCATATTGTACTTAAATGCATATTTAATTCAAATAAGAGTCCTCCTTCTTCTTCAAATATTTCTCGAACTCGGGGTTGTGTCTAGCTTATATACATAATTTTTCCATTTTGTTCACCACTCATATAACTCATTTTCCATATAGGTCCTTTACATGCATTTCAGGATTTTCCTTGATTTCCCGACAGACTAAGGTTTTCAAATCCCCTTTTTAGCACACAATCCTAGGCCTTGGGAAAATTTTGAAAAAGTATGTCCAGACAAGGTCAACCTAGGTTGGCCTTGTCCTAGGGATTTTTATTTTAGTGGGATCTAGGCCCAATGTGGGTTTTTTTCTCCTAGGTACTTAATTAAGGTCAGCCTTGCAAAATATGAGCCCCAAAATGTGTATAAAAGGAGACCTCTTCCTCTCATTTTGATATCAAGACTTCATTCAAGCATTATCAAGCAAGCTATTGTTCATTCAAGATTCAAGAAAAGAAAGCAATAATTTATTGAAGACATTCATTAAGCATTAAAGCCCACTCATGCATGAAAGAAATTTCCTTCCATAGATCTAGCTCTTTTCCCCCATTGGAGACCAAGGAAAGGAGCTTGACATCAAGGAAGGAGATCTACATTTATCCATCAAGTCTTCCTCTTTCTTCATTAAGGTGAATTGCAATATCTACTATAATTTGGTTTTGTCTTGCATGATTTCCCTTTTGGTTTTTGTGTTGAGTCAAAGCTATTGCATCAATATACTTGATCACATACTCAGAGACAATTTCATCTAGATGGTATGATATACTCCATTGTTTAGATTTGACCTATGTTACATGTCAGTGGTCTTTCAATTGCATTTATTTCAATTCAAGGTTGATTCCTATACAGGGGCTTGACCAAGGAAAGCTCCTTTCCACAACCTTTTCCCGTTTCTTCTTGTGTGCAGGAAAATGTTTTTCAGAGTTTTGGATCTAGATTTTGTGTGTTACAGAATTAGTTACAGTCCTTCATAGAATTCATCAAATTTGGAGTCTCCAAGACAAGGTTGACTTTCTTGGACAAGGTTGACTTTGGTCAACATTTTCCTTTGAATCTAAAATTTCCACAGTTAGAAGTTGTAGGTATCTGAGTATCATATCCAAAACCATTTTTGATTCCAATAGTTTTGCGACAATAAAAACCAGATAGAAAGTTCCACTCCTCTTCTCCTAAATTCAAGATGAGTTTGTTAGATTTGATTTTCTTAGTCATTAATCATATTTACATATCATTTTCATCTTTATCTATAAGGAATCACAAAAACCCCACATTGTATAGATCATGAATTAGCACCCTTACTTTCTCGGGTGTGCTAATCAAATTTATTTTATTGGGAGTTTTGTATTCCAATGTATGAGGAACTTGGTTGTCTACCATTGATCACCATTTTATTCTTCACATTTTGGTACACCTGACGCTTTCATGCATTATACTTTCTCATTTCGTAGATAGATCTTCTTTGTATGCATTGATGTATTTATTTTGCATCAAGTAGATCATATCTTTACTACATTCCTATTTTGAGATCTATCTTTTTGTTTGTTAGCACAGAACTATCTAAATTGGATTGGTGTTCTATAACTTATTTTATTACATTCCTTCTTACTTCTCTTTATCAAACACATGGATTAAATAATAGATTCTTGCATTTCATTATCTTTGTCTTCCTTTATGGCCTTCTCACTTGTGGTATTATGAGATTAACAAATATATTTCCTCCTTATAAGGCGTATTTCAAGACCAATATCAAAGTTTCATGTAGGTTTATCCTTTAGATTTTAACACAGTGCATGACATATATTGATAACATAAGGGTCTTTGTTAATGAGCCTAATGCTAACCTTCTCAATCCTATCCTCCTAGATCTAGATCCTCTTGATCCTAATGCTTTTGATTCTTATTAGTACATTCAAAGCATTATCCATGATTTGGATGTTAGACATTTCCTAGATGATTTCTCTCCAAAGGATAATATCCCTTCTTCCTCCCAAACTAAGGATAATAATGATGAATATCTTCCTAGAGAGACTATCCAAACTTCTCTTACATCACATCCTACCTAACATGATCAAGAATTTAGTGACCATAACCCTACGTCTCCTCCTAATCCTCCTAAATAATATCATGTACCTCAAGCTAATCCTATCTCTCTACCAAAACTACCTCCTGACATTTTCTTGCCAACACCATCTCTCAATCCTTCACCTTATGATGATTGTGAAGCTTTGGCTAGAACAATTTATATAAATATCAAGTATCATTCTAGGATAAGATTTACTTATAGATTCTATCAAAGCCTACATAATTACAATGGTGAATTTTCATGTTCCTTTCATTATTTTAATAGGAATTCTCTTTGTGATTGTGTTGAACTCAGAGAATTTGTTGAAGATTTGGTTGATATATGTCTTCTTCTTTTAACACTTGATATTATACAATTTCTTCATATCTAAGGGAAACCTTAGCCATTCTTTTTCCTATTATGTTTCTCTCGATAATGCATAAACACCTTTGTGTAATGAACTTGAGGGCATCATAATAGGAATTCACTTTTTCTCTCTCAACTAGGGGGCAAGAGGTCATAATTTCTTCTTTATTTTGGGGAACTATTTTTATCCCTTTATTAGCATGTTTCTTTATACAATGACATCCTTTTTGGCATGCATTTGTTATTTTATATAAGGATATTGACATCTTGAATTACAACCTTATGTTTTCTTTCAAGTGCATATATTTTATACATGAGAAACCACTTAGGGAGTTTAATGTGTCTTCCCTTCTCCTTTCATGTTCCTTTTAATGCGTCCAATATTCATTGTGATCTTGTATCTTGTATAGAATGATACACTTTCTTGCAAGGATTTGTTTTTTTACACAAGGATTTTCATCCCAAGTTGCAACCTTATGCTTTCTTAAAAGTACATGCCTATTATTAAAGATCTATCACTTAGGGTGTATATTATATTCCTTTCCTCTTCTCCTTTCGTAGGATCCATTATCTCTTTATTTCTCATCTCTTTTATACTATGATGTCCTCCGATGTATAGACTTGTTGTTTAGGGTCTTTATCTTTCATGAGATTAGTATCCTCCTTATGATTTATTCATTGCTTGGAAGTGCATATCTTGTATAATGGGGTTGACCACTAAGTAGATATAAGGTGACATCCTTCTTATTTTTGGCATGAGATCCTTTGTTTCATGCAAGATTAAACATTTTTTTTCTTAGAAATCCATTTCATGCCTCAAAAGGAATGTATATCATCTAATAATCATTCATATTTTTATTTCATTCCTTTTCCTTAACGACTTTCTTACTTTATGTGTGATGTCTTTTCTAGAAGCTATATGTCTATTTTACATTAGGAGTTCTCTCTATTTTACAACTTATTTTGCTTAGAATTGTATATCTATTATGAAGTAACTACCATTAGAGATTGTATTATATATTTTATCTTACCTTCATGTTTGGGGGAAAAGGTTTTGTGTGTATTCTATTGCTCTCTTATCTAAGGACCTACTTTCCTTAGTACAATGGCATTTATTTATCATGTGACATTATTTTCTTATAAAAAAATTCTCATTTTGAATTAGTATTCTCTCTTATACAAGAGTTGTGCATCCTTGATCACAACCTCTTCTTTATTTTCAAAACTATGTTAATTATAAATAATTTCTCTTACTATGTGTTTCAGAGTCTACCATCCTTCATCAAGGATCCCTATTTCACTTGGCAATGGGGGGTTAAATGGGTGCATTATTGTTCTCCTCCCCCTCTTTGTCTTGAAGATGTTATCTTTGTTTAATAACTCCCCTTGAAGGTATATGTCTTGTAGACATGATGTCTTCCTTTCAAGGGTCTCTTCCCACAAGAAAAAAATCCTTTCATAATTAATTATTTTCTTAGCTTATAATAGTCAACACTCTTAGCTAAGTTTATGACATACATTATTATTTCAAGGATATCTTCTTGTTGTCAAAAGTAGGTATCCTTGATTCTATTCCTTATGATGTCCCCTATGGTTCCACCATAAGGATGGGGGCATACATACAACCTCCCTTGAACATTACATGCAACATATTTTATAGATCCTAGAGATAATGCTTTCCATAAGACTGATCCCTTAAATTCGCCCCGTGCGCAAAACATTTTCAAGACAACCCATGTGCAAAATATTTTCAAGCTGCCCCATGCACAAAGTATTTTCAAGTTGCCCCATTTGCAAAATATTTTCAAGTTACCCCATGCTTAAAACATTTTCAAGCTGCCCCATGCACAAAATTTTTTCAAGCTGCCCTGTGTGCAATCCATTTTTTAAGCCACCAATAGGCGAAAATTTTTAAAGGTAGAGTTGACTAGCATAACACAATTTTCTAGACCATCAATTCTCTCTCTCTCTCTCTCTCTCATGATTATGCTAGTAGGTTAGACCATGGAGTTTATATCATCTTTGGTGATACTCTTGTTCTTGCTATGTGATCACTTATGCTCGTGCGATAGATTTCAAAATATGATATTAGTGGATGAGACATTTTTTATCAAGGTCTCTTTCACTAGTTAAATTGGAGTTTTGTTTTAGTACCAACCCTTTTTGAGTGTTGTGTCCTTTGTTTTTGCTTTCTTTTCATTTTTTTCTTTTTACTTTGTTTTTGTGCCCTTGTGCATGGATGTGGAGTTAAGATCTTTGGTTTGGGGGCTTACATCCTTAAACTTAGTGTTGTCTTACCTCTTTTCAATTTTCCATGATCATCTCTCTCATCAATCTTGTTTCTCTTCATTTACCATGAGCATAAATTTGTCTCATACTCCTGCTAAAGTGGGGGCTAAATGTATTGTTCTAATAAGTAAGCACTTAATTTGTGTACATTTTGGGACCATTTTGAAAGGAAATACAAGAGTAATAAAATGAAAAATAAATCCAAGTATGTTGATTGAAGTAATGTTACCAAAGTATAGAGAAAATTGAGAGAAATCACCTATAGATTTAAGAGGAGACACAAGATCTTCTAAAAGGGGAAAATAAAATAAAAACCCCTTGTGTATTATGAATGAAGGAAAATATTAAAGAGAAAAAGAGAGTGGGAGAAGGAGAGAATTAAGCTCATTACAATAACATCATTCTGGTAGAAATGAGAAGAGAAGAATCTCTTAAATAGAGATGAGGATAGGAGTTACAAAGTAACTCAAAAATCTATGATTGCCACCATTCATAATGTGTGTGCAAATTATCAACATCCTCTTAAGGAGGATAAACTAATATTCCTTAATAAAGGAATAAAAAGAAATGACATATCCTCACACATGTACAAGAGGATAAATTACATGCAGGGATCCCAGAGGAATATCCCAAACTAAATACAACCAAGGAAATATTAATATTCTAACAACCCCCCTTAATCTTTACTTGGTGAGTTTACATGAAACCCTTCAATGGGTTGTAGGCCAAGGTTTTCACAATGAGATAGAAATATATATTTATAATATCCACAACTTGATCTTTATATTTACAATACAAAAGATAAATTTGAATGTCTTCAATTTGAGCTAAATCCAATTGTTCAAGCAGTCTTCTTAACCATAGGGCTTGTTTAGAAACATGGGTACAACTTTAATATTCAACTTTGATAGATCCAAGAGAAGTGGATTGATTCTTTTGAATGTTCCATGATATTTCACCTAATCCAACAAAGAAAAAAATCCACAAGTAGATTTCCCATTATTGGGATCTCCCCCTAGATATGAATTGGTATATACTTTGAAAAGTGTTATTCATTGGTATATGAATTGGTATATGATTTGGTATATGAATTGGTATATGATTTAAGAAGTTTTATTCATTACCCAAACTCACAACCTTGAACTTCTAAACACTCAACCAAAATACCCACATCCTTAAATGTTTTTGATTAAGAGAAAAATGGGGTTTGAAGGGGCCCCTAAACCCTTTTACAAAAATTTCTCTTAAGATATCCAAGGAAATCCCTCAATAAGGAATAGATCAAGACCAAAAAGAGGGTTTTATCATTAGGTTCCCTCAACCTGGAATAAGGAAAGAATCAAGATCAAAGAGAGGGTTTTATCATCGAGATCCCTCAACCTGAAACAAACATTGCACAAGAAGAACTACATGCAACATCAAACTAGAGGAAGGATCCAAAATCTAATTGACAAATCTAAAACCATTCATAACTAATATTTTCCTTTATCCCCCTTCTTGTGGGACCGAAGGGTCATATGAAAGGAGGACAAAGACCTCTTAGGGTGTTTACCTTTTACCCCAATCAAGCCCTCTTCCACCTTTGTATTCGCATCGTGCCAAGCCATCGACTCAATCATAGAATTCCCAAAACCCATAGGGAGGACAACACACTACACAAAAGTAATAATATGAGAACCAAGGCTAGTCACATCCATAGAGACATAATCACCAATACTACACTAGGACAAGTAGGATGAACTGATGGGTCAACATCAGTCAAAGGGACAACACTACAAAGACACTTGCTGATAGTAGTCGAAGGGACATCACTAGTAGCACACTCACCAAAAAACAACAAAAGGGAAAACACCAATAACATGCTCATCAACATGAACCCTATCACTATCCATCATAGAAGCAATGGGATCAGAACCAATAGTCCCAATAGAACCTGCATCAGAATCTTACGATCTGTTGACAGGAATATCCTGTGCAACCACTTGAGAGAAATTCTTCTGGGAAAATTTCTTGAAAATTGTGTAATGATGAGAAGAAGCACCTTTCTACCATGAAGAGGGATTCTTCAATTTATCTTTCTCTTGATTACATTCAGCCTCAACATTCCTAATTTTAAAGAACCTTCTACACCTAAAGGGAATCTCTTCATAGTTTAGAGGTTGGATCTAGCTATCCTTAGGAGACTAATCTCCACATGAATCCCCTTATATGGATCAATATCCACCAAAATATGAGCATAGGTGAAGTGAAAAATATCACAAGTCTCTGCATCCACCATTAGAAAATCTCCAAGAGCCTCACCCACTTCCTCAAGAAGTGAATCTACCCAAAGATGAAGTGGGAGGTAAGGGATTCTTACCCAAATTGATATCTTGTAGAAAGTTTTAGAAGAAGGGTTGGAGTCTGGATTTCATTGATTGGTACAAAACTCTTATCTTCTACATATCCTTTAATATGATAGTGGTGCCATTGACAACGTTGTTACTAGTGCAAGTTATTCTCTATGTAGTGGTGTACCAAATTTTTTGGTCTTGTCCTATTTGGTATAGCGTGGGATATCCTTTTGACATTGTCAAAATCTCCAACATTTTGTGTAACATGATCACACAATTCCATATCTAGTCTAATCCGACTTGTGAATGCAAATCTGGTGTATATATAGGAAGTGGTATCAACATAAAATATATGACAATATAGATGACATGAAATGTGATAGTGATTTGTTGATGTACATAGTGAACCGATGTATGTATAGTTTAGTAATTATATATAACTCTATACTTCAACTAGAAATATATCTCATGCATATACAGATACAATTGTAACAATTTAGTTTTGTATTTTATACTCCAACAATAAGCCACCTCTCATTTTTGATAGTTGGCTTTTGGATTTTGGGTAGTGAGCCCATCTCATAGTGAGCTTCCCCAGTAGTGAGCCACCTATGTATTCTATAATTGGTTACTTCATACTTGAGAGTTAACCCTCTCCCTAGTTTTTCCCATCTTCAGATTACATTATAAAAATAATGGTGTTATGTGGTATTGTGTTATTTGGTTACTACTTATTTCTTTTCTACAAATTTAATTATGTTATGTGGACAAGTATTTAAAAATTTTAATATTTTTAGAGGAATGTTGATTCACCCCCCCTCCCTCTCAACATTCCAAATGTTCAACAGTTGGTATTAGAGCTAGATCCTTTAGAATAGTCTAACAAGTCAAAGAAGATCTAGAAGGTTGAACATACAGTGCTTAGATCTACCATGGATCAGAAAGAGCTTATGTTTCTATTTGAATATTTTGAAAATATTGAAGATGAAAATAAGGAACTATAAAAAAGTCTTCAAATGGCTAATTATTGTATCTGGAAATTAAAAAATCAAATTAAAAAATTAAAGCTAAGACACAAAGAGGTTAATAATGAACTAAAGTTAGCAAATGATACTATTAAATTGAGTTAAAAGCTAAGAGTGAAGAAGGTGAAAATACCAAGAAACATTTGAATATTATAATTAAGAGAAAATATGATGAATGCAAAAAGTTGGATTAAGAATTTGTATCTCTCAAATCAGATCTAGAATAATCAAAGAAGAAAGAAGACAAATTCAAAACAAGCTAAAAAAGGCTCAATGAAATATTGACAACTCAAAGATCTCTGATAAACAAGAAAGGCCTAGGTTGTGAGATTAGTGAATGCTCACATAGTAAAATTGAATAAAAGAAAGAACCAAATTAGGAAAGAGAAGCTAAAATTGAATTTGGCAAAGAGGTTAGAGGTAAGTCTCTGGTAAAGCAATAGGTAAGTAAGAAACCCTTCTATTTTAATGGTTATTATTTTTATTGTAATAAAGTTGGCCATACAACATTGAATTGTAGGAATATAATAAAATCAACAAGATATATCTTATTCCCATAGATATTTTAATTGCAACAATCATGGTCACAAAGCTAATCAATGTAGAAAACCAAATAGAAGCAATAATTTTACTATTTGTTTTACATGTTATGCATATGGACATAAGGCTAACCAGTGTAGGTAAAGATAAGACAAGATAACCAATAGGTGTTATAAATGTAATAAAGTTGGACACATTGCAAGATTCTACAAAACTAATATTGTCAAGCTAACCAAACCAATGAAGAAGATCAATAAATAATATTTAAGGCCAAAATGGAGAAGATATGGAGAAAGAAGGAAGATAATGGTTTTGGATCTGGTGAAAACATTTGTTCCAGTAAAGAGAAACTCTTCAATTATTACTTAGGGGGAGAAAAGTTCAGAGTTTGTCCTTCCCCTTGCAAGAGTGAAGTGATTATAGGAAGGATTGATCTTCTTGATCAAGGAGTCTTTAGTAAAGAAGAACAATGAACAATAAATTTAAGGACATTCAATAAAGTCGTATCTTTCTAATGAAAAAGTAACTGCAAAAAGGAGCTACACCACATTTAATGAAAAAGGTGTATTTATTGTAAAATTCGCATAAAAGGAAAGATAATAAGTCATTTTTTATCACACAAAGTAAAAAAAGATTCCAAATATCTAAGGAGAAGAAAGATAGATTGTTGGAAACTACAATTGAAACAATTATTGTATTGTCATTGATGTCAAACCTTAATTGGTAAGACAATTGCTATCTAAGAAAGTACTATATCTATTGGTTGATGAAAAGGATTAGGGAAAGGGAAATAACAATAGCACCTAAGGAAAGGTTAAGTTATTTGATACTTCAATGAGTACTTGATTATTTTGCACTATGATGAGATAACGTATTGTTTATCTAAGTAAGAAGAAAGACTAAAGAAGTAGGCTTAACCAAGAAAAAGTAAAGAAATCTAGTTTAAGTCGAGTGATGTTAGTGTCAATTGAGCGCCAGTTTATGCTGAGTAAATCTAGTGTTGACCGAACATCAGTTTATGTTGAGCGATAGGAAATTATTGAGCAAAATAGTGTTAGCCGAGCAAGACAGTTTGTAGTGATGACTGAGGTGATGAACATAGTATTGACCAAGCGTTAGTAATTTACATTTGGAGGAAGAATTCAAATTTTGAGTCAACATAGTTGAATTCTTGGCTTATGTAAATTGTGTTGACTTTATTAAATAATTATATGGAGAATTTAATGCATGGTAAATCATTTTATTATGATTTCAATGAGAGGATTGAAGATGTTTCTAAAAGGATGTATGAAGGACTTAAATGTTGGAAGGATCTATTGCATATGACCTAACCTAAGATCTACAGAGGAGATTAAGAGGCAAAAGATAGATCTATCTATTTGGAGAGATATAAAGGAAACCTAATGGAGAGGTTAAACAATAAGCAGAAGGGAGCTAGTGATGTTGATGTTATTGAATGATAAGTCTAAGCAAAAAGGTTGAAGGTGAAGATCAGAGTTGTGATTGCTTGAAGCAAATTACAAGCATATTAGAGATGGAGATGGAAATGATACTTAGTCAATAAATCAACATGTATGTACGAATTAGATCTGATATATGCAAAGTGGGTTGTATGTTTTATAGATTAGAAACTACTACTACTTTCTAACCATTGTAACAGTCAAAATCCTTTAATCAAGGTTGACCTAACAGTCATTGATAAATCATTTAATCAAGGTGGCATTCTAATGGAATGTACTCAAGTCCTCTGACCAGGCCACTCCTAATAGGGTGATTGAAATCCTTTAACAGGGTCACACCAAATAGTGTGTTTGTATACCTTTAACAAGGTTGGCTTTTCACCGAGCTCACTTCAGAAGAGTGAAAATATCAATAACATGTTACAAAGTGGTTTTTCCCAAATTGGGTTTCCACTATAAATCATGGTGTCATACTTGTTTGAATGTTTTGATATTCTGTAAGTTAAATACTATTGGACAATAGACTGCATGTTATATGTTTTTCTAATATATGTTCTTTAGAGACCGAGTTGTGTTGGTGATTAGATATGAGTTTGTTGAAGTGTTTGAATGTTCAATTGGTACATCTAGACCTGAGAACAACTGATTCACCCCCTCTCACTATTGTTCTAAATTATATTAACATAGATGAATTGCATCCTAGAGTTTTTTTTATTTAGATAGGTATTTATTTATTTGATTTGCTATTTCTTTGCACTTTCAGCTATGAAATCTCTCATTTTGGTTGATTCAACACCCCAACCCCATCTTGAATTGAAGAAGTACCTGAATATATCAAATGAGAATGATTTAGCTAGTTGTTTATCAAGAATGCCACAAGGATTCATCTCTATGAAAGATGTTAGGGTTTACATTCACTTGAAACTCAAAGAGTTTGATCATACCAAATTAGTTGATTTATGGGAAAATAAAATAATTGGTGATAATTTCAATGTCAAACCTGAGTACAAGGTTATGGTTGATAAGAAATCGCATGTCTGGAACAATTTATTGTATTTCTACTTTGATGATAAATGGGTACAAATGGTGACAAGAAGGTTCCATGAACGCTTCCTATGGTTAGATGAAGTTCACCTGGTCAACAAAGAAGTGATGAAGATTGTTACTGGGTTGAATGACACTGACATTCTTTTGAAATTTAAGATAGTAAAAAACAAGGAGGTTGAACACCTAACTAAAGAAAATTTTTATGGTAGGTTTGTGGCGGTGCACATAGTTGAAAATTTTATTGTAAGGTATAGTACCTAGGTCATTGGAAATAAAGTCTTCTACTCCAATTGGGAAAATTCCATTTTTGCTAGTACCGTCTTCACTGCATATGATATGGTGGTCAATGGGGTAGACTATGATTTGTGCGAACCAATTAGAGGGATATTTATTGAGAATTTGAATCAATGAAAATAAGTAAGAAGAAGTTCATGTTGGAATTATTCCTGACATGTGTTGTCATTGATATAAACATTTGTTTCAAAAGATTGACTGTATCTGATGTTGCAATAAAAATGGTTAAGATAGAAATAGACAGAATCATCATGCATGCACAAGATTTGTACAGGATGTATGACTCTATGAGCTTGGATGTATGTTTCAAATAAGTTTTGATATTATACCTAAGGTCACATGCATTAATTCATTCTGAGGAATAAGTTACAATAGTTTTGGTATAGACTGATCATAGGAAAAAGATCAAAGGTTTGTGGAAGAGTTAGTCTTTGAATTTTTGTATTTACTTAGATGTGAGATGGATTTAGGATATGTGATTTCAGGATATTATAGAAGACCCGTTAAAGAATCATTTCCCTTATTCCTTATCACCACACTCTTGGTGATATCAGTTGTAGTTTGTGACCTTGTGAGGTCTTATTTGGTGCCGACCTATGGGATGTGGTGTGTTCTACCTTGTGTGAAGATAAGTTGTGGATTATGGAGTATGCTAGCTGACTGATGTTTATTATTTTCTTGTCTGAGATCCCATGTGTTTCTTGACAATAATTTATGTAACCATTTTTATTAGGAAATTCCTAATTGGTGTCGACCAAATAAATCATTTGTATCTTGTATAAAGGAGAGAAACAAGTGATGCAAAGGATGTGGATGGGGACGTGAATATGTGGATGGAGAATTGCTTTATGTAGAGAAAGTAGTGTGATCATTTTACTTTTTGAACTATTTTAGAAAAGGAGTTGTTGTTAGGTAGTTCATTATCTGTTATCAGTATATTTATATACTTTAATTTGGACAATAGTTCCAAAATGTGGGTTTAACCTTCATAAGGTGGATATAACCTTCACATTGGGCAAGTTTCTTTGAGAGAAGAAAGGCTCATCCTATCAACTCCTAACAAGGCTTCTAAATCAAAGAAAAGAGTATGTCCTTTAACATAAACTTATATAACCTTCACATTGGGCAAGTTTATTCGAGCAAAGAAAGGCTCATCCTATCAACTCCTGATAGGGTTGCTAACTCAAAGAAAATAGTATGTCCTTCAATAGGGAATTTGTACTAGTTGTATTTATCTGCTCCTAATAGGGCAAGATCTTGTAACTGAGATACTTTATTACTAGTGCATTATTTGTGGGTTTCATCCACACCAAGGTTTTTCTCTTAACATGGTTTCCTCAAGAATAATTATTGGTAATTTGATTTGTGTTACTTTTGAGGTTTCAAATTTGCATTTATTGTTTTGATGTGAAAATATAAATTTTATATTAAGGACATACAACTGATTCACCCCCCTATCAGTTGTATCCAACAATTGGTATCAAAGCTATTGGTCCTCAAAGAGAAAGCTTGACCACTTGAGGTGATCTTAAGATGACTTACTATAGGAAGGATCATCCTTAATTTGATGCTGAAAATTTTGACATTTGGGTGAAAAAGATGAGGACACACTTGTTCTACCTAAGAATTGATTATTGGATGATTACAAAGAATAAGGAAAAGATTGTTGCAGAAAGTGATTTTCCTAATGATACTGATGATGAAAAGAAGATATTTTCTTGCAATATGGTTGTAAAGGAAGCTTTGATAAGCACACTATCTAGAGAAAAATTTATAGAAGTTAAGGACCTTGATTCAGCTCATGAAATTTGGGGAAGACTAGAAGCACTTTATAAAGGAGACAAGTACACCAAGCATACAAAGTTACAAAACTAGAAGAAAAAGATGGAAAATCTAAAAATACATGAAGATGAAAATGTCAAAGCTTATGTTTAGAGGGTTTTATAAGTTTTTGCACAAATCAAAAATTTAGGAGGCACTTATACTGAAGAAGAGGTCATCACAAAGATTATGAGATCTTTGGCACCTATGTACAAGACCAAAGTACATGTGATTGAGGAGATAATTTCATTGACTCAAGGATTCAATAGAGAGATGTTGACATCTAATTTAACTACCTTTGAGGTGACAAAATTACAAGATTCAATACCTAAGAAAAAAACTAAATTCAAGGCAATTGTTCATAATGACAAAAAGGCCTCATCAAGCCTTGTAAGAACTAGTAGGGTTAACAAATATCCTGAGCTTGGAGATTATGGATATGAACTAATGGAAATTAGTGAGGAAAATAGGAAGATGGATGAACTTGTTTCTCTAATCGTAAGAAATGAGAAAAGAGGTAAGGGTAAAATTGAAGGAAAATTACCTTTAAAATGTGTTTCTTGCAATAAAGTTGGTCACTTTGCATCTGGACTTCCTACAAGGGTCTCCAAATACAAAACTAAGTTCACTAGGCTAGACATCTATGATTAGGAATACTATTATGCTAGTGAAGGTGTTTCTGATCATGATTCAACAATATATGAGATTGGGTTTGTAGCTATAAAGGATAATGATCCTATTTATGAAGAAAAAGCCTTAGTATCATATTTTGAAAAGAAACCTGAGTGTATAATTGATAGTGGATTCTCACATCACATGATTGGTGATAAAGATAAGTTTGTTCAATTAAAGATTCATGATGGTGGAGTTGTTAGATTTGGTGATAATACTCCAAAACTGATTATTGGAGTAAGATCTATTTCTTTGGATGGAAAAATTAATACTGATAATGTGTTTCTTGTTGATAGACTTAATCATAACTTATTGAGGGTTGGGAAACTTATGGATAAAGGTTATCAGTTAAAATTCAGTAATGGATCATGCACTATTAGAGGACAAAAGGGAAACTTGATTGCATCAGGAACAAAGAAAAGAGGTAACATATTTCAATTGAATATCGTAGATGCAAAATGTTTTATTGCTCAGGTTGATGAAAGTTTTCTATGGCATAGAAGATTTTGTCAAGTGAATTTTGATAAAATTGTGAAGGCAAGTAACATCAACACATTTAGGGAATTACCAAAAATTGTGAAGCCCTCTAACATCGTGTGCATAGAATGTGTGATGGGAAAGAAAAAAAAGGGGAGTTTCCAAAGAAAGTCATACACTACCAAAGGGAAGCTAGATCTGGTGCATACAGATCTATGTGGTCTTATAATGACTGGATCCTCTTATGGTGAAAGGTACTTCACACTATTTGTTGATGATCATTCTAAAATGATGTGGGTTTCTTTTCTTAAAGAAAGATCAGAGGCATTTGACAAGTTCAAGATCTTAAAGGAAAAATTAGAAAATGAATCCGGTCTAAAGATAAGATGTTTGAGGTTAGAAAAAGGAGAGTTTACATCTACTGCATTTAATTCATACTACAAAGAACATGAGATATACAGGAAGACTTCTTCTCCTAGGACTCCACATTAGAATGGGATTGTAGAAAGAAGGAACAAAACTATACTAGATGCTGCTAGAACAATGATGATTGAAGGAAATGTATCACATGTACATTGGAGAGAAGCAATCAATACTGCAGTTTACATATGAAA
Organism: Chamaecyparis obtusa; assembly: GCA_027943335.1. Taxonomy (NCBI): domain Eukaryota; kingdom Viridiplantae; phylum Streptophyta; class Pinopsida; order Cupressales; family Cupressaceae; genus Chamaecyparis; species Chamaecyparis obtusa. The sequence continues at coordinate 758,724 of BSBK01005490.1, forward strand.
CAAAGTTTAGATCAAGGAAGTTAATATTAAAACATCTTATGAAATTTGGTTTGGTCATGCTCCTACTATGAAATATTGTAGAATCTTTGGTAGAAAATGTTTTATCAAAAGAGATGATGAGGTAGGTAAGTTTGATTCAAGAAGCGATGAAGGAATCTTTCTTGGTTACTCTACCAAAAGTAAATCTTACAGATATTTTAACTTGAGATTAAGAAATATGGTTGAGAGCATTAATGTAAGAATTGATGAGAAGTTTCAAGTTCAATAAATGATATATTATCAAAACTTAGAAAAGACTATTGAAGTAGAAGAATAAGTTGAATTTGAAAATGACAAGAAAATATGTGTAAGTGAACAATCAGAAGCTCCTAAAACTCCAAGGTATGTACCAATAAATCATCCTAAAGATTAGATTATTAATAATATAAATAAAGGTATGTTAACTAGGTCTAAGGCTAGAGAGGAATTATGTCTGATTTCACAAGTAGAACCTAGAACTACTAATGAGGCTTGCAAAGATGAATCATGGGTTAATGAAATGAAAGAAGAACTGGATCAGATAATAAAGAACAAAACTTGGGAATTGGTTCCTAGACCTAAAGGAAAGAATTTTATTGGAAATAAATGGGCATTTAGAAACAAAATGAATGAAGAAGGCACAATTATGAGGAACAAAGCAAGATTGGTCTATAAAGGATACTCACAAAAAGAAGAAATAGACTTTAAAGAAACTTTGGCACATGTGGCTAGGATGAAGGCAGTGAGACTATTTATTACCTTTTCTTCCTACAAGGACTTCAAAGTGTATCACATGGATGTGAATATGCATTCCTAAATGGAAATCTAGAAGAACAGGTCTACATTGAGTAGCCTAATGGTTCTCCCTTGACATATGACAAAGAGATGGGTTGCAAGTTGAAGAAGACTCTATATAGACTAAAGCAAGCTCCTGGAGCTTGGTATGCACAACTTGACATGTATTTATTACATCTTGGTTTCATAAAAGGTAGTACAAATAATAATTTGTATTTGAGAACTAGAAAGGATGGAATCTTGGTCATAAAAATATTTGTGGATGATATTATCTTTGGGGGAAATGATGAAATGAGCAATAAATTTGCTAAGGAAATGAAAGATGAATTTGAAATGTCTATGATTGGTGAAATTGAGTTCTTTCTTGGTTTGAAAATTACACAAAGTAAAGATGGAATTTTCATTTCTAAAAGCAAGTATCTCAAGGAGTTATTGAAAATTTTTGGCATGGAAGATTGTAAACTTGTTGGAACACCTATGATTACTGGGTGTAAGCTTACTACAAATTATGAAATTCAAAGTGTCTATCAAACAAAATAAAGATCCATGATTGGAGGATTACAATATTTATTACATACCCTACTAAATATTGCAAATGCAATTGGAATTGTCGTGAGGTTTCAAGAAAATCCAAAAGAGAATCACTATATTGTAGTGAAAAGGATATTTAGGTATTTGAAAGGTACATTAGAATTTGGGTTGTGGTATGTTAAGTCAGATGAATTTACCCTTCATGTATACATTGGTGCAGATTGGGAAGGATGTATTGATGACAATAAGAGCGCTAGTGGTGGTGCATTCTTCCTTGGGAAAAGATTAGTTTATTGGTTAATCAAAAAGCAAGATTGTGTTGCTCAATCTACTGTTGAATGAAAATATGTGTAGTTGCTTTAAATTTTTCATGGGTTGTTTTGATGAAACAGATGCCGAAGGATATTAGAATAAGATTTTAAGAACTAGTTTTAATTCATTGTGACAATTAAAGCACAATAAATATGTCAAAGAATCCTTTTATGCACTAAAAAAACAAACATATTTCAATAAAATATAATTATCTAGGAGAGAGGGTTGAAGAAAATGAAGTCAGATTTGAGTATGTCAGTACAAAGGGGCAATTAGCAGATATATTCACTAAGCCTTTGCCAAAAGATATCTTTGAGTATCTTAGAGGTATGCTTGGGGTGAAAACCCCTCCTTGTGAGAACTAGATGATACAAGAATCCATCAGTCCAGTAGCTATTAGAGTTGTATTCTTCATTGGACTTTATGCTTGGATGCACTCCTCAGGGGGAGTGATCGCAGGACATAACAATAGTTATCTCAGTGATTTGGCACATGTTTGTAAACATGAAGATTCAAAAAAGATACACCTTGAAATGATGGTATTTTCAAAAGGAAAAGTAACCCTTTGTCATTGATGTTAAAGGGGGATAAATATAAGAAAACCTCCACTGGTTCAGGGGGAGCTATCTAGAGGATATTGAGATGGTTGTTGGGTTGATGGTTTTTCTCATATGTTGCCATCAATACCAAAGGGGGAGCGTTGGTGTTTTTTCTTGAAACCTCCTCTCCTAGGTGGGAACTTGATAACCAAGTCATGGCACTAAGAACTTGGAACACAAACTCAACACCATTAGCAAAAAAGAGACAAGAGAAATCTAACAGAACAAGGTACGAATACCTTGTTCACTTCGAGCTCCACATCACTCAGGAGGATATTGCCTCATCTGCACACACATGACTTCCTTTTGAAAAATAAAAGCTTTCAAATATATGACTGTGTAATAGTTTTCAAACCTCTTTAGGTAACTTGTACCTCAGTGACTTTTGAACATATCTTGTGTAATATCCCACTTACATAGAGTAAGTCTGAAAACTAGAAAATACTTCTAAATCCTCCTATCATAATGATGTAGGAGCATCTCAGGTCCTTGGCAATCTTGTGTCACCAAAAATATATGGAGTTTGTTTGTGTCGCTCGGTTCCTTCTTTAACCAAGTTGGTCGGTAGTTGTGTTGCTCGGTTTCTTCTTTAACCAAGTTGGTCGGTTTCCTTTGGTTATCGAGTGTCATCGGTTATCTCCTGGGTGGTCGATTAATTCTCTGGTGCTCAGCATTGCCTGTCTACTGCTCGATTACCTTGCTTATCGATGGGTTTAGTTTTGTTTCCTATTGAGGCCGACTTGTGCATTTATATTGGATCATAGAATTAATGCTAGAATCCATCATTGGGAAGCATGTGGTCCTAGATCTGACCATTTCTTCCATTGATTGTGGATCTAAAGGTCGATGTTGTTCGGTAGCTTCTTGTATAAATGTAGATGTTTGGTAGTAGTTTAGGGGGGAGGAGTTAGAGGATAGTAGACATTAGAATTGAGATTGTAACAGATCCTCGCATGTTTGAGGACTTCTGAGTTTCATTATAATATTAGGCTGTAACCAGGAAGGCCTTATAGCTCGGCATGTATGATTCCTATTAATGAAAATTAACGAAAGATCTAGCATTCTCTCTCTCACTTTGTTGTTGTTATTGCTTTCGTGTGTGTGTTGCAGGCTTGGATCATTAGGGTGTGCCATCCTTTGGCCCCTCTTGCTCCCTACCTTTACGTCAGGTCACGTACGTGTTGTAGGCTTGGATCATTAGGGTGTGCCATCCTTTGGCCCCTCTTACTCCCTGCCTTTGCGTCAGGTGGTATCAGAGCGAGGTGAGATCTTGATCTAGGTCTGTGGATCTAGGTTTGCTGGTTCCCCTTGAAGCCCTAGTTGATTGTTGTGGGGTAGCAAATTGCGATCTGACTTGCAATTGCAGTGGGTTGTCAAGATGGTTCATGGGAGGTGAGATGCAGATCCAAGATTGGCAGATATGCTAAGACAAATTGCTGCTAGCTTAGAAGCAGTTGAAATAGCCCAAAGAAGAGGCAGACATCTTGAAGATGTTAGTGATGATGAAATTGAAGAAGAATAGGTGAATGCAAAACTTTCTCCTGTTATGGACCAAGGTGAAGAAATATTTTTGAATGCCTTGACAAGTCTGAAGTCAACACCACATTTCAACCCTCCTAAGTATAGTGGAAAGCTGGATTCTAATGAATTGGTGAACTGGATCACCGAGATGGAAAAGTATTTTGAATATGAAAATATTCCTAAGGATAAGAAGGTAAAGATTGCAAGCACCAAGTTGAAAATTCATGCATCCTTATGGTGGGAACATCTACAATTAGATAGAAAAAGGAAAGGTAATGACAAAATCAAGGTATGGAACAAGATGGTAAATAAATTGAAAGGAAAGTTCTCACCCTATGATTATCAGATTAACCTAGTTCGGCGAATGCAAAGTCTGAGATAGAAAGATAGCTCGATAAAAGAATATATTAAGGAATTCTATACATTGGATATCAGATCTAGACATGATGAAGATGATGTGGAAAGAATCGGTAGATACTTGAATGGTTTGAGAGTTTCCATCCAAGAGGAAATTAGTATGGTCAAGTTGGAAAGTATTAAAGAGGCTTATCAATTTGCTTTGAAAGCCGAGGAGAAATTGAACAAGAGACAAAGAGGAAGGGGTGGTAGATTCCCTAGAGGAAGAGGTAGATCTAATGGTGAAATTGGTAGATTTGAACCAAAAAAGACAAATCTAGACAAAGGCAAGACCGAGTGGAAAGGTGAAAGTTCATCTAGAGGCAGAGGCAGTAACTACCTAGGTGGTTATAATAGAGGGTTCTTCTGAGGAACTTGTTACAATTGTGGAGAAGAAGGACATAGGTCTTTTGAGTGTACACAAGCAAGTAAGAAGGCTGGTAGTAGTAGGAATGCCGTGGTGCAAGAAGAACCATTGAATGAACCTGAAAGGGAGAATAACGTGATGGTGAGGAGAGCATTGTGGAATGAAAGAAAGAAGGAAGATCTAGTAAGGAAAAGTTTGTTCAAGACCAGATGTAGAGTTTCTGACAAAGTGTGGAAGGTGATCATTGATAGTGGTAGCTCGGAGAACCTGGCATCTGAAGAGATGGTCAGTAAACTACAGTTGGAAAGATTGGAACATCCGAAGCCCTATCAGATTTCATGGATCAAGGATGAGCATACACTCCTAGTAAGTGAACAATGTTATGTGAATTTGAAGATTGGACAGTACTTTGATAAATTGTTGTGTGATATCATGCCTATGGATTGTTGTCATATTTTGTTGGGTAGACCTTGGCAATATGATAGACATGCTATATATGATGGGAGATTGCATAAGTATACTATTGTGGCTAATGGAAAGAAACAAATCTTGTTACCATTGATGGAAGAACCTATTAGTAATGTTTAAACATCTATGAAAGTTTTCTTGATGGAAGGAAGGAAGTTTGTTGACTCTTTGAAGAGGGATGATGTATGTTTTGCTATGATTCCTAATAAACTGAGTAAGAAAATAGGAGATAATGTCCCTGAGGAGATTGATAAGTTACTCACCAAATACAATGATATCACTTCTGATAATGTACCTGATGGTTTGCCACCAAAAAGAAGTATTGATCATTGTATGGATCTAATCCCTGGAGCTAGTTTACCAAATAAGGCACCTCATCGGTTGACACCTACTGAGGATTAAGAATTGAACCGAAAGATTCAAGAGTTGCTGGAGAAAGGTTTGATCAGAGAAAGTTTGAGTCCTTGTGCAGTACCTGTTGTATTAGCACTAAAGAAGAATGGGGAATGGAGAATGTGTACTGATTCTAGAGCAATCAATAAGATAACAGTGAAGTATAGGTTTCCTATATAGAGAATGGATGACATAATGGACAGTTTGACTGGAGCAAAGTATTTCACAAAGATTGATTTGAAAAGTGGGTATCATCAAATCAAAATCATAGAAGGTGATGAATGGAAGACTGCTTTCAAGACAAAGTAAGGTTTGTATGAGTGGTTGGTTATGCCTTTTGGTTTAACTAATGCACCGAGTACTTTTATGAGGCTGATGAATGAAGTTTTGAAGAAATTCTTGGGTAAGTTTGTGATTGTATATCTTGATGATATTCTGATATTCAGTAAGACTAGAGAAGAACATTTGTTGCATGGAAGACAAGTTTTGCAGAGACTGAAAGAAGAAAAATTACTGATAAATCTGAAAAAGTGTTCATTCATGAAAGAAGAGATTGTGTATTTGGGATTTGTTATTTCAGCTGATGGTTTGAAGATGGATCCTAAAAAGGTTGAAGCTATTCTAAATTGGCCTACACCTATGAATGCTACTGAGGTAAGATCATTTCATGGTTTGGAAAGTTTTTATCTAAAGTTCATAAGGAATTTCAGTTCAATTTGTAATGCTATGATTGAGACTATGAGAGGATACAAAAAAGAATTCAAGTGGACACATGGAGTTGATCAAAGTTTTGAGAATCTAAAGCAGAAGGTTGCTGAATTACCTATTTTGGCATTACTTGATTTCAGTAAAGTATTTCAAGTAGAATGTGATGCAAGTGGAAGTGCAATTGGAGTTGTGTTGAGTCAAGAAGGTAAACCTATTGCTTTCTTTAGTGAAAAGTTGAATGATGCTAGAAGGAAATATTTTGTGTATGATCAAGAGTTCTACGCTATTGTTCCAGCACTAAAGAAATGGAGACATTATTTTATACTGAGTGAATTTGTGTTGTATACTGATCATAAGGCTTTATAGTATTTGGGTAGTTAGAATAAGTTGAATCAAAGACATATGAAATGAGTTGAGTATTTGCAGAGCTATACATTTGTGATAAAGCATAAGAGTGGAGTCACTAACTGAGTTGCTGATGCATTGAGTAGAAGAAGATCTTTGATGACCGAGATGAAAATTGAAGTTCTTGGTTTTGATGAGATGAAAAGTTTGTATGAAAATGACCCTGATTTTTCTAAGCTGTGGAGAAAGTGCAAAACACCTATTCAAGATCAACATGATACTAAATGGGATGAATATTTTATTCAGGAAGGTATGTTGTTCAAAGGTATTCAATTATGTATACCGAGAGGAGTAATGAGAATTAATTTGATAAAAGAGAAACATAGTAGTGGTTTGGCTGGACATTTTGGCATTGATAAAACATGGAATATGTTGAAAGAAAAGTACTTTTGGCTGCAGTTGTATAGAGATGTTTAGAAATTTGTGAAAAGTTGTGGTATTTGTCAAGTTGCAAAAGGAGTAAGTCAGAATACTAGATTGTATACACCGATTATTGTACCTGAGAAACCTTGGATTGACATCAGTATGGATTTTGTTCTTGGCTTACCGAAGACAGTAAGAGGTAATGATTCAATATTTGTTGTTGTGGATAGATTTTCTAAGATGGCACATTTTATACCATGTAGAAAGACATCAGATGTAGTAAATGTAGCAGATCTTTTCTTTAAGGAAATTGTGAGATTGCATGGGTTACCGAGGAGTATTATCTCTGACCGAGATAGTAAATTTGTTGGTTATTTTTGGAAAACTCTTTGGAAGAAATTTGACACTGAGTTGATATATAGTTCTACATGTCACCCACAAACCGATGGACAGACTAAAGTTGTGAACAGAAGTTTGGGAAATCTTTTAAGATGTTTAGTTGGAGACACACCGAGTAATTGGGATTCTATTTTGGCACAAGCAGAGTTTGCATACAATAATTCAATGAATAGGAGTTCTGGAAAGACACCATTTGAGATTGTGAATGGCACACAACCGAGAGGAATATTTGATTTGAGAGACATTGATGATGAAAACAAAAGAAGTGCTAAAGGAGTGAAATTTGCTGAATACATGAAGACATTGCATGAAGATGTGAAGATAAAGCTGGAAGATAGTAATCAGAAATACAAAGACAGAGCTGATAGATCAAGGAGACATAAGCCTTTTGATGTTGGTGATGAAGTGATGGTTCATTTAAAGAAAGGTCGGTTTCCTGTTGGCACATATGGAAAGCTGAAGATGAAGAAGTTTGGAGCTTACAAAATTTTGAGGAAATTTGACAGTGGAAATGCATATGAGATTGAGTTACCTGATGACATGGACATATCACTGATCTTCAACATTACTGATTTATATGAGTATCATGAACCTGATGAAGAAGTGACAGTACCGATAGAATATCCTAAGAAGCAAAATGATGAAGTGGAATAGATTTTGAAGGAAAGAGTTGGTAAGATCACAAGAGGAAAATAGTATATGGAATATTTGGTTAAGTGGAAGAATAGACTGATGGAAGACACTTCTTGGATTTCACAGTTTGAGTGTTGGAAACTGCAATTGAAAAAATTGTTGTATTGTCATTGATGTCAAACCTTAATTGGTAAGACTATTGCTACTTAGGAAAGTACTATATTTATTGAATTGTTGAGGAAGAGTGGGGCAAGGTTGGTAACAATAGCACCTAAGAAAAGGTTGAGTTATCTTGATACTACAAAGTGTACTTGACTATGTTGCACAATGATGAGATAATGTATTGTTTATCTTAGTAAAGTTGAAGACTAAACTGGTAGGCTTAATGGAGCAAAAATGAAGAAATCATGTTTAAGCCGAGTTATGACAGAGTCGACCGAGTTAGTGGATGCCAAGCAAAATCTAGTGTCGACCGAGTATCAGTAAATTGCTGAGGATGACAGTATTTGCCGAGGAAATAGTTTTAGTAGTGATCGAGCATTTTACATGGAGACCGAGTGAATGATCACAGTATTGACCAAGCATCAACAATTTTATATTTGAAGAGAATTTATTTTGGAGACGACATTGTTTGAATTCTTGGATTATGTAAATCATGTTGACTTTATTTATTGATTGTATGGAAGCATTTAATGCTTTGTAAAACATTTTATTGTAAATCTTTATGAGATTTGAGATGATTCTAGAAGAGGAAATGAAGAACATGAAGCAGGTAGATTCAATGAATCTGACCTAACCCTAAGATCTACGAAGGAGATTAAGTGGCAAAAGAAAAGTTATCCTAACAAAGGAAAGTATTAAGGGAACCGAAGCATGAGGTATGAGTATGCATGGGTGAAGGAGATGCTAGAAAAACAATAAGTTTTATTGACTGTATAATGGAAAAGGCTGAAGGAAAAGTGTGATGATTGCTTGAAGGAAAGTTTCGAGCATAACAGAGATGGAGATGACAAAGTTTCAAAGTTAGTAAACTAGCATTTGTGTACGGAATTAGATCTGATATTTGCAAAGTGAGTTTTATGTTTTTAGATCAATACTACTACTACTTTCTAACCATTGTAATAGTCAAAATCCTTTTAACAGAGGTTGACCTAACAGTCATATGTTAAATCCTTTGAACAAGGTTGCATTCTAATGGAGTGTATGTAAGTCCTTTGACTAGGCTCACTTTTAACAAGGTGATTGAAATCCTTTAACCGGGTCACACTTGATAGTGTGTATTGTAACCTTTGACAAGGTTAGCTTTTAACTGAGCTCACTTTAGAAGAGTGAAAATAATAGTAGCATGTTACAAAGTGGTTTTTCCCATATTGGGTTTCCACTATAAATCCTGGTGTCATACTTGTGTGAATGTTTTGGTTTGAACATTTATGTGTTTTACAAGTTAGTTATAGCAAGGTAGTGGACTACTAAGTTATATGTTTTTATTATTGAATCAGTGGTGACCGAGTTTGCTTTGGTTGCTTGATCTGATTTGAGTAAATTTTTTTGAAGTTGTTTTATACATTAGGACCTAAGAACAACTGATTCAACCCCCCTCTCTATTGTTCTAAATCATATTAACACTGAGTTGGATGCAACTCAGACCAGACATACCAAATCATTCTAAGAATCATTTCAAAACAACCCCAGGTGTGTGATGCAGGAGCATCTCAGGTCCTTGGCAATCCCATGTCACCAAAAATATTTGGAGTTTGTTTGTGTCGCTCGGTTCCTTCTTTAACCAAGTTGGTCGATAGTTGTGTTGCTCAATTTTTTCTTTAACCGAGTTGGTTGGTAGTTGGTCAATTTCCTTTGGTTACTGAGTGTTTTCGGTTATCTCCTAGGTGGTCAGTTAATTCTCTAGCGCTCAACATTGCCTGTCTGCTGCTCGGTTACCTTGCTTACCGATGGGTTTAGTTTTGTTTCCTATTGAGGCCGACTTGTGCATTTATATTGGATCATGGAATTAATACTGGAATCCATCATTAGGAAATGTGTGGTCCTAGATCTGACCGTTTCTTTTGTTGATTGTGGATCTGAAGGCCAACGTTGTTTGGTAGATTTTTGTATAAATGTAGATGTTTGGTAGTAGTTTAGGGGGGAGGAGTTAGAGGATAGTAGACATTAGAATTGAGATTGTAACAGATCCTCGCATGGTTGAGGACTTCTGAGTTTCATTGTAATATCAGGCTGTAATCGAGAAGGCCTTACAACCCAGCATGTATGATTCCTATTAATGAAAATTAATGAAAGATCTGGCATTCTCTCTCTCACTTTGTTGTTGTTATTGCTTTTGCATGTGTGTTGCAGGCTTGGATCATTAGGGTGTGCCAGCCTTTGGCCCCTCTTGCTCCCTGCCTTTGCATCATATAATGAAAGGGAAAAAGGTTTCATTTATATTTTGGGTGAATGGATCCCTAAAATATCCCAAATCTCTCATAGACTAGTGCCTTATCCAGTGGGCATCAGAGTCAAATAAATTGCTGCAATAGAAGGCTATGAATAAAGGAGACAACATAATCTAATATGTTAATGCCTTACATCAAACATACACCATATATAAATTTCCAATTATGAATCCACCTATGTATCTAGATATATAACTACCTATTTAAAGGATTTAACCCTCCCCTTAGAAGAGACCCTAAAATAAGCAATACATTAATTAGAATCCACTAAAAGATAAGTATGACATATCCTTGATATCCCAACTCATACATATCTAATGAAAAATCATGAATCCCAGTTATTCCCTTGAAATAACATCTATTGTGATCCTTCAATAGAAGAGACCAAAACACCCTTGATGTTTCAACCATGTGATTCAGGAAGCAAAATAGAAACAACTTGATAACAACTTATGAAAAATATTGAAATCTTATTCAAAAGACAGACTATTATAATTTATATTCTCCTCTAAGAACCTAAAGGGAAGAAGAAAACCATCTATGAGGAAAAGAGGGTAGTATTTATAGAAGGAGCCACTCTTGGAACCAGCTCTGAGAAATTACAGAGAATTTGGAACCCTTTTACAATACAAAGACTTGCTATATATAACATTCACTATCCATCTTGGAACCCTTAGGAAAAGGATGCAACAAGCTTCAGATACCTTAGGGAAAATTTAGGTTTTCCAACCTCATACAATTAATCAGGTACAACAATAAATAAAATTAGATAAGTAAGCCTAAAAACCTGGGAGGGATCAGATCAAATATGATTATACAATATTTGGGTTTCATCCTCATAGGCCAATTGCAGTTACAAATTAAAAGCTTCTTGTTGTATATAAAAAATTCAATTCTAGAACCACTAATAGCAAACTTGCGTGTACCAAGGCATGGAAAAATGGATAACCATCAAACCCTAGCCACCCTTCTCAAAGTATTAGTCCTTAGCATTAAACTTGGCATGGCAGTTCAGGAAAATAAATCAGATCAAGACTGCTACCTGATACTTTACTCATCAATTTTCACCTGTATCCATCCTGGAACAAAACAAAATCTGATTTGGTTCAACATTTCTAGCTCACAAACCCCATTTTCTACCAAAAAACCCTTAAATAGTTCAAATAAAATGGCCATAATGGTTAATCAATCAATTTTAAAATGCAATCGTTGATCCTTCTCTTTCCTGGCACATTGTGTGCTTCACATATTTTAATAAAACAATCAATTTGGCTTTGAAAATAACTTGCCACATCACCATCCTCACCAACCAATCATAAAATAACACATCTACAACACCTGGCACAGAAGACCCACCTCTTCATTGGTATTTCATTAGACAAGATCAGATGGTCATCACAATCCTGTGATTATTATCAACTGAGAACTTTCTCATTGAGGCAACACGCCCACCATACAATCAAGCTAGACCCACAATGTCTTTGCCTTTAACTATGACAAGTCCTTTAACCTTACATCATTTGGAGATCATGTGAACAAAGGTTCCTTATGATCTTTGAACACTTTACTTAACCTGAGTCTGATCATGAGATTCAATGACTGAAGCATATCTCTAAATCTCTGAATGTTTATCTTGACTAGGGTTATATCTAGAGAATTAGCGATGAAAGGCTTCACACGGTCTTTAAGCTTTTAACTTAACTCACATTATGTCACGAGACTCAATGACTGAAGCAATTCTCATAATCTCAATATCTTTTCTTTAACCATTATTTTATTCAGAGATTCAACATCCATAGCTTTCTCTTAATCTCTAGATGTTAACCTTAACTTTGGTCCCATTACAAGATCTGAAGATAATAGGCATCTCCTAGTTGCTAGATATTTCTCTTAAACCAAACTTCATCTAGAGATTGAGTGACCAAGACATATATTGTAATCTCTAAATACTCATCTTAACTCTAGTTAGTTCTTGAGATCCAACGGCTAAGGAATTATTGCAATCACTAGATGTTTTAATTAACTCAACAAAGTTCATGAGATTTAGTGACAACCCTTTATCTTCACCACCATCAACATTCATTGCTTAATATCCAAATGTTTTATGAATTAGTTGCTACATTATGAGACTCAGAGATAATTGTCCTTCTTAAAACTCATTTCTGTTGTTGCCTGATCTCCGAATGATTCTTGACTTAACTGCTACCTTGTGAGATTCAGAGAAAACCACTGCGCCAGATCACTGAAGGTTAAGGCACCACCGCCAGACATTGGGAGACTTGGAGAAAGCCTTAATCACCAAGTTTCTAAATGAAAACAACTAACTACCCAAGATTTTTTGCCAAAGTATCCAATGACCATCAAGTTTTGCACTGCATATTGACTAGGCCCAAAATACTTTACACCTTTGTTAGATTTTTCTTTTCTTGCATCTATTAGACTTAGCACTTTTAAAATACTGGGACTTAGGAAAATAAGAGGCATCGTCGGGTTTTTGTAACTTGGAAGTATTAAAGGGGGGCCTGCTAGGAAAAATAACTTGAAACGGAACATGGCCCTGCCTGATGATGAAATAAAACTTGTGTTGTAAAAAGAAACTTAAGTGATTGAAAAAGTAACGATCAAATAGAAGGCAATACGTGGATTTAGGGTTTTTGGCAAGGGAAAACCTAGGGTTTAGGCATATGCATGGAATTTGCAGGACTTTTCACACTAGGGGCCAAAATTTTGAACAATCCTAATAGTGGCTCTAGTTGGGGATGCATGCCTCTTGTAGGCATAACAAGAACCTTTAGAATCTTTGATAGAGAAGACCACCATTAGACCACAAAACTTGCAGTGAAACTTCTCAAAAACTAGTAGACCAAAAATAGGAAAGCAAGAAGGGAAACACACAGTAGAAAGGAAATTACTTACAAATTTAGAGGACTAAAACTTCATGTGATGGCCCCAAGTCACCAAAGGAAAAATGAGGACTTTCCTTTGTCAAAAACTTGATTTTCATCCACATATGAGACCAAGGACTTGAAAAACTCCCAACAAACTTGCTGCCAACATATATGAACATTCATGGGCTGAAGAATAAAATTCTATTTGTCACTACCCACATTCTTCTAGTCACAACCACCATCATACTCATACTCCAAAAAGTATGGAACATTTGTTACTTCATTTTGTTGTGGACTGAGAATACAAAATTTATCCAGTAATGCATTGAAGAATAGATTGAAATGATTTTGATGCATTACTACAAACTCACCTAGTTCAAAAGGCACTGGACCTTCAAATTTATCTTCATGAGATACATCAACCACTGAACAACTTGGTTCCTCAAGGATATATTCACAAACTAGATCATGAACCAAGTGAAAGTTTTCTTCACAAATATTGTGACACAAGGAAAACTTATCTGCATCATCATTTTCCTCAAAATATTCACTATCCCTATTATTGAATACATTATCCTCAACACTGTCACAATCATCTTTATACATATCAAAAGAAGGAAAAGAAAATGAATAAGAAACTTGTTCATCATTGGAATCTTCATGACAAGACACCACACTATCATGGTCTTCATTCTCTTCTTCTACAAACTCATTAGACGAGGGGAACTCTTGAAAATATGAATCATTATCAACATCATTTTGGAAACCTGCCTCATTATCAGTGTCAAAACATATATCAATGGGGTACTGTGAAGTAGAGTCCAGTACATTAGGGGCATACCTTTGAAAATCAACAACCAAGAGTGCCAAGATTTTCTCACTTCTTAAAGGATTTTTGACTTTGTGTTTAATATCTTTGGCCTCTTTCCTAATGCTGCAAACATCTTCCTCATTGGGAACAAGGACTGAAATCTCTTGGCTCATGTATTCTTGTGCAAAGGAATCACTACATCAACTTTCATCTGCATCATAATCATCCTCTTGTTGTTCACAAAAATTTGCCTTGAATTGAGACAAGAAAAGTGTCCTTTCATGTTGATAAGAGAATTTTACAAACTTAAAAAGAACATTGTCAACTATGACTTCATCTTCAATATCCTGACATTCGTTGATTTCATTATCAACATCATAACCAACATCCTTAGCACAAATAGAGTTAGCATCATCATTATTGGCCTCTTCATCATCCAAATGAGAAATAGCCATTGCTTGCAACCTTTTGTCTTCTTGTAATTGCCAACACACAACATCATTCTTTGCAAGTTTACTTTTGAGAGTGGAAATTTTAATGAGTAAATCCTCATAATCAATTTCATGGATGGTGTGATCAACATAGACATCAATGTCTTGGTACTGATATTTAATTTTTACTTCACACCCATCCTCACTAACTCACTCATCAAAATATTCTATGAATGTTGCTCTCAACACATCCAAAGAAGGGACTGAACATGAAGGTAGGGATAAGAACCAATCCCTTGCATCCTCAATAAGAGATTGTACTAATATTTTCATTGCAACATATTTCAATCTCAAACTCAACCATTAAGTCAGCAAGGTCATCTAAATGTTCACCTGCTAAAAATGATCCATTACCACTAAATTTTGGCAAATATTCCCTAATCTCAGTAGGAAACTTAATGGGGGCACCCTCAATGCCATCAAAACAAAAGGGTTTGTAATCCTCCATAGAGAAACTACTACAATAAATTGTCACGGGTTATCAAAATGTTTAGTTTTACAACTTGTAGTAAGAGCACACCCTCTATCTTAGATACATACATACTTTAAGATCTCAAAGCAGGGGCTTGAAAATCATATCTTAAAAGTATGTAACAACCATTCCCTTTTCTTTAGTGCTGAAATCACTCAATGGAAACAAAATATTTTTACAAGTGATCTTATGAAAAGATACATAAAGATAAAAAATATACCTGGAAGTATTGCAGTTGAAACTCAACTTGTTGACTAGAAAGCTTGATAAATTTGAAGCTTGCTTCACTTAAATCTTTGTAGAGTCACCATCTCCTTGAAGAGGAAAAATATTCTAACCATTGAAAACTCTTTATGTATCCTTTTCCATCAACACAACAAAACTTCAATAGGGTATAAAAAATATTTATCGGGACTGCAAATACATCATATTATACATTGATCAAACAGAGAACTTCAGAGTCACCACTCACAACTTGGTGAGATGATATAAAATCTTAAAAGCCAACTCTATGTTATCAATGGTAACCACTGGATAGGATAAATAAGAAGGCCAATAGTCTATCTCAACTCTATTAAAAAATGCAATTGAAGCAATTGTTGTATTGTCATTGATGTCAAACCTTAACTGGTAAGACTATCGCTATGTAAGAAAGTACTATATCTATTTGATTGATTGAGAAGTATTAGGGAAAAGTTGGTAACAATAGCACCTAAGGAAAGGTTGAGTTATCTTGATACTTCAATGGGTACTTGACTATGTGGCACAATGATAAGATAATGTATTGCTTATCTAAGTAAGAAGTAAGACTAAATAAGTAGGCTTAATTGAGAAAAAGTGAAGAAATCTAGTTTAAGTCGAGTGATCTTAGTGTCGACCAAGTTAGTATATGCTGAGTAAATTCAATGTTTACCAAACATCAGTTAATTGCCGAGGAAGACAATATTAGTCGAGGAAACAGTTTCAGTGGTGACCAAGCTATCCAGAGAAGATCGAGGAGTTGAACACAATATTGACCAAGCTTTAGTAATTTACATTTGAGGAAGAATTCAGATTTCCATTCGACATAGTTGAATTCTTGGATTATGTAAATTGTGTTGACTTTATTTATTGATTGTAGGGAAGAATTTAATGCACTAAAAAATGTTTTATTGTAATTCCATAAAGAGATTTGAGATGTTTCTAGAAGGATGGACAAACAACATAAAGTTGGAAGGATTCGATGAATCTAACCTAACCATAATATCTATAGAGGAGATTAAGTGGCAATAGTTGGATTGACCTAAAAGAGGAAATATTAAGTAAACCTGAGCATGAGGTTGAGGGAGTGTGATGCAGAGGAGATGCTAAAGTTATTATTGACAGTATAAGCATAAAAGGCTGAAGGAGGAGTTGTGATTGCTAAAGGGATTTCCGAGCAAATCAATGATGGAGATGAAAATGTATCACAGTCAGTAAACCAACATATGTGTACAGAATTGGATCTGTTATTTACAAAGTGAGTTGTATGTTTTTAGATCAAAAGTACTGTTACTTTCTAACCATTGTATTAGTCAAAATCCTTTTAACAGAGGTTGACCTAACAGTCATTTGTATAAATCCTTTGAACAAGGTTGCATTCTAATGGAATGTATGTAAGTCCTATAACAAGGTGCACTTTTAACAGAGTGGTTTAAATCCTTTACCCAGGTCACACCTGACAATGTGTTTGTAACCTTTGATAGGTTTGGCTTTTCACATAGCTCACTTTAGAAGAGTGAAAATATCAGTAACATGTTACAAAGTGGTTTTTCCCAAATTGGGTTTCCACTATAAATCCTCATGTTAATACTTGTGTGAATGTTTTGGTTTGAACATTTTTGTATTTTACAAGTTAGATACTATTGGATAGTGGACTGCACTGTTTTATGTTTCTGATATGTATTCAATTATGACCGAGTAGTCTTGGTTATTAGATCTAAGTTTGTTGAAGTATTTGAAAGTTTGTTTTATACATCTGGACCTAAGAATAACTGATTCTCCCCCCCTCTATGTTGTTCTAACTCATATTAAAAATTGGTATCAGAGTTGTTGGTGCTTGTAGAGAACAAGTTTTAAGGTGCTTGAAGTAAATGATCAGGATGTCTAAGAAGGAGGTACCAAAGCTAAATAAGGAGAACTTCCCTGCATGACAGAGTCTGATGAAACTGCATCTAGCCAGTATTGGTGATTCAACAAAGTATTATATTGAGCATGATTATGTGACACCTGTTGCACCTCTGACTACCAAGGAGATGAGAGCTAAACAAGAGCATAATTAAGCAATGTTGGAGATTGCATCTACCTTGAGCTACCCTGAATTTGAAGACATCAAAGACTACACAAATGCAAAGAAAATGTGGGACACTCTTGCAAACATCTATGGTGGTGACATAAATGTACTAAGGGTAAATGCTAAAAGCCTGAGAGGTAAATTTGATGAAATGAAAATACAAGAAGGTGAGAATATTGCTCAGTATTGTGGTAGAATAAAAGTTGTAAATGCAATTAGAGGAGCTAATAGAACTATTGATGATGAGACTGTTATTGGAAAAGTTTTGAGAAATTTGTGTCCTATTTATGCCATCAAAATTTTAGCAATTCAAGAATCTAGATGTAACCCTAATGATTCTCTTACTCTATAAAGTCTTGTTGGTAAGCTTGCTTTTGAGCTTTCTAATTATGATAACTTCACTGTTGCTAATGTTGAATCTGCATTCAAGTCACAATTGGTTCTGAATAAGTCAAAGAAAGAAAAATAAAGATGCATCAGTGAGAGTGAAAGTGAAAGTGAAAGTGACACATCTGATGAAGAAATAGAGGATCTTGAAGCTCTTATGGCCAGAAGATTGAAAAGAAGAAACGGAAAGTATAAAGGTAAACTCCCTATCATATGTTTTTCATGTAACAAAGTTGGTCATATACCTACAAGATGTCCTGACAGGGATGACAAGGATGAGGAAAGAGATAGTAAGCACAAAGATAAAAGAGAAGATAGAGGTTGTAGAAGGTACAAGGACTACAAGGGAAAAGGTAAGAAATCCTGCTTCATTGCTGAAGAAGAAACTGACACCAATAATGATGATTTTGAAATTGAAGTAGTCTATGTTGCTATGAAAGATGAGTCTGATGAGGATGATAAAAATGCACTTGTATCCAATGTGAACAAAAATGATAATTGGATTATTGATAGTGGTTGTTCACACCACATGACTGGTGACAAAAGTAAGTTTGATACCTTAGATCACTATAAAGGTAGAAGTGTTAAATTTGGTAATGATACACCATGTCCCGTTAGGGGTAAAGGATTGATTAAGCTGACTGATAAGATCACTTGTGAAAATGCTTATTGGGTTGCAGGTCTTAATTATAATCTGTTAAGTGTTGCACAACTTAATAGCACTGGCTACCGAGTGTAATTTCATCACATGAAGGCTAAGATATTTGATGCCACTGGTGAACTAATTAGAAGTGGAGAACATACAAGAGGTAATTTGTTTTATTTAGATTTATTTGAAGAGACATGTTTGATTGTACAACTTGATGATATATGGTTATGGCATAAGCAGCTATGTCATGTTAACTTTGATAATCTAGTATAAATTAGTAAAAGGAATAAAGTGAGGGGACTAATGAGATTGAAGAAACCTGAGAATGTAATGTGCAAACAATGTCAGTTGGGTAAGATGAAAAAATCTAGTTTCAAGAGCAAGACTTTTACTTCTGAGAATGCTTTAGATTTGGTTCATATTGACCTTTGTGGACCTATGGGTGTATAAAGCTATTGTGGTGCTAGATATTTTATTCTGTTTGTTGATGATTACACTAGAATGATGGCTGTAATGTTTCTAAAAGAAAAATTTGATGTTTTTCAATTATTTAAGTGGTATTTGGCTAAGGTTGAAAAGGAGACAGGTAGGAACCTAAAGTATCTAAGATCTGATTGAGGTGGAGAATTCATATCCAATGAGTTCAATCTATTTTGCAATGATAGAGGAATCAAGAGATAGATGTCTACACCTAGAACACCTCCACATAATGGTATAGCAGAGAGAAGGAACAGATCTATCATGCATTGTGCAAGAACACTGATGATTGAGAAGAATGTTGCACAAAAGTATTGGAAAGAAGATGTAAGTACATCTATTTATACCCTAAACTGAGTACAGATAAAAAAAGGTACAAATATTACACCTTATGAGTTATGGCACGGGTATGTACCTAATGTAAAGTACTCTAGAATTTTTGGAAGAAAATGATATATACTAAAAGACAATAGGAATTTAAAGTTTGATGCTAAAAGTGATGAGGGCATATTCCTAAGTTATTCCATAAAAAGTAAAGCTTACAAGTGTTTGAACTCTAACACTAACAAAATTGTGAAAAGTGTAAATGTCAAGTTTGATGAGTATGCAGAGAAAAATGAACAGGAAAGCAAGAGAGAACCAAAAGATTATAGATCTTTTGTCTATATAGAAGAAGGAGAGGTAAGTGATAAACTTGCACCTGATGCATAGTCTCAGGTAAGCAATGTTGAGCATCAGGGAAACAATGCCGAGCGATAAGAAGAACATACCGAGCAACAAGAGGATACTACTAAGTATTAGGAAGAGGTTGCCAAGCATTCAAAAGCTAAATCTAACAATCTTGTTGGTGAACCTGAAGAGAAAGAAGAAAGGAGAGCAAAACCTATTTTGGCACAGTATGTAAGGAGACATCACAAGCCTGAATAAATCATCAGAGACAAAGAAACTGGAGTTTTGACCAAAAGTAAGTTAAGAGACCCTACATGTTTACTGTGTGAATTCAAGCCTAAGACAACAAGGGAGGCATTAGAAAATGAAGACTAGATCCAAGCCATGAATGAGGAGATAGACCAAATAAAGAAGAATGATACCTAGACTTTGGTGCTGAGACCAAAAAACAAAAATGTCATTGGAACAAAATGGGTATTTAGAAATAAGTTGAATGAACATGGACAAATCACAAGGAATAAGGCAAGATTGGTATGCAAAGTCTATGCACAAGAAGAAGGGATAGATTATGGGGAGACATTTTCCCCTATAGCAAGATTGGGAGGAGTAAGAACTTTACTTGCATATGCTGCCTACAAATATTTCAAGGTATACCAAATGGATGTCAAGTCTACATTTTTAAATGTTATATTAGAAGAAGAAGTGTACATTGAACAACTAGAAGGATTTTTTGATCCAAACAAGAGACACATGGTTTTCAAACTGAACAAAGCACTGTATGGACTGAAACAAGCTCCCAGAGCATGGTATGAGAGGCTACACAACTACCTGATACAGATTGGATTCTCAAGGACTAATGACACCAGCAATCTGTACATGAAAAATGAAGAAGGTAAAGGAATCTATTGGCTAAGATTTTTGTAGATGATATTATATTTGGTGGACAAGATGCCCTGTGTAAGAAATTTTCAAATGAAATGCAAACTGAATTTGAAATGAGTATGTTTGGGGAGATCAAATTTTTTGTTGGTTTACAAGTATATCAAATGAAGAAAGGTATTTTCATTACCCAGTCTAAATATATTCATGAGATACTGAAAACCTTTGGTATGGAGGATTCAAGGCTAGTAAGTACTCCTATGGCTACTGGACAAAAATTGTCTAAAAATGATGCTGCTGCTGAAGTTAACCAGACTTTGAATAAGTCCATGATTGGAAAACTATAGTATGTTGTTCACAGTAGACCAGATATTTCTCTAGCAGTTGGGATTGTGGCAATATTCTCTACAAATCCTAAGGAAACTCACATGATGGCTATAAAGAGGATAATGAGATATTTGAAAGGGACTGCAGAATATGGACTATACTACAAGAAGCATGAAAGATTTGAACTAAGAGTCTATATTGATGCAGATTGGGCAGGAAATGTGGATGATAGAAAGAGTACTAGTGGTGGAGCTTTCTTTCTTGGATAGAGATTAGTTTCTTGGACAAGAAAGAAACATAATTGCATTTCCCAATCTATAGCAGAAGCCGAGTATGTTGGTGCTACAGTGAATTGTTCAAACTTGTTATGGATAAAGCAATTGCTGGTAGGCATGAAAGAAGAAATCATTGAACCAGTTGTCATCTACTATGACAACACAAGTGCTATCAACATATCTAAGAATCTAGTGATGCACACAAAGACTAAACACATCGCCATCAAGTATCACTACTTGAGGGAATTGGTACAAGATAAAGGGGTCGGAATGGAATATATGAATACAAAGGAACAACTAGCAGACATATTCACTAAAGCTTTACCTAAAGAAGCTCATGAATATCTGAGAGGACAATGAGGGGTTCTTCCCCTAACTAAGGTTTCCTAGTCAAGCTAGGAGCACTACATCAAATGTGTTGCAAAGAGTATCTAACAAATTGATGCAGAGAAAGGTCACACTGTAGGAGTAGCCTAGAGTTGTGAAGAGTACAACAAAGTTGATAATCAGTCATAAGATGATAGAGGGAGAAATATGTTTACTAAACTGACAAGATGACATCTACATCTATAGGATGTATGTGCTTTGGCATTATTGTCAAAGAGGGATATGAAAAAGATGAAAACACATGCAAGATGAAAACATGATGAGATTTCATGGAAGATCAAGCAAGAGGGAGAGATTCAATGTAAAGGAACAAAGAAGAGATCAAGTGGGTGTTACTATGTGAATGGTCATATAAGCAAGGCTAATTGATTCTAAATCAAAATGAAGCTAAGGATATTATAAATATTTCTGATAGACAGATAAGTTTTTGGATTGATTGGTGATTCATGTGTTATTCATATGGTGTTGCCATCAATGCCAAAGAAGGCGATTCTTGGAAACTTCAATTGAAGCAATTGTTGTATTGTCATTGATGTCAAACCTTAACTAGTAAGACTATTGCTATGTAAGAAAGTACTATATCTATTTGATTGATTGAGAAGGATTAGGGTAAGGTTGGTAACAATAGCACCTAAGGAAAGGTTGAGTTATCTTGATACTTCAATGGGTACTTGACTATGTGGAAAAATGATAAGATAATGTATTTCTTATCTAAGTAAGAAGTAAGACTAAACAAGTAGGCTTAACTAAGAAAAAGTGAAGAAATCTAGTTTAAGCCGAGTGATGTTAGTGTCGACTGAGTCACTATATGCCAAGTAAATTCAGTGTTGACCAAACATCAGTTAATTGTCGAGGAAGACAATATTAGCCGAGGAAATAGTTTTAGTGGTGACTGAGCTATCCAAAGAAGACCGAGGAGTTGAACACAATATTGACCGAGCGTTAGTAATTTACATTTGAGGAAGAATTCAGATTCCCAACCGACATAGTTGAATTCTTGGATTATGTAAATTGCGTTGACTTTATTTATTGATTGTATGGAAGCATTTAATGCACTGAAAAATGTTTTATTGTAATTCCATAAAGAGATTTGAGATGTTTCTAGAAGGATGGACAAAGAACATAAAGTTGGAAGGATTCGATGAATCTAACCTAACCCTAAGATCTACGGAGGAGATTAAGAAACAATAGTTGGATTGACCTAAAAGAGGAAATATAAGTAAACCTAAGCATGAGGTTGAGGGAGTGTGATGCAGAGGAGATGTTGAAGTTGTTATTGACTATACAAGTAGAAAAGGTTGAAGGAGAAGGAGTTGTGATTGCTTGAAGAGATTTCCAAGCAGATCAGTGATGGAGATGGAAATGTATCAAAGTCAATAAACCAACATATGTGTTTGGAATTGGATTTGTTATTTGCAAAGTGAGTTGTATGTTTTTAGATCAAAACTAATGTTACTTTCTAACCATTGTATTAGTCAAAATCCTTTTAACAAAGGTTGACCTAACAGTCATTTGTATAAATCCTTTGAGCAAGGTTTCATTCCAATGGAATGTATGTAAGTCCTATAACAAGGCACACTTTTAATAGAGTGGTTTAAATCCTTTAACCGAGTCACACCTGACAATGTGTTTGTAACCTTTGACAGGGTTGGCTTTTCACAGAGCACACTTTAGAAGAGTGAAAATATCAGTAACATGTTACAAAGTGGTTTTTCCCAAATTGGGTTTCCACTATAAATCATGGTGTTAATACTTGTGTGAATGTTTTGGTTTGAACATTTCTGTATTTTACAAGTTAGATACTATTGGATAGTGGACTGCACTGTTTTATGTTTCTGATATGTATTCAGTTATGACCGAGTAGTCTTGGTTATCAGATCTGAGTTTGTTGAAGTATTTGAAAGTTTTTTTATACATCTGGACTTGAGAAAAAATGATTCACCCCCCCTCTATGTTGTTCTAAATCATATTAACAAACTCATACCTGCATTATTTATAACAAGTTTACAACACCAAAGATATCAAATTGGATTTAGCATGACTATTGCATCTCTATTCTGTAGCAAAGTTGCCATCTTGTTGGTGACTCAGATGGGCCAAATCAATATGGATAGTAAAATATTGATAGTATGTGATATAACCAGAGATTCTCAACAGATTTATTTCTTTGTTATGTTCTCCCCATTAGAGTCACCATATTGTAATTGGTATTTTTTCTTGCAACCTCCTCTCCTAGGTGGGAACTTGAGAACCAAGTTGTGGAAATGAGAACTTGGAACACAAACTCAACACCGTCAGCAAAAAAGAGACAAGAGAAATCTAACAGAACAAGGTATGAATACCTCCTTCACTTCAAACTCCACATCGCTCAGGCGGGTATTGCCTCATTTTCACATACATGCCTTCTTTTTGCCAAACAAAAGCTTCCAAATATATGACTGTGGAATAGCTTTCAAACCCCTTCAGGTAACTTGTACCTCAGTGACTTTTGACCACATCTTGTGTAATATCCCACTTGCATAGAGTAAGTCTAAAAACTAGAAAATACTTTTAAATCCTCCTATCATAATGAAAGGGAAAATGGTTTTGTTTATATTTTGGGTGAATGGATCCCTAAAATACCCCAAATCTCTCATAGACCAGTGCCTTATCTAGTGGGAAACATAGTCAAATAAATCATTGCAAAAAAAGGCTATGAATAAAGAAGACAACATAATCTAATATGTTAATGCCTTACATCAAACATACACCATATATCAAGTTCTACTTATGAATCCACATGTGTATCTAGATATACAACTACCTATTTAAAGGATTTAACCCTCCCCTTAGAAGAGACCCTGAAATAAGCAATACATTAATCAACATCCACTGAAACACAAGTATGACATATCCTTGATATCCCAACTCATACATATCTGATGAAAAATCTTGAATCCCAATTATTCCCTTGAAATAACATCTACTGTAATCCTTCAATAAAAGAGACCAAAACACCCTTGATGTTTCAACCATGTAATTCAGGAAGCAAAATGGAGGCAACTTGATAATAGTAAGAAAAATGTTGAAATCTTATTCATAAGACAAACTATTACAATTTATATTCTCCTCTCAGAACCAAAAGGGAAGAAGAACACCCTTTATGAAGAAAAGAGGGCAGAATTTATAGGAGCCACTCTTGGAACGAGCTCTGAGAAATTACAGAGAATTTGGAACACTTTTACAATACAAAGACTTGTTATATATAGAATTCACTAGCTATCTTAGAATCCTTAGGAAAAGGATGCAACAAGCTTCATATGACTTAGGGAAAAGTTAGGTTTTCCAACCTCATATAATTAATTAGGTACAACAAGAAATAAAAGAAGACAAGAAAGCCTAAAAACCCGAGAGGGATCAAATCAAATCTAATTATACAATATTTGGGTTTCATCCTCACATGAAAATTGTAGTTATAAATTAAAAGCTTCTTTTTGTAGAGAAAAAATTCAATTCCAGAACCACTAATAGCAAACTTGCATGTACCAGGGCATGGAAAAATTGACAACCATCAAACCCTAGCCACCATTCTCAAAGTATCAGTCCTCAACATCAAACTTGGCATGATAGTTGAGGAAAATAAATCAGATCAAGGAAGCTACCTGACACTTTACTCATCAATTTTCACCTATAACCATCCTAGAAAAAAATAAAATATGATCCGGTTCAACTTTTCTAGCTCACAGACTCCATTTTCTACCAAAAAACCCTTAAATAATTCAAATAAAATGACTGCAATGATTAATCAATCAATTTTAAAATGTAGTCACTAATCCTTCTCTTTTTGGGTACATTGCATGGTTCACATATTTCAACAAAACAATCAATTTGGATTTGAAAATGACTTGCCACATCACCATCCTCATAAAGCAATCAAAAAATAACACATCCACAACACTTGGCACAAAGGACCCATCTCTTCATTGTTCTTTCATTAGACAAGATTAGACGGTCATCACAATCTCATGATCATTATCAATTGAGCACTTTCTCATTGAGGCAACACGCGCACCATATGATCAACATTGACTTGTAATGTCTTTACCTTTAACTACAAAAAGTCCTTTAACCTTACATCATTTGGAGATCACGCAACCAAAGGTTCCTCATGATCTCTGAACACTTTACTTAACCTGAGTTTGATCATGAGATTCAATGACTGAAGCATATCTCTAAATCTCTAAATGTTTGTCTTGACTGGGTTATATTTAGGGAATAAGTGATGAAAGGCTTCGTGTGGTCTCTAAGCTTTTAACTTATCTCACATTATGTCATGAGACTTATCGAGCAATTCTCATAATCTCAAGATCTTTTCTTTAACCATAATTTTATTAGGAGATTCAACGAATATAGCTTTATCTTAATCTTTGGATGTTAACCTTAACTTTGGTCCCGTTATGAGATATGGAGATAATAGGCATCTCCTAGTCACTGGATATTTCTCTTAACCCAAGCTTCATCTAGAGATTGAGCGACCAAGACATATCTCGTAATCTCTAAATACTCATCTTAACCTGGTTAGTTCTTGAGATCCATTGACTAAGGCATTCTTGCAATTGCTGGATATTTTACTTAATTCAACAAAGTTCATGAAATCCAGTGACAACCCCTGATCTTCACCACCATCAATGGTCATCGCTTAATCTCCAAATGTTTCATAACTTAGCCACTACATTACGAGACTCAGAGATAACTGTCCTTCTTAAAACTCATTTCCTTTGTCACTTGATCTCCAAATGATTCTTGACTTAACTACTACCTCAAGAGATTCAAAGAAAATTGCCGCACCAAATCGCTGAAGGTTAAGGCACTACCACCAGACATTGGGAGACTTGGAGAATGCCTTAATCGCTAAGTTGCTGAATGAAAATAACTGATTGCCTGAGATTTTTGATGAAGTATCCAATGATCGTTGGGTTTTGTACTACATACCGACTAAGCCCAAAATACTTAAAACCTTTGTTAGATTTTTCTTTTCTTTCATATGTCAAACTTAGCACTTTTAAAACACTAGGACTTAGGAAAAGAAGAGGCATCATCAGGTTTTTGTAACTTGGAAGTATTAAAGGGGCCCGCTAGGAAACATAACTTGAAAAGGAACATGGCCCCACTCGATGATGAAATAAAACTCATGCTATAAAAAGGAACTTAAGTGATCGAAAAAGTAATGATCAAATAGAAGGAAATACATGGAATTAGGGTTTTTGGCAAGGGAAAACCTAGGGTTTAGGAATATGCACGGAATTTGCAGGACTTTTCACACCAGGGGCCAAAATTTTAAACAATCCTAACATGGAGATTGTTGGATTGTTCCTGATATGTGTTGTCATTAATATTAATAATGTTTTAGAAGATTAATTATATCTAATGTTGTAGTAAAAATGGTTAAGACAGAAAAAGGTAGAATTATCATGGTTGTATAGGCTTTGTACAAGATGTCTAACTTTGCAAGCTTGGATATATATTTTAGAAGAAGTTTTGATATTATACCTAAGATTACATGCCTTAATTCATTTTGAGGAATAAGTTACAATAGTTTTGGTATAGACTGGTAACATGAATAGGAACAATAACAAAGGTTTGTGGTAGAGTTAGTCTCTACATTTTTGTGTGTACTTGGATGCAAGATGGATTCAAGATATGTGAGTTCAAGATATGATAGAAGACTCATTAAGGAATACTTTCCCTTATTCCTTGATTGTTAGGCTCTTAGTTATGTCAGTTATAGTGTATGACCTTGTGAGGTCTTATTTGGTGCTAACCTATGGGATGTGGTTTGCTCTACCTTGTGTAAAGATAAGTTGTGGATTGTTGAGTATGATGGGCTACCATTTTTTTTTATTTTCTTGTTTGAGATCCCATGTGTATCTTGACAAGAGTTTATGTAAGAATTTTTATTAGGAACTTCCTAATTGGTGTTGGCCTAATAAATCATTTGTATCTTGTACAAAAGAGAGAAACAAGTGATACAAAGAGTGTGGATGGGGATGTGAATATGTGGATGGAGGACTGCTTGATGTAGAGTAAGAAATGTGATCATTATAATTCATTGGAAATATTTTAACAAAGGAGTTGTTGTTAGTCAGTTCATTATCTATTATTAGTATATTTATATACTTTCATTTGGACATTGGTTCTAGAAGGTGGGTGGGTTTAATCTTCAAAAGGTGGATATAACCTTCACATTGGGCAAGCTTCTTTGAGCAAACAAAGGCTCATCCTATCAACTCCTAACATGCTTTCTGACTCAAATAAAAGAGTATGTACTTTAATAGGGACTTTCTACAAGTTGTGTTTATCTAATCCTAATAGGGAAAGATCTTGTTATTGAAATACTTTATTACTAGTGCATTATTTGTGGGTTTCATCCCCACCAGGTTTTTTCCCTTAACAGGGTTTCCTCGAGAACAATTATTTGTGTTCTGATCTGTGTTACTTTTGAGGTTTCAGATTTGCATTTACTATTTTGATGTAAAAAGATAAATTTTATATTACGGACATACAATTGATTCACCCCCCCACCTCTTAATTGTATCCAACAGGTCACATTCCGATTTGGAACCCTAACACTCTATTTACTTTCCTACTTCATGCGACCTAGTCAAGGTCCAATAGTATGGTCTTCTAAGAAATAGGTAGCTCATCAAATTGCTAATAAAATGAGAAGGTATGCCAACACTATAGCTCAAGAAATGGCATTCACTTCATTTTCTCCTTTATTACAATATAAAATGCATAACTAGGATAGAATCCCTAAATTTGTAGCTGAGAAATATAAGGATGATATCACTTTTATAGTCACTATTGACAAATGTATAATGGAATCCGTTGTACCACAAACTCAATAGATACCCAAATTGGAGTACGAAGTATCTAAAGAACTTGTTGAAAGACTTGCACAAGTTATTTTGGAGATTCTAGTAGAAGCCTCACAAAAGAGGTTTGGTACAACAAAGGAAAAGTCCATTAAAATCCAAAAATAACAAATCCCAAAGGAAATCAATAAGAAAGTTAAGAAAGTACTAAAGGAAATGGAGGTAAAATGAGGTATGATAGAGGAGGATCTTGTAGCTCTTAGAAGGATTACTCAGAGTATAGATGATAGTTCATGTAGAACCCTGACAAAGGTAGTTGATCCTTTGGTAGAAGAAGAGAGTCTATCTAGTAAGAGGAAGAAAGGTCTTTCTGCACCCACTCCATCCAAGAAGGTGAAAGAAGCTAATGCCACCAAGGCTAATCATGTTCTTTTAGAATCAAACCCAAAAATATTTAAGATAAAGGTATGTGAGAAGAAGTCCAAGAAGGTAACTTGTGATCATCTTGATGTAGATACTTTATTTGAGGTGCTTACAAAATGTAACATTCACAAGGTAGGTAACTTGTACAATTCTACCACATCTAAGGAAAAAGAAAACATAACACAAGCATTTGTTTAGTATTGTGATAGATTAGATGGAAATATAGATGATTTGAAATAGGATATTCCAAATAGTCTTTGGGTAGGACTAAATATGATTCAAGAAAATTCTAAGAAAATAGATGAGGATATTGTTAACAGATCCATTGATGTTTTTTCTAAACTTGTAAAAAGAGAAGATTTAACAATTTTTGAAGAAATTAGTGAATCAAAGGTGAGAATAGTGTGCTTACTAGCATGGTTACTAAACTTGGGATATTATCTGGTGATGGATCCAGTCCATCGTTTGTTGCCCCTAAAAATTCTCATGAGGAATTAGATACTGAAAAATGTTGCAAACCTTGTTCCATTATATACTGATAAAAAAGTCTATACTCTTTATCTGAATCCTTCATTATAAATAGAACAGACACATCCTCTGGATAAAATCTTTGGTTTGATGATTGAAGAAGAACAACAAGAAAAAGAAGAAGATAAATTTGAGAAAGAAGAGGAAAGAGAAGAAGAGAAAACTAAAATAAAAGAAGAGAAAGTAGAAAAGGAGAAGAGAAAAATGGAAGAGAAGACGAAATAGTTGTAAAAAGAATGGATATCAGAAAAAAAGAAGAGAACACAGAGCAAGAAAGAGGTAAAGAACCAATAGTAGGGATAGTTGAGAAAAGAGAAGAGATTACAAGTAGCTCCACTAACACTTATTCCAATGACACTTTGAAGAGCTTACTTTCTTCACAACTCATGTTCTGACCCATCACTTCATCTAAATTAATTCTTGATTTTGAAAAGATCAATCCTTTCCAAAATAATTAGATTGGAGAGTCCATTTAAGATTTGGCCAAAAAAGAAATGTTTAATGAATTAGAAGAAACAAATAATTTTATTGAGACCATTATTTCCCTTGAAAGTATTGTACCAAAATGTAACATAAATAAGTCTAGAAGAAAAAAAGAGAAATTTAGAGCACTCATCAATGTTGTCAAGGATTTCTCTACCACTATGGATGAAAAGGTCCATCATAAAGAGGAGGTTGTAAAGGATAATTAAGCTCTTGTAGGAACTAAGAGCTATATGTGCAACTGATTCCCAATCTTCAACAACTAATTGGGTTAGGACAATAACTTCTTAAGGAAGGCAATTCTCTATATGTGTACAATCTTCAGTGGTTGGATGCCACAGCTGAGATTAGAAAAAATATTGAATTTATAGAGTTAACAATTTAGGAGGCATATCACACTTCTAAGCTTTCTAAAGATTCTTTTCATTCTAGGAGATACTCAATTGAGGAATTTCTCAAAAAGTACTTTGAACCACAACAAAAAATGGAAAACATCATTCTTCCCTTAGGAAATCTTGGAGAAATATGTGTAGATAATATTACTTTGATGAATTGTGCTATCCTAAAGGCACAAAAAGTCACTCTCTCTGACCTCATCTCCATTGAAGATGGATAATTTTTACTTGCATCTATTCATGTTCATGTATACCTTCTTACCGATGAAATTCATAGTGGAATGATAACTGTAATCACGTGAAAATGGACAAGATTAATTCATGTGAGAAACCAAGGCAAAATCAATGCAATACAATCAAATCAAGCTAAAATCAAAGCAAAATTGCAATCAAGAGATAATCCAAATTTAATTGAAAATCAAAAGCCATAAAATCAATTTAAATCAAATAAATCATGATAAATCAATTCATTGTGCAATTAATCTAATTAATTGCATAGTTCATTTAAATCAAATCAACCCATTCAAGGGGTACACATGGCTAAGGAAATCCAATAAATTCAATTATTAAATCCTAATTTTCCCTCAACCACTAAATGGGAGAAAATGCATCAACCGATAGGATTTAAGGACCAAGCTCACATGGATCAAGCTCACACTGAATCTACATCACACATAAGGAGAGAGCATCTTGGCCACCCATTTTTATCTCTTTGTCCCAAGCTTTGAGGACAATCCATTTAAATTGTCTCCAAAGGTTGAACCCTGGACTTAGTCCTCACTCAACCATGATCAACTCATCTCTACCCCTACCCTTGCCAAAATCTATAAAAGCAAGGCATAATTAAATCCATAATCATCCACAAATACTTGAATAACATCAAACCTCTTGCAATTTTAAGCTAGAAAGGAAAATCTAGAGATAAATAGGTATAATTTCATTTGGAATTAATCTTTTAGCTTTGTTTATCAATCTTTCTCATACTGGGACTATCACTAATGGAAGCTTGCTGAGAGCTTTGCAGTAGCAAACCTAATTAGAGAGCCATAGAGTGCTCAATTGTCATTTAATTTGCTTAATTAGATTGCTATTTGTGGTAATTTAGTTGTTATGTTGATTTATTGACAATACTAACCCTATGAAGATGCTTCTCATAGGATACAAAATGACACCCACCGTGGGGCATTAGGCTTCACTAATTTTAAATTGAAAGAAATTGATTTTTTCTTGTATATCTTTGTATTGTTCTCTATTTTGCAGTTTTTTCAGTGCATTTACCAGTTTCTACAATGCGTTCACCTATTCCTGCAGCATGTGAGAGGTTTGAATCAACGCTTTTATGACAAAGTTGTGCACCTTTGCATAGGATTTCTGTGTGTTTAATCCTTCTATCATCTTGTCTATCCTTCTTTTAGTGCATGTTCCATGACTCTGGAGCATGTTCAAATTATTCTACAACGCGTTTGATGTTTTCTCTAAGAACCTTTGCTGATTAAAATAGCGTTTAATCTCTGTTTCAGTGCTTTCAAGTTTTTCCTGCAGTGCATTTAAAAGTTTTAACAACGCTTTTAATTAATTTAGTAGTGCTTTCAATTAGTTCTACTGCACTTTCAATTAAATTGCAAATTTGCAGAATCTAACTTTTGGAAAATGATTTGTCTGTGTTTATAGGATGACTGGTCCTAAAAGAGCTAAAAATCCAGAGACTAGATTTAACAACAAAGGAAATGCATTGGTTAAACAAATAAAAAAAGAGAACATAGCCAACATCAAGCTGGTTTTGGAGAATTCACAACAAGAAACTGAGGTATATGAACATTATTTGAAAATTGTAGAAGCCTACAAATCAAAATTTTCCTCATTGAATTGGATTTACTTGCCTTAATTAATTTATTTCAAATTTGATAAATAAGGCTTAGATTCCAATTTTCTTCTTGTTTTCTTCATTTTTCTTATTTTTGTTGACTAAATTATTGGAGAGGAGGCAAAAAAGAGGGAACAATCGCCACTAGGTAAGTGAAATAATGACAACATCTCTCAAAAATGCCCCTAGCCTTTGCTAGCTCCAAATCAAGGTAAGCCTAAACTTGGTCAATTTTTCTTTAAATTGTGGCCTTGTGATTTTGCTAAAATATAGTAAGTAACATAGCATAAAGGATAAAATCAAGCACTAAATCAAACAACCCCTTGTTTGTGGAAAAGAGTAGAAATACTCAATTCCCATTAGTTAGTGGGTTTAGATAAATTGAACATTGTTAATCATGCTTGGGAAATAAGAATAGATAGGGATATGCACTTTACCTTTTGGTGTATCAAATTCCCAAAACCTATCTCTTAAATCCATTTTATTGCTTTACTCATGAATATGCTAGATCTTTCGTAAGCTCATCTCACGAGATTTTTCTTAATGAGGCCGGTGAGAGGGACAACCCAAAGTGGGATACATTTTCCTTTGCCGCAAAAATCCAACCCACTATAAAATGAAATGCATGCATCCTTAATGGGGTGTGTGAAAAAAGGATATTAAGCTTTCAAACTTCCTCGAGTAGTCCTTTGGGATTGCACAAAACTCCAATATACCGGTGGTGGGAAGCCTCCTAATTTTGGGGGATGAAATATTAATGTCCATTTTAAAAGGAATCTTGATTAAATACCTTGTTAAATTAGCAAAGCCTACCTTGTAAAGCCATGTTTACGAACCGACTTGTGAACTAGGTAGATTGCTTGAAGTGCTTTTCGTAAAAAACCTGTGATAATGTCCTTCCATATTCAAACACTTTTTTGTAGAGGGTTTAAAAAACACATGTATTTGTGATTTCTTTGTTTGAAGATACGTACAAAAAGTAAGAGATATCCATTTGGAAAATTCATCTTATACTTTTAATTTCTTCATAAAATGAATAATTACCAAGTTTGGGGAAAATAATTCTAAATCATACCTTTGTTGAATGCCGATTTCTATATGATCTCATAGACTCAAACTATCTTTACAAGAAGATGACACCTATATTGCAAAAGAGGTCCCCAAATTTGAATCTCAAAACTCTTTCATAAATCACAACCAAGGTGATAGTCTCCCAAACCTTTTTGAAAAGAGAACTGATCTAATGGATAGAAACTCCACATTTCATGATTACATCCATGGAGGAAATAATGAAAACTAAGGAAATATTAACCATGCTAATCAAGATCCTAAAGAAATAGTCGAAGATAAAGCCAATAGGGCGGCTCAAGACATCAAATTCCTTGAAGTTATGGACAAACTAATAGAAAGAGATAGGGAAATGTATTTCCTTAATTTAGCCCAAGTAGGGGTCAAGCTTCCACATGATTACGATGTTGACCAACTTAAGAAAGATAAGGAAGATGATAATCCAATAGGTGTAATGAATAAACAATTAAAAATGTTCCAAGCACAAATTGACCTAATGAAGAAGGCAACCAAACCTAAGGCATTTTCCATCGATGCCTTGTGCCCATTTCCTTTTGATAAAAGCTTAGTTATGACACCTTTCTTGATAAATGTGGTCTTTCCAAAATATGACAAATATACAACTAAATTAGACCCATAAGACCATCTTAGAGAGTTTTGTGCTCTAAGTATCGAATTCATGCATGACAAAACCTATCTAATGAGGCTTTTTTTGAGAAGTTTAGGAGGCCAAGCCATGGAATGGTACTCAAAACTTCCACAAGGGATAAAGACATTTGAGGAATTAGCCTCCAAATTCATGACTCACTATTCCTACAACATTGAGTACGAGATCACCATGCTTAACCTATGCCACACTAAACAACGAGATCGTGAATCTTTCCTAGGGTTTCTTCTAAGGTGGAGAACAGTCTTCGCAAGATATCCACGAAGCATACCTGAAAAGGTAAAAATGGAGATATTTATGAATAACTTAAATGTGGAGATGAATTATAGGCTCCAACTTCAATGTCCCCCTACCTTTGAAAAGCTCATCTAAAATAGGATAAAAATCTAAGAGGTGTTGGTTAAGAGAGGGTAAATCAAGATATTGAAATATAGTAAACCCTATTCCAACACTAATAATAATCATAACTTATCTAATTCTAACAATGATAAAGGAGCCAACAATCATACAAATCGAGACTATGGTTGAAAAACAATAATAAAAATCTTGTGAATGATGGAGTTGTGGAAGCACACAACTTAAAGGCTACTCCCTTTAACTTATCAAATGGGTCAAATCCAATGTATAATGTCAACCAAATGACCAAAGATCCTTATAATAACAACAACCCTAACAAAAACAACAACAATCCCTTTAATAATTCCAATGTCAATAAACCAAAACCATTCTTTTCCACATATTAGAAAACAAAATTCACCTTTTTAGGTGAACCTTTGGAAAATGCATTAAGGAATTTGGTGGCTAATAAAATCATTACCTTACCTGAATTGAGACCATATGAACCTTAAATCAAGCCCAATTGGTGGAATGATTCTCATCATTGCGAATACCATTGCAACAAAGGACATAAAATGAATGAGTGCATGAAACTAAAACATCTTGTCCAAGACCTAATCACTAATGGAACAATAAAAGTGGAAGGGCCTCAAAATAATGAGGACCACATAGCTTTCAAAAACCCTTTCTTAAACCATGAAAAAGGGGAATCATCAAATACCAATCATAACAAAAAAAGAGGTAATGAGAAGGTTAACTTTGCTCATACTTATGATAACACCATCAATACTCTAAGTGGTGATGAAAACACCATTAACGTGATTGTGGTGAAAGAGAAGCCAAGGGAAGAAACATCTAATGTTGTAACTAGGGGGCAAGCATCAAAGATTACCTTACTAGGAGGTGCCCCAAGAATCATCTTACCAAATCAAACCTCATCTTCATCTTTGAAACAATATAATTTGGTAGATCAACTACAAAGAACCCCTCCTCAAATCTCTATTCTAGAATCTATAAAAATCCTTAGTGGAGACCAATGTGCCTATAAATTTAGATGCAGATAAATTCCAAAACATGGTAGGCCATCTTGTTGCACCCCATTGTCTATCCTTTTCAGAACAAGATGATATATCTTTAAACCACCCAAAAAATATGCCTTTGCATATAGAGGTCTTAATCCACAAGCATAGAGTGAAAAGAGTCCTCATTAATGGGGGAGCCAACTTGAATATTTGTGCCTTGAACTTGGTTAAAGCCTTAGGATTTTTGGAGGAAGCTATTGACCCTAAGAAAAAGATAACAATAAAAGCTTATGATGATGAAGAAAGAGCATCCAAAGGTGTCATAGTACTTTCCATCTGAGTTGGTCAAATATAAAAGGAGACTATTTTCCAAGTCCTTGACCTAAAATTGACTTACAATATCCTATTAGGAAGGCCATGGATCCATGAAATGTAGGCCGTACCTTCAACCTACCATCAATGGCTCAAATTTCCCTATATGGGACAAGAAGTGATGGTAAGCAGGAATTTGAACCCCTTTGAATATTGTAATAACATAAATCCTATTAATGACTCCTTAGTCCCACATAATGCAGAAGGTTCTATGTCCCAAAGAATAGAACAAGGGAAAAATTCAAAAGATCTTCCATCTTTGAAGGGAAAAGAAAAGGAATAAAAAGAAATTATTGTTGAAAATAATCAAAGTCCCACTAACTTGACTACATTGAAAAAAGGAAAAGAGAATGTTAGTGAGGAAAGGACTCATGAGGAACAAAAAGAAGACCAAGCAAGATCTATCCAAATTTACACCAAAGATGCTCATTATAAAAAGATGGACCACATGATGAATAATTTTGAAAAGCAATGTCAAATCGAATAGAAAGGGGTAGGTGAATACTCCTTATCCATGATGGATCTACCCTTATCTCCAAAATCTCATGGAATACCATCTATTATAACTCATAAATATAATGACTACTTTTTAAGGGAAAGCACTTCTTCATCCATGGATGAAGAAGATAATGAAATCTTAAATTGGCTATATAAGGATGAAGAATTAAGTGCTCATGAAAAGTGCATTCAAAACATAAGCATTCCCACCCATCAATATGGCAAAGGATTTCAAATAATGAATAAGATGGGGTATAAAGGACAAGGGCCTTTAGGTACAAGAAATGAAGGACTAATAGAACCTATTGAAATGTCATGGAGAGATAGTAAAGAAAAGACTGGATTGGGGTACCATGAACAATGTTACACTCAAAAGAAGTATCCCTTGGTTTATGACCAAATCTTACAACTAGGTTCCCAAAGTGACGAGGATTAGAACAATCACGAAGGGGACTCATTTTCGAGTGATTCATGTCAAGATAAAGAGGTTGATGTCATTCATACCTACACTCCTAGCAAGGGAAAATAACAAGCCTCATGATCAAATCAGAATCAAGCTTCAAGTTCTAGCCAAGAGGTCTTAGATAATGTGCCTAGTCAATGGGTAGGAGAGCCTTATATTCCAACATGGAGACCTACTATAGTGGAATCTAACCCTAGATTTAATCCAAGAGATTTTTACCCATTAGAGTGTTGGAAACAATTGTCTGAAGGAGATTGTTGGATACAATTGTTTAAATATGTATTGTCCTTGATGTCACACAATCCCATATTATATATCAATTCTATGTGTCTACCAAGCTCAGTCGGTCAGCTAAGTATCTACCGAGTTCTCCCGGGTGTCAAAGGAAGTATGACAGAAATTAGTGTTAACCGAGCTTCCTCAGTTATCAAAGAAAAGTCAGTATCTACCGAGTTCACTCGGTCTACAAAGAATGTTGCAGAATTTGCAGAGGTAACTGAGCTCCGTCGGTCACCAAAGGAAATCCTTTTAGGATTAGTGTTTACCGAGCACTATCGGCCAGTGAAGGATTTTTGTGAATAAAGTTTGTTTATTCCAGCTGACCGTTGTAATATGTGAAATGATTATTTGTGCCGACTTGACAAACTAAATGAACAATCTTAATGATATATATATAGTCGTTCTAGAAGAAAAGAGTGTGAGCATGGGTAAAATATGAAAATCAATTGAAGGCAGATATGTGCAAATTGTGAAGGATGATCAGATATCCTTGAGGAGTAGCAAAGATATATACAATCAGAAAGGATCTAAAGTGGAGTAGAATAGAGATCTGTAATCAGCAATTCAGTTGCATCTTGTACAGGTCATTTCACTGTTATTTTCTTATCATTGTAGCAGTGATCTCTAAATCTCTTAACCGAGTTGGTTTAACAACCATATTGTAAATCCTCTAACAAGGTAGCAGTTCAGTTGAATTGTTTTAAAGACCTCTTACAAGGCCACTCCTAACAGGGTGATTAAATCCTCTAACCAGGTCACACCTAACAGTGTGTTTTGTAACCTTTTTGGCCTCTAACCGGGCATCACTTCAGAAGAGTGAAAAATAGTAACTAGTTACATTGGTGGTTTTTTCCATATTGAGTTTCCACGTTAAATCTGGTGTCTCTTGTGCTCTTTTTGTTTCATTATGCATACGCATAAATAATTGGCGAATGCTGAAGAACAGTTATAATTAATGCTTCCTATTATTACCGAGTTACAGTTATTCTCTTTGTTTACCGAGAGACAGCATAAAATATTTATTATAGACATTTAAGGGATTTGTGGTAATATTTTATGGCTAACTGATTCACCCCCCCTCTCA
Organism: Chamaecyparis obtusa; assembly: GCA_027943335.1. Taxonomy (NCBI): domain Eukaryota; kingdom Viridiplantae; phylum Streptophyta; class Pinopsida; order Cupressales; family Cupressaceae; genus Chamaecyparis; species Chamaecyparis obtusa. Next base: position 796,441 of record BSBK01005490.1, read on the forward strand.
GTTACTCCATCTATATTTCCATCAATTGCTATCAGAGCTTTTGGTGCTTGCAGGAAGGGTTTCAAGAACCTAAGCTAAAGATCAAGATGTCTTACAAGAGAGAAATTCCAAAGCTTAACAGAGAAAACTTTTCAGCATGGCAAGGTCTCATGAGACTTCATCTAGCTTCCATTGGTGATTCAGGATGCAAATACATTGATGAAGAATATACAGTTCCTACTAGCATATTAACTGTTGAAGACATTGCAGAGAAAAAGAATCATAACACCATGATGATAGACATTGCATCAGCTCTTACCTATGAAGAATTTAATGAGATCAAAGACTGCACCACTGCTTATGAAATGTGGAACAAACTGAAGAAAATCTATGGTGGTGATGCCAATGTGAAAAGAGCCAAAGCAGAAAGTCTAAGAGGACAGTTTGATAAGATGAGTATGAAAGAAGATGAGAATATTGCAAAATATGTTGAAAGAATCAAGGCAAGTGTAAGTGCAATCAGAGCTTCTGGAGGAACAATTACTGATGAAACTATTATAAGTAAGGTTCTTAGAACTTTACTCCCTATCTATGCAATAAGAGTATCTGCTATTCAAGAAAGAAGATGTGAAGCAAATAATAATATAACTTTGGATGCTTTAGTGGGAAGATTGACATCATTTGAGTTAGACAACTATGACAACTATGTTCCAACTTCCAAAAATATTGAATCAGCATTTGAGGCCAAGGTTTCACTTAAGAAGGGCAAGAAAATAAAAGAGGTTCAGTCAGAAAGTGAAGAAGAATCAGAAGAAAGTTCTGATAGTGATCTTGAAATTGTAGAAGCATTACTTGCAAAGAAATACTCTAAAGGCAGAGGAAAATACAAAGGTAAAACTCCCTTAATCTATTTTTCATGTGAAGAAATTGGTCATATTGTAGCTAGGTGTCCAAACAAGCAAAACAAGGATGAGAAGAAAGGTCACAAGTACTATGACAAAAAGAATTTCAAATCATTCAAGGATAAAGGTAAGAAAACATGTTTTATGGCTAAAGATTCTGATGATAGTGAAGAAGAAATTGTCTTTATTGTTGTAAAAGATGAATCTGATAATGATGAAGATAAGATGGCACTTGTTTCTCATATAAGCAAAGATGATATATGGATAATAGACAGTGGATGTTCACATCACATGACTGGTGACAAAACAAAATTTGAAAATCTTGAAGACTGTGATGATGGTAATGTAAGATTTGGAAACAATGAACCTTGCTGTATAAAAGGAAAAGGAAGAATCTCACTAACCAAAGAACTTACATGTGATAATGCATATTGGGTTGAAGTACTAAAGCATAATCTTCTAAGTGTAGCATAGTTAATCAACATCGGTTTCAAAGTTGAATTCATGAATGGCCAAGCAAGACTGATAGATGACAAAGGAAAGCAAATTGGATCAAGCAAACAAACAAAATGTAACCTATTTTATCTTGATCTTGGTGAATACTCATGTTTTATTGCTCAAATTGAAGAAAGTTGGTTATGGCACAAAAGGTTATGTCATGTAAATTTTGATAACATGGTGAAGGATAAGCAAATTCAAGAAAGTAAGAGGCATTCCTATTCTAAAGAAACCTGATATTGGTCTATGTAAAAATTGTCAAATTGGTAAAATGGGAAAGACTAGTTTTAAAAGTAAAAACTATAAGTCTGAAGAGATTTTGGAAATTGTGCATACTGATTTATGTGGACCTATTGGAGTTGAGAGCTATATTGGAGAAACATTCTTTATTCTCTTTCTTGATGACTATTCTAGAATGATGACTGTTATGTATCTGAGAGAAAAGTCAGAAGCATTTGAGAAATTCAAGTGGTATTTGGCAAGAGTAGAAAAGGAAATAGGAAAAAGAATGAAATGCTTAAGATCAGACAGAGGTGGTGAATTCATCTCCCATGAATTCAATAATTTTTGCATTGAAAGAGGAATTAAAAGACATGTATCAGCCCCTAGAACTCCTGAACAGAATGGAATAGTTGAAAGAAGGAATAGATCTATCATGGATTGTGCAAGGACTCTAATGATTGAAAAGAACATTACTATAAAATACTGGAAGGAAGCTATCAGCACTACAGTTCATACCTTGAACCGAGTACAGTTGAGAAAAGACACATTTAAAACTCCTTATGAGTTATGGTATGGCTATAAACCTAATGTGAGTTACCTAAAAGTATTTGGCAGCAAGTGTTATATCTTAAAAGAATCTAGAAAAAGCAAATTTGATGTGAAAAGTGATGAAGGAATATTCTTGGGATATTCTAGCAAAAGCAAGCAATATAAATGTTTGAACTTGTCTACTCACAAAGTCATAGAAAGTATACATGTGAAAGTTGATGAGTTTGCAGAAAAGACTGAAGAAGAAAGCAAAAAAGAACCAGAGAATTACAGGAGATTTGTTTACATTGAACCTGATACATTGCCAGATATATACATCAATAATAAGTTGACTATATCTACCGAACCCAGTACAGTTACTGAGTCACAAGAAGAAGTTCAAACTGAGTCACAAGGAACCAAGTCTCAGCCTGAAGCTACCGAGCAAACATCTACCCAGCCCGAGCAACCTGAACTTGAAGAGGAAATTCTAGAAGATGACAATGTAACTCATTCAAGAGGCAAGGAACTTGTATTGGCCAAGTATGTTAGGAGGCATCATACACCAGATCAGATTATTGGAAACAAATCAGATGGTACCATGACAAGAAGTAAACTAAAAGGTACATGTTTACTTGCTGATTTTGAACCTAGAAATGTGAAAGATGCATTGGAAAATGAAAGCTGGATTAAGGCTATGAATGAAGAAATAGAATAAATAGAAAAGAAAAAAATATGAACTCTTGTACCTAGACCTAAAGACAAAAATGTAATTGGAACAAAATGGGTATTCAGAAATAAGCTGGATGAAGATGGTCAAGTATCAAGAAACAAATCTAGATTGGTATGTAAAGGCTATTCTTAAGAAGAAGGTATAGATTATGGTGAGACTTTTGCTCCTGTTGCAAGATTAGAAGTTGTAAGAACTCTACTTGCTTATGCAACACATAAAGAATTTAAGGTATATCAGATGGATATAAAATCTACATTTCTTAATGGAATTCTTGATGAAGAAGTCTACATTGAACAACCTGAAGGCTTCATTGATCCAGACAAAAGGGATATGGTCTGCAAATTACACAAAGCATTGTATGGTCTGAAACAAGCCCCTAGAGCATGGTATGAAAGATTACATAACTATCTTATTCAGATTAATTTCAAAAGAACCAATGATAACAGTAATTTGTACATCAAAGATGGACCAGATAACAAAATTGTTTTGGCAGAAATATTTGTGGATGATACTGTATTTACAGGGAATGATGATCAGTGCAAAGAATTTTCAGAGCAAATGAACAAAGAATTTGAAATGTCTATGCTTGGTCAGATAAAATTCTTTGTTGGTCTTCAAATTCAATAGAGCAAGAATGGTATCTACATTACTCAGTCTAAATACATTAAGGAAATACTTAAGAAGTTTGGTATGGAAGATTCAAAACCAGTTGGTACACCCATGTGTACTGGACTGAAGCTTGCCAAAGATGATGATTCAAAAGAAGTAGATCAAACCTTATATAGATCCATGATTGGAAAATTGCAGTATGTAGTGCATACAAGACCTGATATTGCCTTAGCAGTTGGTATAGTAGCAAGATTCTCAGCAAAACCTAGAGAAAATCATATGATGGCAATCAAAAGAATCTTGAGGTACTTGAAAGGAACTGAAGAATACGGTTTGTGGTATAAATTTGGAGGCAATCTGGACTTAAAAGTATTTACTAATGCTGATTGGGCAGGAAACATTGATGACATGAAAAGTACAAGTGGTGGAGCATTTTTTCTTGGCAAAAGATTGATATCTTGGACTAGTAAAAAGCAAAATTGCACATCCCAATCCACAGCTGAAGCAGAATATGTTGCTGTTGCAGTAAATTGCTCTAATATTGTTTGGTTTAAATAGTTATTGGAAGGCATGAAGGTTGAGATCAAAGAACCAGTTGTTATATTTTGTGATAATACAAGTGCAATTAACATTTCAAAAAATCCAGTAATGCATTCCAAAACCAAGCACATTGCTATTAAATGTCACTTTGTCAGAGAATTAGTGCAGGATAAGGAAATCAGATTGGAATATGTTCATACAAAAGAGAAAATTGTAGACATATTCACCAAATCATTACCTAAGGATGCATTTTTGTATCTACGAGGTAAGTTAGGGGTTATTCCCCTATCCGAGGCTCACTAAATAAAGTTTTAGTGATGCATCAGCCAAAGCATGTTGAAAATCAATAAGTTGATGCAGCATATTCAAGCAATCATTACATATGAATTAGTACTTTGAGGTACATTGGTATGCACTGGCAGTATGTGAGTTATCTTTGGCATGTGTTGTCAAAGAGGGAGAGTTTGTTGTCATTTCAAGAGAAATTTCTAAGAAAAATTTGAGAAGTTAAGAGGGAGAGTTTTCAGTCAAGAAGATAGTTTGCTAACAGAGGGAGATATGAATCAGAATGAAGCTAAGGATATATTTCTTTGATATCTGTGAAATTTCATTGTGCTATGACATATTGTGTTGCCATCAATGCCAAAGAGGGAGATTGTTGGAAATAATTGTCTGAAGGAGATTGTTGGATACAATTGTTTAAATATGTATTGTCCTTGATGTCACACAATGCCATATTATATATCAATTCTATGTGTCTACCGAGCTTAGTCAGTCATCTAAGTATCTACCGAGTTCTCCCGGGTGTCAAAGGAAGTATGACAGAAGTTAGTGTTAACCGAGCTTCCTTGGTTATCAAAGAAAAGTCAGTATCTACCAAGTTCACTTGGTCTACAAAGAATGTTACAAAATTTGCAGAGGTAACCGAGCTCCGTCGGTCACCAAAGGAAATCCTTTTAGGATTAGTGTTTACTGAGCACTGTCGGCCAGTGAAGGATTTTTGTGAATAAAGTTTGTTTATTCCAGCCGACCGTTGTAATATTTGAAATGATTATTTGTGCTGACTTGACAAACTAAATGAACAATCTTAATGATATATATATAGTCGTTCTAGAAGAAAAGAGTGTGAGCATGGGTAAAATATGAAAATCAATTGAAAGCAGATATGTGCGAATTGTGAAGGATGATTAGATATCCTTAAGGAGTAGTAAAGATATATACGATCAGAAAGGATCTAAAGTGGAGTAGAACAGAAATCTGTAATCAGCAATTCAATTACATCTTGTACAGGTCATTTCACTGTTATTTTCTTATCATTGTAGCAGTGATCTCTAAATCTCTTAACCGAGTTGGTTTAACAACCATATTGTAAATCCTCTAACAAGGTAGCAGTTTAGTTGAATTGTTTTAAAGACCTCTTACAAGGCCACTCCTAACAGGGTGATTAAATCCTCTAACTAGGTCACACCTAACAGTGTGTTTTGTAACCTTTTTGGCCTCTAACTGGGCATCACTTCAGAAGAGTGAAAAATAGTAACTAGTTACATTGGTGGTTTTTCCTGTATTGGGTTTCCACGTCAAATCTGGTGTCTCTTGTGCTCTTGTTGTTTCATTATGCATACACATAAATAATTGGTGAATGCTGAAGAACAGTTATAATTAATGCTTTCTATTATTACCGAGTTACAGTTATTCTCTTTGTTTACTGAGAGACAACAAAAAATATTTATTATAGACATTTAAGGGATTTGTCATAATATTTTGTGGTTAACTGATTCACCCCCCCCCCCTCTCAGTTACTCCATCTATATCTCCATCATAGAGACCCAAGATGATTCTAGTGAGGAATATTTTGACCCTAGTTCTCTAGAGCATCTCGAAGAGGCACATATCATAGATTTAAGCGATGAAATGTTTGAACCTTAATATGAGGTCATGTCCTTAAACCCTATTGAACCAACCCAAAACTTCAATCCCTTGTCCCTTATCTATCCAGACCTAATTGAGTGGGATCCCATCGAACCTACCATCCTCCCCACATTCTTGAAAGCTAACTTGGTGTCCCAATACCATAATGCGTTTGAGCCTTCTTCCACCATGGAATATCAAGAAGAAGTGACAAAGGGGAGTATTCAACCTTTTAGTTCGAAAAAAAGTGAAAAAAAAATAAAAAATAAAAAATGGAAAGAATCTAATGTTGAAAACCACATGGTGGCAACATTAAATAAAAAAGAAAAAGAAATAAAGAATATTTCCAAAGGTGAAAACCCAACAAAGGCACCTAAGGAAGAAAGGTTGGAATATACTTTTCCTGAGAAATACAAGGAAAGATCACCCATCCTGATTGAACCAACATAAAAATTTAACATAGGGTCAGAATCAGAGCCAATAATTATACACTTAGCAGCATCCCTATCTAATAAAGAAAGAAAGGATTTCATCAAATTCTTCAAAGAAAAATAAATCAATTTTGCATGGTCATATGATGATATGCCAGGACTAGATCCAAATTTAATCATGCATCATTTGCATATCAAAGAAGGAGTAAGACCGGTCAAGAAGATCTGAGAAAGATGCATCCACACGTAGCTTTTCTTGTAAAAGTGGAGTTAGAGAAATTGCTGAAAGTAGGGTTTATAAGAGTCATTAATTATGCCAAGTGGATTTAAAATATTGTGCCTGTTTCAAAGCTAGACAAATCTATTAGAATTTGCATGGACTTTAGAGATCTTAATCTTTCATGTCCTAAAGATGATTTTCCTCTACCGAGCATAGACATCATCATAGATCTAATAGCAGGACATTCAATGTTCTCACTTATGGATGGATTTAGTGGTTTTAATCAAATAAAGATATCACCTAAGGATCAAGACAAAATGGAATTTACATGCGCGTGGGGGACATTCTACTGGAATATCATGCCCTTTTGTCTCAAGAATGCTGGAGCGACTTATCAAAGAGCCATGATGACCATATTTGATGACATGATGCACAAGTTAATGGAGGAATATGTAGATGATAAACTTGCTAAATTCCACTCAAGGGAGGAATATCTAACCATCCTATAAATAATATTTGTAAGATTAAAAAAATTCAAAGTAAGGCTAAATCCAAAAAAATGTGCATTTGGTGTATAATCAGGAAAGTTATTGGGATATGTAGTTTTAGCAAAAGGGATAGAGGTAGACCCAACTAAAGGAAAGGAAATCATGGAAATGGGGGCACCCCAAAACATAAGTCAAATAAGGTCACTTCAAGGAAGGATTCAATCTATTAGAAGGTTCATTTCTCAATTAGCATAAAAGTGCCACAATTTTACTCAACTCCTTCACAAGGTTACAATATTCAAATGGGACGAGAAATGTGAAGAATCATTCACACTATTGAATAAATACCTAATGAATCCACCAACTTCGATACCACCAATAAGAGGAAATCCTTTAATTTTATACATCTTAGCGACAAAACATGCATTAGGGGCACTCTTGGCTCAGGAGGATGAAACTGGTAATGAAAAGGCCATCCACTACATAAGTAGAACATTGGTGAAGTATGAGTTGAACTAAGCCTTCATTGAAAGATCATGTTTGGCTGTAGTTTTTTCTTCCCAAAAACTATGCCATTATATGTCATCTCACAAAATTTGACTCATTGCAAAGATTGATCCCTTGAAATACCTTCTCAGCAAGACAACTCTGAATGGAAGATTGGCCAAATGGGTCATGGTTCTAAGTGAATTCGACATAGAGTATGTGGACCGAAAATCCATCAAAGGCCAAGTAATAGTTGATCAACTAGCAGAGTCACCTTTACAAGATGAACATCCAATCCAAGTAGAATTTCCAAACTCTGATATCATTAATGTTGAAGCAAATACATGGAAATTGTTTTTTGATGGTTCCTATACACAACATGGATAAGGAGCATGGATAATATTAATTACTCCTCAAGGGTCCAAAATTCCAAAATCATACAAATTTCTATTACCATGTATAAATAACATAGCTGAGTATGAAGCATTAGTCATTGGCATAAAGTTGGCATTAGAATGGAAAGTGACAGAGTTACAAATCTATGGAGATTCCCAACTAGTGATTAATCAAATCAATAATGAATATTAGACTAAAGATCATAAGTTGATACCATATAAGAACATGATTGAGAATCTCAAGAAATACTTCACTCTTATACATTCGAGCAAGTGCCGAGGGATAAGAATAAATCAGGAGATGCAATGGCTACTTTGGAATCACTTCTCCAAATACCAGATCAAAGTGCCATAAATGAATTCCTGGTAGAAGAAGTTGAGCAACTTGCATTTGACCCTTCCCATCCTCATACCATTTTCTTACTAACAGGACATGACTCACCTTGGTATGGAGCCATTTACACCTACTTAAAAGACCAAATCTTACCCTTAGACCAAACCATAAATCAAAAGAAAAGCTTTATACACCAAGCTTCTTGCTATACCTTGGTATTTGGCACGTTGTATCGCAAGAGTCTAGATGGATTGCTTCTAAGGTGTCTAGAGAAAGAGGAATCAACCATAGCCTTACAATAAATTCATTAAGGGATTTGTGGGTCACATTCAAATGGTTTAACATTAGCTAAGAAACTCCTTAGGATAGGATATTTTTGGCCTTCTATGGAGAAAGATGTGTGTCACTTTGCAAAAACCTGTCATAAATATCAATACCATGGGAACTTAATCCATGCACAATTATAAGAGCTTCATCCTATGACAGCACCTTGGCCCTTTTATCAATGGGTCTTGGATTTGATAGGGATGATTTATCTACCATCTTGAAATGGTCATAAATTCATCATTACTGCAACAGAGTATTTTACCGAATGGGTAGAAGATGTACCCTTATCTACTGCCACATGAAAGAAGATATCCTTATTCATATTAAATCACATAATTTGTAGATATGGCATTCCTCATGCCATCATAACGGATAATGAAAAATATTTTAAAAATAAGGATTTAAAAGAACTTCAACAAAATTTCATGTGTTACATCACTCATCTTCAATATATTACCAATAAGGTAATGGATAGGTAGAAGCTACAAACAAGAACATTTTAAAAATATTGAAGAGAACAATGGATAATTTAGGTAGGGATTGACACATTCAAATAAACCCAACTCTATGGGCTTATAGGACAAGCATCAGAACACCAATATGAGCTACGCCAATCTCGCTAGTTTATGGAGCAGAAGTTGTTTAACCTTTGGAGGTAGAAATTCCATCTTTAAGAGTCTCATTACATGGGTTGTTAAGTGAAGAAGACTACAAAGTTTCTAGGTTACATGAACTAGAGCTACTAGATGAAAGACAACAAAAAGATTTTGACCAATTAAAAGTGTATCATAATCGAATGTCAAGGAACTACAACAAACATATCAAATCAAGCATATTCCAAATAGGTGACCTAGTTTTATGAGAAAACCCAAAAATCAAGCAGAAAGGGAAAATAAAGGAAAATGGGAAGCAAATTGGTTAGGACCTTTTGTGATCACTTCTTCTTTTGGAACTAACACTTAAAAACTAGCTGATTGTGAAGGAGAAGAGTTGCAAGAACCCATCAATAGTATACACCTGAAAAGGTTCTACACACGAAGCAACTAAAAGGGTATAAAGAAAAAGAGTATCAAAAATTTAGATGAGAAAGCACCCTATTTATTGTATATAGTCAAAAGAGATCTTGAAAAATTAAAAAATATTGAAAAGCAGAAAAGAGAAAACAAATCAGAAAAGTAGAAAAGATAAAAAATAGTGGAAAATTTAGCATGAAGAAAGCCAAAAACATTAAAAAATGATCCCAAAAAAAATGTTGTCTTGGTGAAAACCTAGCAAATAGGAACCTTGATGGTATCGAAACAAAAAAATTGAAAAAGAGAATTAACAAAAAAATGAAAAAAAGAGAAAAAATAACTTGGTGAAAACCTAGAAAATAGGCACTTTGATAGCAAAAAAAGGAAAAAAGCTTGAAAAAAAAAAGAGAAAATCCATTCAATCGGTGAAAACTTGGTAAACAGGTGCCATTGAAAGTCCAAGTCAGTCTCATGCCTAGTGGTCATCCTTGTAAATACTGTATTCGCTAGCATTTGTATGTATTGCATAATAAAACCCCATAGTTGCATTTGCAAGTACCTAAAGGTTTTGTTACCAATCTAATCTGCAAATTGTCCCAAGTTCCACAATGCAATCACATCAAACTGGGGGCAAAAATATACTCTAAATGAGGAAGGATTCATCAAAGAAAACATCAATCTGACACCAAATCAATTCATCAAAGCACAAGTCAAACACTTACCCAGTCACTTTCAATCCTAATCCAAACCTCAATCGAACCAAACACAAAATTTTGATCCAAGATCACACAAAGACCCTATCTTTATCATGATTCAAAATATGAAATGGATGGAACTATACTTGAAATATGGATTTGAAAAATGATGCAAAATTTTTCTAAGTGTTGACTTGATTGATGAAATCACATCTTTCTAGTAAATCGATGAAAGTTTTTAAACTAGACAAGCTATGATGAAAGCATGATATTTTATTGATTTCCGAATGAGTGTCTTAAGATCAAGGTTTTAAAGTATGTATTATTTTTCTAAGGATATGATCATCAAAGAATCATCAAGGACATGTACATATGAAAAAATTGAGATCTTTGTTTGTTTATACAATCAGATACCTTGGATATTTTGATGTTAAATATCATAATACCAAAATCCACTTGCAACATAGAATTTGATGAAATTGGTATTCATACTCTCATGATTGTTTTCAATCAGTGATAGTTGTACCAAGAATGGGAAATAACCATGTAAAAGGAAAGTGGTATACATATCAACATAGTTGAACTAGTGGTGGTTGTACTAATTTTAGGATTCCAAAACTGATCAATGATGAATATAAGCTCCTAATTTGTAAAAAGTGATAGTTACCTGCATCCATCCTAGATTAAATGCATTTAAGTGATTTTCCTTTCTTAGTTTGAAAACAAAAATTGGAAAAGAGAAAAAGAAAGGGGGGTGGAGCTAATCAAAATCAAATAAATAAATAAATGCACATAAAAAAAACTATATGTGATCGAGTGTGTTGGAAATAAAAAATCAACAACAAAGGTGCTTTGCATTAGATTCATTGAATTTATTAGATTCATCTCATTCATGGTAATCTACCATCTATTTAGGGCATTAACTTTAAAGTCATTTAGATTCATTGCAATTTATTATCATTATAGTTTCATATCATTAAATTTATTTTAAAATTGCATTTACATTAGTTCACGTACATGCAGTTTGTTCGATTCATTATCTTTAATCATATCACATTAAGTTCATTTAAATTACATTGCATTAGGTTTCCTTTATTTTAAATCAAAATTTTCACCATGTTATTTAGGTTCATTTAATTTCATTACATTAGTTTGCATCTATCAATTAAATCTCATCTTATCTAAAACAACAATCTTTGAGGTTTTTGACCTTGACGATACTTGTGATTACCCTATTCTTCATGAGGACCTCAATAATGAATATTGACGAATTAACACCAATTATAAAGGGTGGAGATTACCCTTACACAGACCCAGGGTTGAAGGAAACCTGGTTCTACTTGAGGATCATAATGGACCTCCTTTTCATGTGAACCTATTTGAAACATACTTGAAATATACCTACTATTTGGGTGGGAAATTAATAGGTATGGAGGCTATTACAATAACTGAGAGGAGGGTGAATCAATTAATCACTATCCCAAATTAAAATTTACAATCCAAAACAAATACTTCAACTTATGCTACTCGGTAAACATAAAATACTTTCACTGTCTGTGCTTTTATCGATTATCAATCTAAAACATATAGTAGTTACCAATCAAATCTAACATGTAATATGCAAAGTATGATAAAAAAACAAATATCACAATCAACACATAACACAAGAGATTTAACGTGGAAACCCTGTGAAGGGAAAAACCACCTGGGACCGGCAACCCAAAAATATTCACTCTTCTAAAGTGAGGTCGGTGAAGACCCAGCCTTGTTAAAGGTTTACAAACACACTGTTAGGTGTGACCTTGTTAGAGGATTTTAGACCGACCATTATCGTCTAACCAACATTCACTATGGGGTTGATAGGATAACAATGTTCATTCTATGAATGATACATAATAAGACTTTCTTAGTCCACTCGGTTAAGAGATTTGACTGTGTACAATGGTTAAATATGTAACAGTAGGTGATCTAATCTATTACAACTTCAATTGTAGATATACAGATCAATATTCAGCTCTTAAAAATCTTTCTGATCAATGTAACACTTCTGATTCACACTAGTACATTTTACCCTAAATTTTGACCTAACATTTCGACCATCAAATTAAAATGTTTAGTTGGTCGCATTAGAGAAGGAAAATTTGTGTTTTTTTTAAATACATGCCCGTGTTGGTCTCAATTTCAACCAACACGGTATTGGTTGAAATTGAGACCAACGCCGGCATAACATAAAGTTAACAAAAAGGGCTCACTTCATTTTATTATTTCATTTCACACGGGAGCTTTCACTGCGACTAGGTATTATCTCATCGAGTTTTCCTTTAATTATTACTTTATGCTGTAGTAGTGTTGTAATAGTTACGGGTTCATATTGTATTGTAATCTCATTATGAGATAGCCATGGCATTAGTGTTTGTGTTGAATTCACTGTGTACGATTGTTATTACCAAAGGATGTGCAGATTTTAGTCTTCAAAAAAACATTATATTCTGAGAAATTAGTTCAACAGTCACCGTGTCTAGGGTTCCTAGAACGGTTTGATTTTCCTTTTATACAATCATCCAAAGCAAATGCACTGAGATACTTGTAACAAACTATTACTTATGTTTCTGTTTGCATTGTGTGAATTCACTGTTTTGTATTAACCGCGAAAGTCAAACCCTTAACAAATCGGGTTGGAGAATAGCTATTTTGTTTCGGTCATGGAATTCAATCTTTGACTTGCATTTCCTCCTTAGGAATCTAATACTAATGGATGGGGAACAAGTTAAGGAAAAATATGTAATAAAACAAAAGGTTCAGAGCTTGGTAGTATGAATACATGCTTTAAGGCCGAAGCCCTAAAATAGGGCATGCAAACTGTATGCAGTCTAAACAATAATAGTTGTTGAAACGGTACAAAAGGAAAGAAGGATAATGAATGGTAACTTGTAATTGTGGAATGGTGAACATTGGTGGTAACCAACAGTCTCATTAATTCTACCGAGTACTTCCAGTTGAATCAATCCTAGCCTGATCAACTAGGGTTTGTATTCCTGTGACCATTCATAGAGGATGAAACTGTTAAGAAATCAGTGCCTCATTTCACAAACCAAATTCAGTGAATAATCAGCAGTCAAAGGCCCGAGATTGAATTGGTAGAATACTCTATTTCAGAAGAGAAGTTGTACAAAGGAAATAGACTATTTGAAATACTGGGATATCAATATCTATGTAGTTTTTTCATTTGTATTTGTGATTTGACTACATAATATCTGATTTATTTCTGTTGTGGAATAACCAAAGTCAATAGGACTCAAGACATTTGGAGTATTGTTTATACACTATCCTAAAATAGAGAACAATAAAGAACTTCCATGTATTGTTTAGAGGATTAATAGAATTGACTGGAATACGACTGTAACCTTCCTAAAGGAAATTTGGTGGGTAAAACAATCTTCTTGTCTGAGTCTGAAAGATACAACTTACTATTTGGAATAAGTTTTTTATTACCAGAACTGGTTATCATAGAAGTCAATTTGAAGCCTTGAAGATTAAAGATTTGTTTGATAGAGTAATCTGATGTTTGAAACATTATGACAGAGTTAATTGGAGAAGTTTGCAAGAAAGTACTATTATTTGCTATTACTGAAAGTTCAGATTAAAGAAAGGAAGTTGACTGAATTCTTATTATTAATTTGATTTGCATATCATTGTGTTTGATTTGGGCTTAACCAAGTTTTAGTCATCGTAAACAAATTCCCTTTGCAGTATTTTGACGAAGTTTAGGAGATTATAATATTACTGATGTTTCTTGAGAGCCCTTTATTGAAAGGGATAAATTAGCATCTCTTAACCCTAGTCATTCCACCGCGACCAGGTATTTTTGATTGCAGAGGATGGATAATGTTTTATTTCATTCAATCCTAGATGGGAACCTAAGAAAAAACTTGGCCTTATCTCTGTGACCTAAGGCGTATTCCTGATTTCAACATGTAGAGATCGAATGCAGACTCCGACCAAAAATAATTCCTAATATGGAATGAGATACAAAATTTAACTTGAGCTAACCTAAGGACCTAGAAGAAGGCTAGGGGTCCCTATTTTCAAAGGGGCATGTGTGCAAGGCACAATAGAGGGCCCACTTGAGGTAATATATCTTTGAGTTCCATTTATGCATATTAGTTAAATGTCTTGATCTCATTGATACATTTAATGTAGTTGTAGCGTAGCATTTAGATTATTGTAGACATCATCTTGTAGTTTTGTTGTTTTCCTTTATTAGCATATCTTAAGTGTTATTGTGAATGCTTTGGTATATTTAGTTTTTCTTTACAATTTCATTACTGGTTGTTATCATTTCAAGTTGATTACTTTCTTGTACTTTACCTTACTGCAATGCTTTTTGTAAAGTAGGACAACATCCTAGATAGTTTCATAGTGAATATACACTACAGACCCATTTCAAGTATACACCCTTGGGTAAATGTAACTTGTACTCCATAAAGGGTAGCTCAATTTTAGATAATCCAACATAGAAGTTGTTAGGTTGACATTTAAATGTAACCTATACTCCAAAAGGGTTTCTCAGTTTTAGATAGTTAATCCCTAATTATGGAAGTTTTTAGGTTGGCCATGATCACAAGGGGATATAGGGAGCTCTATGCCTTGCATAGAAAGCAATGCCCTTCCATTGCAATTATTGTTTGTGGAAGGTTTTCTTGGTGTTTCTGATGATCGTTTCTCTTGTGGATTCTTGATTTCTTCAACACGTGTTTAATTTCCTTTGTGGCTCTTAAGAACTTCCTCAATTGCATAATTTGGCAACCAATCAAATTTCCATATAGATCACTTCCAATTACAATGCATTTTGATCGAAAGACTTAACTCAAGCAAGGCCCTAGCATTGAGTAGAATGAACTAATAGCATGTGGCAAAGACCAAACAAAGAAACTTCTTTCCAGGTTCCCAACCAACCATTAGATCATGAGATGAATGATTGGTAGAAGTCCATAACAAAAAAACATTGTTCTGGTAGAGAATTTTGTGATATGTTAGATCAAGGTAATTAGTGTTGCAAAAATGCTAGCACTTAGCATAATAGATTCCTCCTATACATGGAGAATGCTTTATAGCAAGGTGCATAAAAATGCCCAAAAGGTACCATGTAGTGGAATATCGTTACATATAATTATGGATAAGAATCAATGTTGAACAATTGGGGTTTGGGTGACAATAGTCTGAAGTTCTCTTTTCTACTAGCCATGTTGTAGAAAGTAGCTTAGCAGAGGGAAAAAAAGGCAATGTCCCACATGAGACAGCAAACTAATTCATTAACAAACTACTATGAGAAGAAACATGGATCAATGAGTTTGACTGAAACAACTACATAGTCAAATCATGATAACAATATCCCTATTTGAAGGTTTTAAATTTCACAATTAACCTAGTTGACTCTACCTTTGATTGATTTCTGCATTAGATCATTTCAATTGTGCCATTATGGTGCAGTTGAGATATTGTTTGGCGACATGAAATGTTAAGTATTGTCACCAATGCAACCATAATATTGCTTTGAGAGTTCCTTTTAAAATAAAGGTCATTGGTAGCAAGTTCAATACTTTTTATTGGCTTGAAAGATATTAGAGTGATGTTACAAGGGTGACAACAACCCTAGTAGCATGAACTAGGCAAGACTATGTCCCAAAAGTTTTGTTGCTTATCCCAGTCTAAGCTTTTAATCATCGATGAATGTTATTCTTATTGATCACAAGTTCATTCTCATTTTCTTGACATTAAATGAAGTGTTACAATTCTTCAATGGTTGGTAGGTGTGTAAGGGTTGTATTAATCATAGCTTGTAGGTTCAAACTTGAAGAGTAATTAGCAAGCCAAAAAATCCAAACTTGGAGAGTACTAAGGGAAAACTTGAAAACTTAAAAAATGCTATTTTTTGAAAAAAATCATGCAAGATACAATTACAAAATGTATAAAATGAGCTTGGTGGGGGTCTAGGAGTAATGGCCCCAGCAATGTTGAGGTGCAACACCCCTCAAAAGGGTTTTGGGGGTAGCACCCTCGATGGTGGTTACCTAGTGCACCTAGTGTACGTAGTGCCTCCAACATAGCAAACCTCCAACATAGCTAAATCACTACTATTTCAAAATGACAAGTATATTATGCAAGTTGATTAAGTATATATATATATGTATGTATATATATATATATATATATATGTATATATATATATATATATATATATATATATATATATATATATATATATGTATATATATATATATATATGTATATATATATATATATATATCTATATGTATATATATATATATATATATATATATATATATATATATATATATATATATATATATATATATATATATATATATATATATATATATATATATATATATATATATATATATATATGTATGTATGTATGTATGTATGTATGTATTGTTGATAATCAATATTATATTATCTATGTACAGTCTACTAATGTTATAAGAATCACTGTAGTATGCAGATATATAGTTTGTTGTTCTTTGATATGACATGAGAACTACGCAATGAACCTTCTTAAAATGTTGCATCTGATATATTTGTTTAACAATGCAAAAATGATTTGGTGATGTGTCAGCTATATCAATATGCTTGGACAATCACAAGATGTTGCTATATCTGATATGACAATTTGTGTATGCAACAAAGATGGTGATATTGCTTAGAGCAATGAAGTCACTGTATCTAATCTGAATATATATTCTTACAACAATAATGGTGTTGTCTCTGATGTTTATTTAGATGCTTGGAACTGGATTTGCCAATAAGGCAAGTGCTCGATTTGAGCAGATCCAAGTAGGGTGAATTAGAATAAATAAAAGTCTGAATGATGCTTGAAATGATCATCTTCAATCAATCTATATATCCTCATTATCAAATGGTTGTGGATTCTTAAACTTCAAATGACATATCCTTTTCCTTTCAAGAGATCACACCTCTTCATAATGATAACCGATCTTAATCATTCTTCTCCTAATCACTGGCCAACACAACTCTTCATCTTTTAATCAATTTGTTAACATTAAGACTTAAAGTTAATTTCATGTCTTTAGTGAATCTCCTTATATAATTTGGATCTTATGAGATCATTTTCTTAATAAATGACAAGTCATAATATTCATGATATGGGTATTATCATCTATTGTAGACTGATTTGTGTATCCTTGTTTTGTTCTTTATAGTAGTCTGGTTTCCTTGTATGATTGGTGGCAATATCCTTATTCCAATCACTGACTGACTCTGGTTTATTTACATCGATATATTTGTATTGATTGCATCCTTCTATGCTTTATGTCAATATTTCTATAATCGATATCCTTTTCAAATCGATTCTCTGATATAGAGGTTGCTATTATACTTATCATATCAATTAGCATTATTATTGATTAATCTTATAGTCGGTGCCATTATATAATTGACTTAACTATTCTTGCGTATTGTTGATTGATCTCTCTGGTGTTGTACTCATTACTAACTTCATTGATTGATCCTTCATTTATAACCGATTATGGACTTTATCGTCATGCCTTTGCAGGTGTTGATTCTCTGTTACATAACATCATTGACTTGTTGTTGACTTTGAGAGGTCACAAATTATTAGTTGCTGAAGATTATATTATTGATACTTGGTAATATCAATTGTAATTCCCATATCATGAGTGCCAACAAATATATGGATATAGGAGTAGCAACATTATTATTCCTCAATTATGGCAGTGCCACAAAATACAATATCAGATATAGAAAAGTATGATAGACCCAGCAGATATTGGTAAAGTGTTTACCTTTTCAGATACCCTTTTCTCAATTCTTGAACTCATATCAACCTCAAGTCTTCATCCCTTGACTGGTGAACCTTTCTACTGTTGCTTGCTCTCTTTCCTAGGCCTAATTAGCCCCCTTTATCAAAGCAACCCTATACTCCACTACTCTCCAAGACTCTATGACCTTAAATAGTCTTATATTAGGTTTCCAAACCACTAATTTTCTACTTTTTTTGGTTACACTACTCACCCAACTTCCAAACCATTAAACCCTTGTTCCTAGGGTCATAAATCTAGGGCTTTGTGGAAAATGCCCTTCCCGGAAACACACACATTCAAATATAGTTCAAACACTCTCCAATACATTCCAATAAACATCTCCAACCCTTAATTACTCTCTCCAATCTTCCAATCACTCCCAACCATCATTTGGTGCCCTCAAAGTGCACCTACTACTGTGTGTTCACCAGTCAAACACTATTCTTTCACTTTGCACTTTTACCTACATTTAAGACCATATTTAACACATATAATACACTATGGAATCTCCCACCCAAACCATAGTTAGTACAGAGGTGGGAGTTCCTTCACATCTTTGGAGAATACAATGGGATTGCTGACTGTACCATGCTAAACAGTGATTGTTCCCGCACTATTCAAGACCTTGGTATTACAAACAATCAAAATAGAAAAGTTCTTGCATAAATAAGTAAAATTAATGTTTTAAAACATTCCTATGTTGCCACCAAACAAAAATCACATGCTATTCATTTGAACCAATTTACTGTTATAGGGACTATTCCACTGGTCAACAAGTTACCAATTTGCAGAGAATTTAACTTTGTTCCTTCAAAATAAACCTTTCACTTCAAGCCATTACATATTAATTATGGTCCCCCTATCCACTCATGTGGATCTCTCTAAAATAAGACTCTAACCTTCAAGAAAATGACTTGAACCTTCAAACTACTTCCTAACTGCCTCTATACCAGTCTTAACTGACTGTTAACAACATAACATAAGAAAAATGTTGTCAAGTTGACAACAAAGTTGTCAACTCGACCACTCAACCTTTCTATACTAACCTAAAGACTCTTAAAAGGTTTAAAGACAACCTTGAATAAATTCTTACCTCTACTAACTCCAAACTAATCCTCCTTAAGCCCATTTGGCTTATATTGCCAATGTTGGCAATTTTACAAAATATTGCACTTTTAGTGCCTTTTACATCTTTTAGAGGCTTTGATAGCCTTATTACATATTTTAAGACCATTAAAACCATATTAAACATTACATCAAATTCAAATGACCCCTATCCCATAAACCTTACACCTTAGCCATTTTGGCCTAGTTGCCAATCTTGGCAATCTATTACATTTTAAAGATTTTATCATTTCTATTACATTCTAATGGCTCAAAGGCCATGGTACATTATTAAATGAATTTACATATCTTCATTAGGCATTTATTTCCCTTGGTACCTTCATGGTCTCCTTCATAGGTCCTGGTGTACCTTGTAGTTTCATGTGTCCACTTGGTGCCCCTACACCAAGATGAAAGCATGCAAAAACTCTATAGGTATACGAATTGTGAGTGTACTTCTCATACAAAGTATTACTATTATAGTTGCTCGAACTTAAATATGCTTTCTCCATTAATATCAAGAGGGCATCTAGATTAGGTTTCAAACTTAGGTCGAATTCCTCAATATTTTAGATTAGACATTATTTTGTTCTATAATCCTATCCTTGTGAGATTGATTGACTGAGCATGTCAATTTTTTGTCATTTTACTCAAGAAATTGAATGCATATATTTCTTTAGGCTTGTTAGCATTATTATGAAAGGATATTGTATATCCCAGCTTTCAAAATTACTAGCACTTAGTTGGTATTGACATAATTTTGAATAGGGGTCCTTATATTACACAAAACTCTCATTAAAAGTTAAAATATACCATTAAAATCTAAATGATAAAGATATTTCATATGATGTTTTCGATATTAAAATGGTTGAGAAAATGGTTGTTTAGTAATTATTTTTATCTGCAGGTTGCAAACAAATCATCCTTCTTCCACCAACGAGTCATTCCATTTAAGAAAGACCATGTTTGACAATATCAACGCACAAAAAAATAGGGAGACAATTGCTAGACTGTGGTCTAACTTAAAAAGAAAAGGTGATGGAAAATGTTATTGTCCTTGAAAAATTTGTAAGGGCTTAAAGACTCGAAGATATCTAATCAAAACAGCTGAGGAACATTGTAGGCAACATGGTCACATTGGAGGGGGAAATGAATTTCGTCCATTGGTATGTATTTTAATAATTTATAAAATACATAAGACATGATTTGATGATGAAAACATGGTCATGGTTAATATAAGGTCATCATTTTCATATAGGTCAACGTCCTTGAGTTTCATGTTATGGACCATGACAATCTGGAGAATGTGGAATTCCAAATGAGGGAACATGGAGGTGTGAATATAGAAGTAGAAGGTAATGATATCATGGAAGAAGACCATGATGATGAAGAAGATCAAGATGATCACAATGATCAAGATGATGATGTTGACGCAGAGCTTGATGTACCTATACTTGAGAAGGCACACGAGCCCCTATATGAAGGCTTCGAAACAACTCTTCTTGCCGCTGTATTGTTGTTGGTGAACTTGAAGGTTATGAATGGTTTATCCAATGTAGTAATGACACGTATGTTAAGATATGCCATCTTTTTTCATTATTTTAGTCATAATTCCCTTACAATTAACATTGGGTGAATCGTGTAGCACTTAATATTCTTTAAATTAACAAATTATATTTTTGGTCATAGGTTGATAGGTGAGTGTTTGTTACCACCATCAAACATTCTACCTTGCTCGTACTGAGAATTATCTGCCATTATGAAATATATTGGAATTGAGTATCAAACAATACATGCATGTCTGAACGATCATATTATATATCATAAACAACATGAATTTGCAACAGAATGCCCTATTTGTCATATTAGTAGATATCAATTAGATCGAATAACAGAAAAGGTGCCTCACAAGGTTCTTCAACATATTCCCATTATTCCACGTCTGCAATGATTATTCAAGTGCAATAGCTTGGTACAATTTATGGATTACCATGCACGCAATAGAAGTCAAGATGACATTATGCGAATGCCTGCGAATGGCTTAACATTTAAGGAAATAGTAGAAAAATGGCCACACTTTAAAGAAGAACCTCGTAATCTCAAGCTTTCATTGGCAGTGAACGGTGTCAATCCGTTTGGAGAGATGAGATCTACTTACTCAGTGTGGCCTATTTTTGTTATCAACAATAACATTCCTCCTTGGTTGTCCATAAAGAGGGAGCACATAATGTTGGCACTAATTATTCCAGGTATTTTTTGATTTAATGGTCATCTAAATTAATTTATTATTAATAACCCATCAAAATGGTCATAATAATTATGCAATGTTTTTGTTCATTCAACTAGGTAAGTACCAAGTTAAAGATATCAATGTATATATTGAGCCCCTTATCGACGAGTTGATGGTGTTATGGAATGGGGTCACTATGTATGACATCTCTAGACCAATAGGACAAAGACAATTTCAATTCCATGCAATGCTTGTATGGAATATACATGATGCCCCGGGGCTAACACATTTTTGTGGTATGTTATAGTGTTAACACAAAGTTAACACATTTAATCCAATTATACACAGTCTTGTAGGTCTTCAGACAAAGGAAAAATTTGCATGTCCAGTTTGTTGTCCAAAGATGAAATCTCATCATTCAAAAAGTTTAAGAAAATAGGTGTTCGATGAGAATAGACACTTTCTCCACAGAAATCATAAGTACCGAATTACTGAAAAATGTCTTTTCAATGGGAAAGAAGAGACTACATCAAAGCCATGGAGAATGACACCTCACCTATGGAAGTCGGCATACAATAAAATAAATCATCGAGGTAATGTCATTCCATCTAATGGTTTTTGTTTCAAATTTATATTTTGATATTGTGTTTTGTTTACTGATGATGTAATTGATGCTTGTGAAGGTCGTCAAGGCATCAATGACCAACTTCCAAAAGGACTAAAAAGTTATCCTACGCAATTTACTAGGTTGCCGTACTATGAGAAACTCCCAATCATGTATTTGTTTGATCCTATGCATATTGAAAAGAATGTAATAGAGACATTATGGAAAATATTGGATGAAAGGCGTGACAAAGACCAAATTGTCAAAATTTGTAGTGACATTGAAGAATCCAACCATGCAATGAAAAATGTCATTCGATCAAATAACAATGGAGACCAGATTGATACAAGTGCCCTTACATGGTTATTGTCAGAGCAACAGAGCAATGCTATAAAAGAAATTATAAAAAAAATATGATTTCCCATAGGATTTGCTACAAACATAAATGATCTCATATGAAAGAAAAGTGAATTTGGGCCAGGGATGAAAACACACGATTGGCATATATTTATTAAGGTAATTCATATTATTTTGTATTCACTATATATTTGTATACTGCATGTAGTTTTCATTGCATTCTTTCATAAAATATTGACAAGATCATTTTACAAATATTGCAGTACGTTCTACCTCTATCTCTCCCACACCACTTCGCCAACGGTGTCAAACAAGTTATATATGATCTTGGAAAATAAATGAGGTGGTTGTCATCTAAAGAAATTAATAAAGAAGATATAAAATATTGGAAGATAAAAATTCCTCTTCTTATGTGTGAAATGCAAAAGTGTCTACCTTCAACTTTTTTCAATGCACAAGAACACTACCTCATACATAAAGTTGAGGAGATTGAATTGTGTGGACCTATACCAACTAGGTCAATGTAGATGGTTGAGAGGCACTTGAAATTTTTGAAAGGCTTGGTTCAACATAGAGCACATCCTGAGGGTTCTATGGTGGAGGGATATATGGTATACCAGACCATGGTGTACATTAGTGAATATCTTCCTAAGTTTGCAGCAAAGATCCATGTAGATTGTATTTGGGATCCCAACTCCATTAATAAACTCAAAGGGGAGTACTTGATGGGAAAAGGTAGATTGAGGAAAGTGAGAGCTAAATCTAAGATTTTATTGTAGTTAATTAATTCTTATAAATCTTCAATATAAGTTATTTATAATTGGTGTATTTTTTTGATACAGCTGGTCGAGAGTGGGATGCAATACATTTGTATATTGCGAACAATCTTGATTGGATGACGGTATGGATTGAATGATGTGAAGAAAATCATTGCTCATTAACATGGGAAGGTGTTGCTTCATTGGTTAGAGAAGCTCATCGTAATGGAGATTCCAATGTTACGCCAATGGTAATTGATCTAGCACATCGTTTAAGAGGTGGAGAGGTACGTAAAAATTTATTAATGATCATAACTCATATGTTTCGTATCAACTCATGATGAAAATAATTTACACACTTGAAAAATTACAGGTCAAGTACCACAAAGCTATGTACTATCATGGCCACAAATTTCGCATAAAAAAGTTGGATGACACAAAGAAAACTTGTGATTCTAGGATAAGTGCAGTTTTTGAGGTCACCAATATATCATCTAGAAATGACCTACATCCTCAACAATCTCAAAATCAATACTATGGCATCTTGGATGATATAATTGAGTGCGACTTTAACTCCTTCAAAGTAGTTCTATTCATCGTCAAATGGTACAGGCTACGACTAAATCAAAATGATCCAGATAGAACTGTTATTCAACATGATAATGGATTTACAATGATTAATACAAGGTCATTTGAGCCAGTTGGAGATGAGCCCTATGTTCTTCCAAGCCAGTGTGAGCAAGTGTTTTACGCAGAGGTTCCATATAAACAGGGTTGGTCATTTGTTGTTAGACATGATCCAAGAGGAAGGCCGATAAAGTATAATGTTATGGAAGAAAAAGATACTGAAGATGATGAAGAAGCAGATGATGAAGATCATGATGATGATGATGATGATGATGATGATGGTGATGATGATGATGATGATGATGCTGATGATGATGGTGATGGTGATCATGGTGATGATGGCGATGATGGCGATGATGATGATGATGATGATGATGAAGAAAAAGATGATCAATGACATAATTGAAATGATTACATATTTATTATGTTCAAATTGTAATGATTACATATTTATTGTGTTCAATTCTAATGATTACATATTTATGTATTGCTTTCAATTGTAATGATTACATATTTATTGTGTTCAATTCTAATGATTACAACATATGTGATTTATAATTACCAATGTTTTGCTTCCGATGCTCAATTAATTGCTACTAATACATGTATATATTGTGTTTGATTATCACCCTTTTTGCAAACAGGCAATTGACTACAAACATCGTCACCCCTTCTATTGATGATCTTGGATTCCATATATAAGGTAAATTTGTTCATGTTTATGATGTTGCATATTGTTCATGTTATCTTCTAAGTTATTTGTAGCATACGTGTCATGTAATTTTTAGCTAACTTAAGATAAATGATTAACATATGCAGGAAATTTGACCCCTTTGGCGTGGATCATGCATAGTGACATGGATCAGCAGGTATAAGTCAATAAATAGACACAATTTTCTTATATTCTTCTTGTTTATCATTGAGCACATATGTTATAAATAGACATATTATATAATCATATAATGTATATATAGACAAAGAAGAACCGTATAGAAATATAATTATATAATCACTTTCAACTTAGTACATTTTATATCTCTCATGTATAGACGAAGAAGAACCGTACGTATGGGTCACGACTTGATTATTCTATATATATTGACATGACAATATCTCATTTGATGGATTGTAGCACCCACCAAATAGGTACTTGTCAGATCTATCTACATCGAATGAGGGAAATGAGGGAATGCTAGATGAAAGTTCTACATGTAGTATGGCTAAAATAGGGAGATCAACTAGAGGTCAAAAGATTAGAAAAAAATTTGATAAACGCATGCAATATTTCCTTTCTAATGGGGGGTCATGTTCTTTATGATGATGAGACCAAAGGCGACATCAAGGTACCCTTTTGGTACACACACATTGAAAAAGAATGGGTACCCAATGAGCTACCTCTAATTAACACTGATTTTTGTGCTAATGAGAGGATATATCGCATTGCTCCATCCTCATTACATGGTTTGGGCCTATTTTCCATGGATGGGATAAAGGTATGTTACAATAGAGTTGTTGAATTGTTCAAGTATGTCAGTCCATGTTATAATTACAATGTTTGGATGCGGATTGTTCAATATAAAAAAAGTATGCGTAGGTATGCACTATCAGCTAATTATATACAAAGGAAAGAAAATGATCAAAGTAAAAGATTTGCAATGTACATTGATGGGAGACCAAAAGCAACAGGTAATATTGCAGGTTTTATAAATAGTACGCTACCTTCCTCAACTAATAAGAAACCCAATTGCATATTTGAGGCACGTGAGGGGAATCAAATTTTTGTATGTGCATTAAAATCAATAAGTGCAGGGGAAGAACTGCTAATAGATTACCATTTAAATCACATAGATACAAACAAAGTTACTATCATGAGGGTGGTAAGTACTATATACCATTTTATTAATAAGTTTTTTTTTGCTAAGTCTATTGCTTTTAGTTCACTAAAGTTTTTATATTTAATCTTTGTTACAGGACGATATGGATCCCGCACATGATAGAGGCCACGAGGATGCTCCTCCCACCCATTCTTCAGCAACCGTAAACCTTATTGAAATTGTAGAAATTAGATAGTTGAAAAATGTTATATTATTACGTTATTTTATTTATGGTTTTGGAGTTTTTATGATAGTTTTACTGATATTCCTGTCACAATTTGATGTTCAAGATAAGGGAAAAGCACCCGCAACAATAGAGGCAATAGCTACCCCTTCTGATGATGATCATTTCACAGATTCTCCTAATGTAACAATTATGTTGAAGAAAAAAATAAAACAAATCAATTTAGAAATAATTGGAATTTTGTATGAAGCAAATCCAACTGAGGAGATGCTAATGAGGCTATCTGAATTAAAAGCGCTTGCACGTCGGTATCAAGTAAGCAGTAATGAATCTTTAGTTATAACAAAATTTCAATAGAGGTTTATATTTTATACTCTTTTATGTTGTGAAGTAAAATATGCACTATGTGTTCTTGTTGTAGGATTTTATGGAATCTCTAGTACCTGGTCAAGGACAGTGCGGTGAGGCCGGTACTAGCAGACCTCCGGCCGCCTCAGGTAAAATAATCTTTTAGTTGACAAGTTACAAGGAATTTTTTCTTTGGAACATTCAAAAACTTCTTAAGTTAACTCTTACTTTTATTATTTCAAAATATCTTTGCTAACAATGTATTGTTCAGGTCATCAATTGCAGGAGACTCCTCCTAGCCAGGACGTCCATACGAGATTGCTGAGTGCAATGTCGGCCATAAGGGCCATGCAAACATCAACGCCTTCACGGTCTATGGCAGCTGGTAAATCCTTGTTTTGCTATATTTGGTTTTGTGTTAATTATGATTTGATAATTTGTACTTTAATCTTGGGTGCATCACATAGTTGATTATTTTTTTGGAGTAGGAGATACACCGACGACACCATTTGGTACGCCATATATAGATCAATCTACATGTATTGGTGATAATTCACCATCATTTCTTGGATCTACCCGTGTTTCTAGCATGGGAGTTATGTAGACGTCATTATTGATTGACAATAATGAATCAATGCCTTTAAAATGTCCTAAGATTCCAGGTACTTTAAATAATTATTTTTTATATTGTAATATGCATTTACCTATTCATAACAAGTTTTGGATTGATTATCCCATGACATTTTTTGCAGGAAACAATACATTTTATGAGAAGCTTTATGACCTCACACTGCATATATTTGGGCCCAACATACGTACAAGGTGGAACATCATAAGTGAACTAACTTTATCCCACTATTTTTTTTTCATATCATTAATTGGTATAGTATTTTTCCTTTCATTCGGGTCTTTTCTTTTAGTAGCTATATCTAACAATTTTGTGTTTTTTCTTAAAAGGTGGAATTTGTAAGAAAAAAAATTAAAAGATCGGCTCGTTAAAGATTTAGAGCATGAGTTTGGTAATAATATTTTTGATGAGAAGAAAATTTTAGAAAGAGCTTGCAAACATCTTAAGACTGTGAGGGACGCATATAGAAAGAGTCTCATCCAGAACCTAAAGTATGAGCGTCCTCCCTTTATTTCAATGAGGGATTGGAATGAATTCATTTTGGATGCAAAGGAGAAAGCGGATGCTCAAAGAGGAATTACACCAACAAATGCGAGAAGGTATGCAATAGTATTAACTACTAGTACAATGTAATAATGCACTAATTAGTGATCTTTATATCTATATCATCTAACATATTTCAAACTTTTCATAGGTTGCAGGACACTTTAATGGCAACAAAGGCTAGGTTGCAAAAGACTGGGCAGCACAGACTTGGCTCTGGAGGATATTCAAAAATTAAAGCACGAGTTGTAAGTAGCAGTAAATGAATTGCAGAGAAAAATTATTTATAAAATGCAAATAATTTTGTTTAATCAAAAAATGCAAGGCTCTGATTTTAATTTAGAGGCCATAGAAGAACACAAAAAAATTGCCTTCAAGGAAGGCTATCAAGCCGTGGTTGAACGCCTATAGCAAGCTTCCAATGGCCCAACCGAAGAGTCTCCTACATCATGTGCACAAGTAAATATGCCAAAAATATATTAGAAATTGAATACTTGAGCAACAATCAATTTGATAATAATGTGCATGACATTGCAATGCAGCCTCTTAATCGTGACACAGATCATACGCTGCATCATGAAGCCCCTGATGTGCATCGTACTGTCCAAGTAGGTGCTCATTTGCTATTTAAAACTAATTATGTAATTATTAATACAATTTAACATCTTAAATTGAACTTGGTGTAACATTTTTGTGTATATTTTAGAGGATACAAAATCATGTCATGCTGAACGAGTGCTGGAGGATGTTTAGACTAATCACCATGTAGATCATGTGGCACATTCAGGTAAAGAAAATCCATGTTTTGTTCTTTTAAATTAATTTTTTGATTTATAGTTCTTTTACTTACATAAATACTTGTAATTCACTAATATAAAATGGTGTGAATTTAACTCATGAAGTAGTTGTTATTGCAGCGGACCCCCCTTTGGCGCAGCGGCCTCGTGTTCCTGAATAGATGAGGAGGAGACACACGTTGGAATTAGAATCACTAGAGGAGGGGAATGATGAGGACATTGATCTTCCTCTTAGAAATTACATGAAAAAAAAGAGAAAGAAACCCAAAAAGAAATGATTGTAATTAACATTTATTGCTAATGAAAGAACGTTGTCTTAATGGATGTAATTTTGTACTAGTAATGTTGATGAATGATGTGTTAATGAATTCTTCATGAATGTTGTGTGTTAATGAATTTTATGTGTTAATGAATTATTCATGAATGTTGTGTGTTATTGAATTTTGTGTTAAGGAATTATTCATGAATGTTGTGTGTTAATGAATTTTATGTGTTAATGAATGTTATCATGTGATTATAATGATTGAATGTTATATTTCAAAAATGGATGAATGAATGAATGAATGAATGTTATTAAATGTTAATGGGGAATTTAGAGTGATGTTAGGGGGGGGAGGGGCCAAATGAGCTTCCACCTTCATGTGGTTGGCCTTGTTTAGTAGAGAATATTAAACTATTCTCGAAACCAAGTGAAGGTCAAACTTTAAAGACAAGCTTAGAGTTAATAGTGACAACCAATTAGCAAGTCGAAATGAAGTTCTTCGTTATAGGTACCTTTTTAGTTTTTAAAGCACAATGTCATGTTTTAATATTGTCTAGTTTTTTTCTTAAGTCAAAGTATTCTTTTACTATAAGAACATAATTTATGACCATTTTAGTAACTATTCTAACATCGCTTTATGACAAATCTTGTTTTGGCAGAGATGGCGATAAGTGGTGCTATCTATTCCTTGGGAGATTGGATTGCACAGGTCTGTATCTCAAAATCATTTGCATGTGGCAGAAATGCATACTTACAACCATTTCAATCTATATTTAAAAACATTGATGACACTCTAGACACAAAATAATGCTCATGCTATTGACTTGACAGTGCTATGAAGGCAAACCAATTTTTGAATTTGATCGAACTCGGATGTTCAGATCTGGTTTCCTTGGATTTAGTCTTCATGGTTCTTTGTCTCATTATTACTATCATTTTAGTGAGGTAACACCTTTGCCTTCTTTCTTAGTCTCTTACAGTTCATACTTGTTTAAGTCATTATGCACAATGTTAAAAATGGTCTTTGATGCATTTCCCATAGATGCTATGAATACAACACAGGATATTAAAACATTGCATTCCAAGGTTGAAAAATTGATAGAGAAACATCTTTTAGTGGTTACTTTTTTACACTTGTGTGTAGTTTGCAATCACCTTTAATCAATAAAGACTAAAGTAAGTACTTTTTCCTTTTTTAATTCATTAATTATTTATTCTTTATGTTTCTTCCTCCTAGTGAAGATTTGAATTCTTTTATTTCATTTTCTCTTCCTTATTATGTTCCACTTTCTTTTGTATTCAATTTCAGTTAAAGGTATATTTTGATTATATACCCTTAGTCATAACCTTGGATGGTCAAACTTGAAATGGCATCATTATAGGTTTTTAGTTCCTAAGATATAACTAGAAGTGACAAAATAATTAGAATTGAATAAGAGCTTGGTTCCTAGGGTACTGAAATGAAAGATTAGTGCAAGTATTTATAGCATCAATTGAGGATAAACAAATTATTTAGTTAACATCCTACATTTTATGGCTAATATTATGAAAATATGTTTGGAAAAATGTTATTGATCACAAGTTCCTAACATAGAAGTTGGACTTATGATCTATCTCTATTCTTTAAACCATAGAATATGCCTCACCTTACGCTTAGATATTTATTGCTATGATGTAGACTATTAGTGAGAATGGTGCAAGAGCACCAGGAACACAATGAGGAATCGGGACCAAATTTTGGCCAAAGCTTGTAATAAGTCCATGATAAGGCCATTCATTGCATTTTCATAGTTCTTTCATGCATTATTTCATGCATTATGTTTCAATTGTAAGGCCATTTGAGCCATAATGTACCCATTTGGCCTATAAGGCCCTAGGTGGGTCACAAGTGGTCAAACTAGTCAAATAGGTGGAAATGGAATGGAAACAGTGTTTTTTTGTTCTATTTGAGTCATATTGGTCATGTTTGGAATGTAATAAGGGTCACTAAAAAGTTTTCAAAAGAGGGATTAAGCCATCAACCACCTTAGAGGTCAGTTGGAAGTAGTTAAAACTGATTTTAACTGACTTATATACCCCTCTTTGGGATGAGGGTAGACAGATCTTGGAGATTGGATGAAATTTCAATAAAGTTTCAATAGAAAACATTGCATTTTATTGTGTTTATCTTGCAAATCATTGTAACAGACACACGCTATGATATGATACTGATTCATTTTGATTGTAATTCAACTTGGTGATGAATTTTGATGAATCTCCTTCCATTTGATCTAATTTTCATGCTCTTCCATGAATTATAGAGAAAGATCCATTCATTTTTGTCAAAACAGTCATGGAACCCCATGTTCAAGGGTTTGGATACAAATTGATTGATTTCTTCATTTCTAACCTTTGGAAAATTCTGAAATTGTGGATGTTGATAGTACATTTATTTAACTAAGCATTTCAATTTTTTTTTGGATCAATCCATTTTGTATTTGAGGAGATCTCGCAAGCCCTAGGTGGACTGCTATTTGAATTTTACTCACAGGGACTATAGATTTCATTTGTCTTGATAATATGTGATTGAACAAATGGTTCTAATGATTGCACATGATTGAATAAGGTCAAGAGGAGTCTAAACATCATTGTAAGAATTTGGATCAGCAGATCTACTTGTTCTTTTTGAGATCAAATTGCTTTATTAGTCATAATTGTCTAGTTTTATGACAATCATTCCCAATTTTGGTAAAGTAAGCATAAAATTTTATTCAACCATTGGATCTTTCTATAAATTTGGGAAAAGTTATGTAACTAAACAATCTAAATTCTAACTGAAGCGAATGGATTAATTGTCCTTTATGTGGAAGTTATAAATGACTATTCATCACAGATTATTGTGGTCAACAAACCATCAATTTTCTCAAGAATTGCTCTGTATGAATGTAATCAGTAAATGGATATGATATCATAGTGATGTAAAGTATCCCATAGCCTCTCAAATGCTTTGAGATATGATGCCACATTTGTGCATTCAGTTTGGGAGTTACATTTTCCATTCCAAGCCATTGATTGTAAGCACTAGGAGTTAAAGAAGAGAGTCCTTGTTACTTTCATCATTTTCCTCACATTATTAAAGGTTCAAAGGAATCATTTTGTCATTTTGGATTGTCCATACTCTATCTCACTATAAAAACTAGGAGATTCATCCTTTTAGGCCATTCCATGTTAATATTTGCAGTCACTCTAAGGGATTGAACTTTTGATTGGATCTCTCTCACTATCCAAAGGAGTTGTCACAAAAAAAAGAATCCAGGATGAAGACCATAACCTCTCAAAGTTGTTTGGAAGCATGTTAGGTGTCTTTGAATAAGTCAAGGAAGGGTTGTATACAGGAGGTAGAATTTGTGAAGATTGTGATCTAGGGTGTAAGGGTATGTTGAAGGGCATTGTGGGTCCTTTTGGGTCAGAGATGAAGAAGTGTTTGGGTTGAGCTTTGGGTGAGTCTTTTAAAGAAGATGGTGAATTTTCAAGTCAAGAGATTTTGTAGCCATGCTAGATGCCTCATTTATCAAAAAATGGAGTCTTGAAGGATGCTTGGGTCAGAGAGTACTCTTAGGATGTGTGAGGAAGCAGGATGCTATACGTCAGAGAACCTATTCACATATTAAGTATACTTTGGTGTTAAGTTACTTATCCTTATATCCCACGTCACTTCTAAAATATGTTTATAATGGTTTCATCTCTCATTATTAACTTTTTGTTAACTAGCCATTTAATATTTTCTTTATGGATTTAATAAATTTGTGTGAATGGTTGTCTCATTGCATAGGATTAAGCCATGTGTCAACATATTGTTACTCCTACATCATACCTTTCCTATATTTAAGCAATGTGTCTTGTACATTTGTAGTAATATTCAACTATTATCAATCTATGCATTATTATACTAGTTATATTTTCCATTCTCTCTTCTAGCGGGAATCCTAGCTAACATTAATCACATACCATTTTTTCCTTACTGTCAAACACCTTACAAGTTCCTTGTTCAAAATGACCTTCATGTTTTTGGCAATGTCACCATTTCACACTTTAGCCCTTCTAGGCCTGTCCTAGTAGCTCGGTTCAGCAAACAATTTGCACTTAACTTCACATTTTCCCAAAAAACCCAAGGAACAAAATACATGATTGAATTCCCCTCAACAAGTTACATAACATATATCAATCTCATGACATGATTCCTTGACTGGTGAAGTCATCCAACCCTATAAAGCACTCACTCTAGGCCTAATTAGCCCTCACTTTTCAAAGCAACTTATAACTCCTCTCACTTCCAAGACTCCAAACCCTTAAATAGTCTTGACAAATGATCCGAATCCACAAATTTTCAAGGTTTTAAGTTTCCATGCCTTCATTTAACCATTGTTTTGTCAAACCCTCATTTTAAGGGTCATAGGGCTAGGGCATCACCAAACCACCACTTCTAACCACTCCAAGGCTCCAACTTAGAACCAAAAACCTTCACTAGGACCTAACTAGATAGGATCCACCATAAAATGTACTCCTTCTTTGGAGAAAACTCCTCAACCAATGACTGTTGTTGTTCATGGCAGCAATTTCTGAACTTCTACATTGTGGCAGTCATTGTTTCTTTCCATTTCCCAACTTTTCCTGTATTCCAACAATATATGGAACATATATTACATTGAGGAACTCCTCCCACAAATTACAAGCATCACAGAGTGTGGGAGGATTCCATATCTCCAAGAAACACCAAAACTACTTAACTGTTAAGAGTAAATGTATAGGCACAGTCCATTATGAAGATGCATTATGATGACAAGATCCATTGTGAGTATTTAAAAATTGGTATCTTGATTTGTGGTGAGCCAAAAAGATGCATTTTTAACGTACACCAAATTGGTATCTTGATTGGCGGTGAACCAAAAAGTTACTTTATATCTCCAATTCTTTGCAAGTATTGTTTTTTGTTTTCTTTGCATTGGCATATTGGCATTGCTTTTTAATTAAATTGTTCATCGGTTTTCTAAAGACACTTAAAATAAGATCATTATTTTTATTGAGATTGTTTTAATGTTTTTCTATCTCTATCATTTCTTGTATCCTTCACTTCATGTTGTGGTTTCTTTTACACTGATCTTGTTCTCTTCTACACAAAATGTGGCATATGCTTATGGGAGTGTTTATTGACAACTAACTTCTATGCTGGGTTATCTTGAATGTCCTTGGTGTGGTTGTTGACTCTAATTTGGATGGGCTTCCCTAAATTGTGTATGTGTTGTATCCTGAATAAACAATTCACATCATGTGTATCCTAAGTTTTAGGGTTTAGATGGTTTTTCTTGTATCTAACATGTTTCTTAGGGTGTTTGGAATGATGAGGGATGTTTGTTCTTCTTTATAATGCTTAGCCAACTTCTTACATGTGCCAACAAGGGGCAATAAGTTGTGGATTCTCAACTTTTTTTTTGTTTGGCAACAAGTTTTGCGATTCCTCTTGTTAAATGATTTTTCTATTTCCACTTTGTTTAACCTATTTTTTAAGTATCTTAGAGAGGTAAGCCTTTTCTTGAATGATATGTACTTCATGGAATTTTCTAAAAGTATGGGTTGCTAGTGCCCTAAGAATTGTCTTCTTTTATGGGTGCTGGTGGGGATTAGCTTGCAAGTATAGATTAATGTCTTTTTTTCTTTGTATACACTAAATTCTAGTAATGTACTTGGCAATAAAGAGCTATAATTATCAGAGTTGGATTTCTCAAATTTTAATGTGGTGTTACAAGAAATGTAATCTTATTGTAGGAGCTAAAATTTTGTTGTATTTGCTTTAGGGGATATAATCCTAGTAGTCTAGCATAGTTGAGAGCAGCTATGCTTGATCAACATGATTAGTGACATGGAAGACAGTTTGGGTGTTCATCAGATGTGTCCATGGCAAAATACTAGTCCAGATGATTAGTAAGTATATGTTAACACATTGTTACACATGCTTTGTTATTTTATGATGAGATGCAAATATGTTTGTTGGTGACCACATGATCAGGGAGCTATATGGTTGTTAGCTGAGTTTAGTTTCATACTTGGATGTTTGTAGAAAGATTGTTGTTGGTTTGTAAAACTTTTAGTATTGCATGATGTTTTTATTTGGTTTCTCCCTGCTAGTATAAAGGCAATTAGTTAATAGTTTTGACAGTGGTTAAGTTTATAATGGCAAATATCAAATAACCAGAGGGAACAATCAACCATTCACATCTGCATATCTCAATGTGCTTCCTTGGTAAATATTTATAAAAGATTCACAATCATTCGATATTCTGATAACAATAATGAACTCTTAGCAATGTAACAACAGTGGCTAATGTTATACATCACAACTTAATCACTATTTCATCTTATCAATATTTGATGACTGGTACAAGTCTTATTATTCCTCCATCTTGCGGGTCTGTCACAACATGGAAATATTACTCTCGGTACTATTTCAACTTGTCTGGGTAACACATTTCTCAGTTTCCATTCTGCACAAACCATTTAACAACCTTCCATCTAATTGGACTGCAACCAATCCAAAATGCGCATAACGGTTTCTTTAAACTATTAGTTTAATACCTTTGAATAATTAGCAATGTAATGAACCGAACATTAACATGATTGAATCATTGACATTGTTCAATAACAACTCAAAAATAAAACCTGCAACATGACCCAAACTAGGCTTTGTGATATCGATTGCCAATAATGATTGAACTGGTTTCAATCAACTAATAAACTCCTTTGAAAACTGATGTCATGCATCAGTTTACATTAAACAAAATAGAGATATATGAATATTGAATTGCAAACAATATATAATGTTAATCCACTTACATTTGGATTAAATCCAATCAACAATGAACACTTCTTTGTTAGAGAAACCCATTCTAGCATTCCGTTTAGGACTGTTCCAAAACCGTTTCATAAAATAGAACAAACTCTTCACTTTTGATTATCAGTCTAAAACCCAATATAATAAACCATTAACTTCTTCACAAAAAACTGATACCAAGGATTAACTCATATTCAACCCAAACTTTTGAATGTTAACAATCAATAAGGAACAATCCCGTCTCCAATAACCTAATTAAATTCTTTCAATAACTTCTGAATAGATCACATTTTTCACTATCATTTGTCAATAACAACAAAGTTTGATTAAATAAAACAATTCTAGATGCTTAATGATATACCAATTCTACTATAACTATTTCTAACACTGTAAAACATGGCGTAAACACCAAAATAATGTAGTTGTGTCTTGCGACTAGCAAGCAAAACAATTCACAAAACATTTTGATTCCATTCATTCCACTTTCTATTACATACTCTTCATCATTTCTCAACATTCTCTAAACTACTACCACTACTTCTCAGGTTCAAGAAAAGTGTAGATAAAGAGCTTCAAAAGAAGATAACCCGATAACTAACCCACAACCAACTTGATAACATAACTAACTCTGAACTTAACCGACTCTTTCTAATTTCTCTCACAGATTAGAGTAAACATATAAGCTAAACTAGTAAATATGTTGTGGAGTTGACAACATAGTTGTCAACTTCACGATTACACAAACCTTATATTTATTAAATCAAAATGCTTACATCTACCCAATTAATAACCATTAAAAATACTAAGACTCTACCCAACCATTACATTATTCAAAATAACCATTTAAAATGGCTGTATAATCCCAGACCTATGAAATGATCAGAGTTCTCGGATGCACCTACATCATGCTCCCCAGAACAAAAGAATTCAAGTCCCTTTGAATTAGCCTTCTTTCGAGTCTTCTAGTTCAAGTGCATCATTTGGTGAACCCCTGTAAAAATAAAGATAGTCTCCCATATCTCGTACACCTACTCTCCGGAGGAAAAAATAGATCCCAAAATCAAATCTGCAAAGTACAATGCTAAATCATAGGTATCAACAATAATAGGCATCACCACACATGCGTCTTGCACACTTGCACCAAATAAAACAAACATTTCTCCTCCATGAATCTGGATATTGGATTGATCCTTTAAAGGAATCAAAACTTCACCTCCATATCTAGCAATAGAATAAAATTCTTCATTGTGAACTACTGCCATGCTATCATTCATGTTCACCAAGACTAATGTCTTTTCATGTAAGATCTCCTCATCTGCCATTTGATCATTGTGAACCATGTCCTCAAGCTTTTCTAGTATCAAATTACCGCTACCCAAATCAATAATTATTTCAGCATCTTTGTCTTCAACTGGAACCTTCTCAACACAAGGCTCATCTTCAACTTGCTGCTCTTCACGAGCATCGGTTGTTTGTTCATGTCCTTCCAATGGACAACTCTTCTCCTTCATTTCTACTTCTTCAAATGCTATCTGGGCTTCAATCAGTTCAAGTATTGCTTGATCTCATTTGTCCATCATATCTAACTTCATTTCATGTGCCATTAAGTCTTCTTCCATCTTCTTTTTTCTTGCTTCCTCTTTTCTCTTTTCTATTTCTTCTTTCTTTTTCTTTTTTCTTGCACTTCCTCATACATAATCCATGAATCTAATTTGAATAATAACTGTGACATCTCTTCCTTTCCTTCCATTATTGTAACTTGTTACCGATCCAACACTTCTGAATGCTCATGAAGGACACAAAACCAATTGATCAAGTTGGATTTGGTTTCCCCCAAAATCACTCAAAAATGGGTACTCAGCACCAAGAAAAATAATCTGACAATTTATCTACAAGAACTTTTGAAAAGAATACTCAAAAATCAAACATGATTTAGCACTACTAGGTCCTAGTGTGATTTCCACCTATCACACACTCAAGAGCTTCCACCTATCATCGTTATGCTAAAATTTGAGAGCAACCAACATATCAAGAATTCAAGCAAATATCAAAGAAACAATGAAGGAATATATGTTCTTTGATATGGTAATATTGTTTATCATTTGCTTTTATGCATACATCTTAAGCTTTATTGAGCATGTGTGAGTGTGAATTTGGATCTTGCATTGCATTGTTCCATTTTATTTACACTTACATTTTCATCCTTCACATATATGTTAAATTAATTACATATCAAAGTTGCTAGAGTTAGCTATTGATTATGGAGCTATTGCATCGCCTGGAAATAGACCTGAGGCATTATTAGACACTCCTCTAATAACTAGGACTGGTATCATAGTTTATGCAATCATTTATAAATCTCAACATCACCCAAATCTGTGACTTTTAAACAGTAAACTTTTGCTACAACAGTACACCCTTATAATAATAATAGTCATTAATAATCATTAATGATTACAAAGGAAATTAATTCTTTAAATATTCATATGAATTTATGAAGGGTGCACATTAAATAACTTCTTATTGCCTTTATACAAATCCACAAAGGCTGCAGCTGAGCTTAAGCATCCCAAAAGTGAGCCGCAAATGAGCTCAAATAAGACACCAATAACACTTTTTGATAGACTTTTTTTTTAAATTTTTTTTTTGTATTGGTCTCAATTTCGACCTTTGCACAGAACTAATTTTGACCACGATGCCATACATTCGACCAATAGTATGGTCGAAATTGAGACCATTGGACCAAAAAAATTGATGACAGTTGGTGGATAACTCGACTAGTCATATGTTCTCAATTTTGACCATTGGACCAAAACAATCAACCACAATGCCATACATTCGACCAATAGTATGGTCGAAATTGAGACTATTGCATAGTCAAAATTGAGACCATTTCATGGTGTCAATTTCAACCATTGGACCAAAAAAATGACGACGATTCTTCCAGTTTCAAGTGATTGCTACAATCGAAATTGAGACCAATACTATGGTCAAAATTTAGACCAATAAGAAATATGTAGAGAATTCAATGAAAAAGAATGACGAAAGTTTTAGTCGTGGATTTGACCAATTATTGTAAAAATTGTAATTCTCGTCGAAATTTAAGGTAAAATTTACTAGTGTCAACAATATATCAACTTACTGTCCATCGATAATTACTCTCTATCGCTCGGTAATGCTCCATAGTTGGGTTCTCCTTAACCAGTATAATTAGAATGCATGAAAACTTGTTCACACGATAATTCTACAGTTTCCTTTTTCTTCTGGCTTCTTTCCTCGTGAAATCATCAGTCTCTTATATAGACATGTAAACGATTTTCTTCTTGTCCATCAAATTTTGTCGCTTAATCTCATCTACTGATTTTTCTACTTTAACTTTCTTCAGCTAATGTGTCAATAACACATTTCAATCTGCTTCATTAGATCTTCCTTGAATTTTTTTAGTCGTCGATCATCATAACAAACTTTATCTGTTACCTCAAAATTATACACTTTCCAACTCATCAATCTTATTAGCTAAACTGATCATTTAATTCTTTTTATTCTGCTTCGATTATCAAAGAAATGCATCGGTGAACACAAGCTTAGTTTACACTGTGCTCGGTATACACTACACTCCATCGGTGTATACTGAAATGCTTCATCAACTAACAACACTGCTTTGTGTCTTTAGGCTCTTTTCCTCATCATAGATGAATGCAACATAATCAAGTCAATATCATAAGGTCATAGACTCATCAACAAGTTACTCAATGTATTCCTTATCCTCATCTGTCATATCCATCTTCCTCATGTAGATATTTCTATTCTTCATCTCTTTCACCCCTTTCTTCAGATGTTTCGGTATAGTAACTTATAAGAGAAGTGTTGTCAAACTAGTTGACATCAATCACAACATAATACTGATTTAATCATCTTACATATCTAATCCAATCATCTCGGTGATCTCTAATCACAGATTCATCAATTAGATTCTAAATCAGTTGTAGTTCATCAATCTCTCCCTTTGGCATTGATGGCAACTCAAGTAATATGAAATATACCATACACATACCAAACATGTATTCTACAACTCTGTGAACAAATGTTGTACAAGCTCTCCCTAGCTTAATATGTTTAATTACTACATTACTAAATAGCATTATTAAATACAACTTTGACATTTTGTAGATATGCTCTTTTCAGCTCTCTTGTTCCTGCTTCTATTCTCAGTAACTAATCTTCAATTCTCTCCCTTTCTTTTAGATTATCTTTCCCTCAGATAGTTCTCATTTGTGCATATTGTTTCATATTGTTTATCTCTCCCTTTGACAACAATGCTAATGAAATAAACAAACAAACAAACAGCTCTTAAGTAGCCAAGTAACTCTCTATTGTCCATTGCATTCTTTGTATCTCTGTATACTAATATGCCAATCTGTTCCAATAATTTTCACAGCTTTAGACATGATCCAAAGTGTGAACTATGATGCATCAACATGTGTGATCTTTTGATAAGATTAGGCTGATGCAACATCTAGATCACATTAGTGACCGATAGATAGGGGACGAACCCCAAGTCTAGTCCTCAAGTATTCAAATGTATCCTTCGGTAGAGGCTTTGTAAAAATGTTTGCAAGTGGTTATTTAGATGTAACAAATTCCAACTTCACTTGCTTCTCCTGTACTTGTTCTCTTAAGTAGTGATACTTAATAGATATATGCTTTATCTTAGAGTGCATCATTGGATTCTTTGAAATGTTAATGGCACTAGTGTTGTCACAGTATATAATCACCGGGTTAGTGATTACCTCATTCATTCCTTCCAACACTTGCTTAATATATGAAATGTTTGAGCAATTAGTAGCAGCAGCAACATACTCTACTTTAGCTGTAGTCTGAGAAATACAAGCTTTCTTTTTACTTGTCCAGGTTACAAGTCTTTCACCAAAGAAAAATGCTCCTCCAGTGGTGCTTTTTTTGTCATCCACATTTCTAGCCCAATCAGTATTGGTGTATACCTTCAGTTCAAACTTGCCTTCCTTAGGATACCATAATCCATAATCCTATGTCTTTTTTAGGTATCTTAAGATTATTTTAGTATAAATCATGTGTGATTCTCTAGGGTTAGCAGAAAATCTAGCAACAATTCCCACATCATGTGCTATATCCGGTCTATTGTGAACTACATACATTAACATACCAATCATGGATAAGTAAAGTGTCTAATTTACCTCTGTAGTTTCATCTTCCTTTGTCAATTTACATCCAGTAGCCATCAGTGTTCCCACAGGTTTAGCATCTTCCATGCCAAATGTCTTCAGTACTTCCTTTATGTATTTAGATTGTGTGATGAATATCCCATCACTCTACTGAATCACTTGTAATCCTAGAAAGAACTTAATCTCTCCAAACATAGACATTTCAAATTCTTGTCTCATCTCATCAGCAAAGGCTTTGCATATGTGATCTTGTCCTCCAAAAATAATATCATCCAGAAATATCTTAGCAATAAGAATAATGTCATCAGTATCTCCTTTCATATACAAATTGTTGTTCTCACTAGTTCTAACAAATCCAATACTTAACAAGTAAGTATGCAGCCTTTCATACCAAGCTCTCAATGCTTGCTTCAAACCATATAAAGCTTTATGTAGTCTACATACCATGTCTTTGTTGTCTGGATCAAAGAACCCTTCAGGTTGTTCTATGTAGACCTCTTCTTCAAGTATACCATTCAGAAATGTTGACTTCACATCCATTTGATAGACTTTGAATTTCTTGTGTGCAGCATATGCAAGTAGCATTTTAACACCTTCTAATCTAGAAACAGGTGAAAATGTTTCACCATAATCAATGCCTTCCTCTTGTGCATATCCCTTGCATACCAATCTAGCTTTATTTCTTGTAACCTCACCATTTTCATTAAGCTAGTTCCTAAAAATCCATTTAGTACCAATAACATTCTTGTCCTTAGGTTAGGGTACTAAACTCTAGGTTTTATTCTTCTCTATTTGTTCTATTTCCTCTTTCATTGCATTAATCCATTCATCATTCTCTAATGCAACTTTTATATTCTTCGGCTCAAATTCACAAACTAGACATGTACCTTGTCTTGCTTTGCTCCTTGTTTGCATGCTAGCTTGTCTATCTCCAATAATTTGTGTCTCAGGATGATGTCTCCTAAAAAATCTTGCCAATACTCGGTCTCTTCTTTCTTGTTCATCCTGTTCAAGTTCATTTGCTTGCTCGGTGGGTCCATCCTGCTCGTCGATTTCTCTTTCATGTTGTTCTGTATGGTTTTTCTGCTGACCGGTTATCACAAGCTATGGCTTTGGTAGATACTCTAGTTGTTCAATGTAAGTGAATCTACCATAGTCTTCCAATTGCTTTCTACTTTCCTCTATGTTCT
Organism: Chamaecyparis obtusa; assembly: GCA_027943335.1. Taxonomy (NCBI): domain Eukaryota; kingdom Viridiplantae; phylum Streptophyta; class Pinopsida; order Cupressales; family Cupressaceae; genus Chamaecyparis; species Chamaecyparis obtusa. Next base: position 838,186 of record BSBK01005490.1, read on the forward strand.
TGTCATCAAACTCATCAACTCGGACATTAGCACTTTCAATCATTTTATTTGTAACCTTATTCAGAAATTTATATGCTTTACTTTTAGTGGAATATCCCAGAAATATCCCTTCATCACCTTTTGAATCAAATTTACCATTTCTCTCATCTTTCAAAATAAAGCATTTGCTTCCAAAAATCCTAAAATAACTTACTGTAGGTTTGTGTCCAAACCACAATTCATAGGGTGTCCGACTGGTGTCCTTCTTTAGTTGTACTCGGTTAAGAACATAGACTACAGTGCTGACAGCTTCTCTCCAATATGTTTGGGTGACATTCTTTTGCAACATTAGTGTCCTAACACAGTCAACTATTGACATGTTCCTTCTTTCAGCAATGCCATTTTGCTGGGGTGTTCTCAGTGCAGAGACCTGTCTTTTGATACCATGCTCATTACAGAAATTAGTAAATTCATTAGAGATAAATTCACCTCCTCTATCAGATCTTAAACATTTCAATTCCTTACCAGTCTCTTTTTCTACTTTTTCCTTATGCCACTTAAACATCTTGAATGCTTCAAATTTTTCTTTTAGAAACATAACAATCATCAATCTAGTATAGTCATCAACAAAAAGAATAAAGTATCTATCACCATAATAACTCTGAGTTCTCATAGGACCACATAGGTTGGTATGAACCAACTCAAGTATCTTCTTTGTTGAATAATCCTTGCTTTTGAGACTATATTTAGTCATTTTTCCTTTCTGACATTCATGACACATAACATGATCAGGTTTTGACAAGTTAGGAAAACCTCTAACTCTTTTCTTTTTATTGATCTTAATCATGTTATTAAAATTCACATGGCATAACCTTTTATGCCACAACCAAGCATCTTCATTTTCATCATCAAGCAAGAAGACTCATTAGTATCAAGATAAAATAGATTACCTCTTGATTGTGCACTAGTTCCAACTAGTCTTCCTCCATCATCAAAGATTTTCACTTTCTTGCTCTCAAAAGAAACTCGGTGACTAGAATTGTTCACTTGTGCCACACTTAACAAGTTATAATTCAGTCCATCTACCCAATAATCATTATCACATTTTATCCTATCATTTATCATCAGGGATCCTTTACCTCTTACCATATAGGGTGTATCATTACCCATCTTAACTGATCCTCCATTGTATTCTTCAAGTTGATAAAATTTCTCTTCATCACCTGTCATGTGATGTGTACAGCCATTGTTTATGATCCATGTATTATTTTTGTTAACTTTAGAGATCAGTGCTATTTCAACATGTTTTTCTTCTTCCTCGAAGTCATCTTTCATAGAAACAAATACAACTTCTACATCATAATCATAATCAGATTCAGATTCATTATCTTTAGCTATGTAACATACCTTTTTCCCTTTATCATTATTGTCTTGATTGTCCTTGTTGTTGTATCAATAGCTCCTATTGACTCTCCTGCCATAGCTTCCTTCAGATTGGTCTTTGGATCTTTCATCATCTTTCTTATGTGGACATCTAGCAACAATGTGGCCAACCTCTTTATAGTTAAAGCATGCTAAAGGTAGCTTACCTCTATATCTTTCCTTTCCTTTAGGCAACCTTCTGGCCATAAGAGCTTCAAGTTCATCAAGCTCATCATCGATATTGCTATCACTATCATCATTCTTATTATTCCTGCTACTAGACTTACCAATCTTCAGAGAAGACATGAAAGCATACTCAACAGTCGATACAACACTATTATCAAAGTTATTCAATTCAAAGGTTGTGAGCTTACCAATTAGAGTGTCAAGAGTAAGGTTGGATGTAGCCCTTGTTTCATGAATTGTAGAGATCTGATTGCATACACTGGCAGTAAAGTTTTGAGAATCTTGCTTATCACTGTATCATCATCAATAACTCTATCTAATGCTCTAATAGCATGTACTACCTCTTTTAGTCTATTTGTGTACTGCACAATGTTCTCACTTCCTTCATCTTCATATCATCGAATCTGCCTCTTAGGCTTTTAGCTCGTGCTCTTTTAACATTCAAATCACCACTGTAAATTAAAGTTAGTTTGTCCCACATGGCTTTGGTAGTAGTGCATCCCTTAATATCTTCAAATTCGGCATTGGTATAGGCAGCAACAAGTTCCATCATAGTAATATTGTGTTCATGCCTATCTCTGAGTTGATTAAGGGTCAAGGGACCAGTGGTTAGTTGTATATAGCCATTCTCCATCAGTTCTAGTGCAGAATTCCCAATTCCAGATATGTGCAACTTCATCCAGCTTTGCCATACTGCAAAGTTCTCTTTGTTTAGTCTTGGCACTTCCCTCTTATACATCTTGAGACCTTTGTGCTGAAGTCCTTAAAACTCTATTCTAAGTAACCAATGCTCTGATACCAATTGTTAGAATAACTGAGAGGGGGGTGAATCAGTTAATTAGCATCTCAAATCATAATGTATAATCCAAAACAAATACTTCAACTTCTGCTACTTGGTAAATATAAAATACTTTCACTGTCTGTGCTTTTATCGATTATTAGTCTAAAACATATAGTAGTTACCAATCAAATCTAACATGTAATATGCAAAGTATGATAACAAATAAATATCACAATCAACACATAACACAAGAGATTTAACATGGAAACCTTGTGAAGGGAAAAACCACCTAGGACCGACAACCCAAAAATATTCACTCTTCTGAAGTGAGGTCGGTGAAGAGCCAACCCTGTTAAAGGTTTACAAACACAGTGTTAGGTGTGACCTTGTTAGAGGATTTTAGACCAACCATTATCATCCAACCAACATTCACTATGTGGTTGATAGGATAACAATGTTTATTCTATGAATGATACATAATAAGACTTTCTTAGTCCACTCGGTTAAGAGATTTGACTATGTACAATGGTTAAATATGTAACAGTAGGTGATCTGATCTATTACAACTTCAATTGTAGATATACAGATCAATATTCAGCTCATAAAAATCTTTCTGATCAATGTGACACTTCTGATTCAATAATATATCAACTTAATGTCCATCGATAATTACTCTCTATCGCTCGGTAATGCTCTGCAGTTGGGTTCTCCTTAACCAATATGATCAGAATGCATGAAAATTTGTTCACGCGATAATTTTATAGTTTCCTTTTTCTTTTAGCTTCTTTCCTCATGAAATCATTAGTCTCTTATATAGACATGTAAACCATTTTCTTCTCATCCATTGATTTTGCTACTTTAACCTTCTTCGGTTGACGTGTCAATAACACATTTCAATCTACTTCATTAGATCTTCCTTGAATTTTTTTAGCTGTCGATCATCATAACAAACTTTATTTGTTACCTCGAAATCATACACTTTCCAGCTCATTAATCCTATCAGCTAAACTGATCATTTAATTCTTTCTATTCTGCTTCAGTTATCAAAGAAAGGCATCAGTGAACTCAAGCTTGGTTTACACTGTGCTCGGTATACACTACACTCTGTCGGTGTCTACTGAAATGCTTCATCAACTAACAACACTTCTTTGTGTCTTTAGGCTCTTTTCCTCATCATAGATGAATGCAACATAATCAAGTCAATATCATAAGGTCATAGACTCATCAACAAGTTACTCAATGTATTCCTTATCCTCATCTGTCATATCCATCTTCCTCATGTAGATATTTCTATTCTTCATCTCTTTCACTCCTTTCTTTAGATGTTTCGGTCTAGTAACTTACAAGATAAGTGTTGTTAAACTAGTTGACATTAATGGCAACATAATACTGATTTAATCATCTAACATATCTAATCCAATCAGCTCGGTGATCTCTAATAAAAAATTCTAGGTTCTAAATCAATTATAGTTCATCAGAGGCCTCTAATTTTATGTCTATAGTGCCCATGGTGATAGCTATCAATATCTAGTGTCATAATGCAAGATATTTCAACTATGTTGTGCATATCTCTAGAATGATTTATTTGGACTTAAGTGCCATTAAGAATGATCCTTCAAATATTTTCTTCAAGCATTACTCTCTACTAATGCACTTGATTCTATATTATGGTTAGGAAATCAAAATGTGGCCTAAACAACTAAACATTACATAGTTGGCAAGGATGGTATACCATACCCAGTGCAATTACAGACCTATGTTTGTGATAGTAGATTTATAAAGTCAAGTTATATTACTACTTTGAGGAGTATTTTGTTAAGATGTTAGTGTATGTGACGAAAACCTACCTATTGGGAGAAATCTCAAATATGAAAATGTTAGGAATAATTTTTTTTAATTATTAACTAACATTTTATGAACTTGAAAAACCAAAACAAATACCTCTACCACAACCTCTAATGAGCATAAAGCAAGTGCACCCAAGACTTTCTTGATTTAAGCTCTTAGAGATGGTTGTAGTTGTGCTCTCCCAACATAATAAAATAAATCCCACTTTGATTGAAAATAAATGATGAATGCAAGAAACTATGTGCAAGATAGGTGAAGATGGTATTGAATGAACTCAAAAACTAGTTATAAAGAACTAGTCTCAAGTAGTAAATATGAATGAAAGAAGTAGATATGAACTAAATGCAACTATCTACCATGAATGCAAACAACTACCAAACATGTTAGATAAAAATCACTAAATGCAAATGAATCAACAAACTAGCATAATAACTCTAAATGCAAATGATGGATGATCTACTCTTGGCATGGGTCCTATTTATAGGATTTTGGAGGGTTGGGGTGAGGTGGAACACATGTAGCATCCACATAGGTGCCACATGAGGGACACATAAGCCATGCAAGAGTCTAAGTTTTCTCACACGTGTGAGCAACTTGATATGTGATGGGTCAATGTGTACTTTAAGTACACTTGTGTAAGTGCGTGTAAGAGAAAAAGTTTATTTTCATACTTTTGGAAGGTGTAAGAGGTGTCATAAAAAATTGTAAGAAGCCCCGTTTAGGCAATTTTTAGAAATTTTTGAAAAGACAATTTTTGGAAATTTTCTCACACATATGTGAACAAATAATTATGACTAATGGGTGTAGGAATCCAAAAACTAGCCTAATTAACCTTAGTTAATTAGCAAGTAGGTCTATTTATTGAGAGTGATGTGAGTAGGGTAGGATCTAGGTCAAGATTTAGAATTAAATTAATAAAAAAAAAGATTACTCAAGGTTTAGAAGAATAATAGAATGTGAGGGGAATTAAATAAATTAAAATTTATTTAAAGGGGGATTATATGGAGGAAAGGTATTAAATAAAATTTAATACACTTAAAGATAGGGTATTTAAATTAAATTTAAATACTATAGAATAATGAATCAAACTTAATTAAATAAATTTAATTAAATAGGTAGAAGAATATAATAAAATAATTATAATGTTAAGGGACGATTTTAAGTGTCTACATTTTACCCCTATTTAATGTGGCGTCGACAACGACATCATGTCAAAGAAAAGAAAAATAAGATGCCCCAAAGAGAATAAAAGGTCCTAAGGTCAAGAGTGTGAAGGGGTTCCCCCTCGAGAAAAGAATACGAAAAATTATTATTTTTGGGTAATTTTCTCGAAAAGAGGTAGAAGAGAAGAGAAAATGAACAATTGCATGACTTATGAGAGAATAAGGGAAAAATAGGGCCCAAGGGCCTTATAAATAGTTCATGAGGGCCCTAGAAGAGGTCATTTTCACCCTCAATGAGCAAAAAGATGAAGCAATGAGAGAGTAAGATGGTTGACCCATGAGACCTCATGCAGCTTGGAGAGCGCATTCAAACACACCAGCGAGCCCTAGATGTAAGACCACCAATGAGTACCCAAAAAAAGATTTGTGAATTTTTTTATTGTGGTAGGTAGGGGCATTTAATAGCTCAAAAGAGTCACCAAGGTGGAGACGACAAGCGGTGGATCATCATCTACGTAGACGATGATTGACTAATCATCATCTACGGGGAAGACTAGGAAGGGGCGCATATGAAATTTCAAATATTGTCTGTAAGGATGTGGTTAACAAGGTTGACCGGGAAGGTGCAGATGAATCCACCCTAAATGGGTGTCTCTATAGATCAGTGTAAGCATTGCTCAACATCTGTGTGGGTGAATCAACATCTCTATTGATTAACCTAAAAGATGCAGGATAGGGCACTAGGGGGGAAAAATAGAGGGCAAGGAAGGGGTAGAGGATTCCCTAGATGATTTAGGAAGGAATAAGAAGAGTGAATTGGATGAATACATGAGGTGGAGCCAACATTTTAATCAAGGAAGAGCTAGCCAGATACCATGATCCTAGCTGAGCAGCTAACACCGACAGAGTGGGGACAGGTCACATTATGCGGCTTGGAGCACATTCACTTGTGGCCACGATTTAGAGCACATAATGCACTTATGACTACACTAATCAAGAGGTGGCATAGCCCAATCTTAAGTTTCCATCTACCTATAGGAGAGGTGACAATTACACTCCATGATGTCTGATGGATATATCTCATTCCTATCCAGGGATTGATCCTAGAGTACATATAAGAGGCCATAGAGCCCTATGCAAAGGAAGCATTTGAGCGGGCATATGATCAGTTTCTAGCCATGAGACAATGGTTTCCTTAGAGACTAACGATGGAGACATGACCATTATTGAGGCAGGTTGCATTGTACTTGGAAGGATTGGTTGGAGGTAGATTGATGCCAGACTTGGTAGGACATGGATTTACTCTAGGATGGTCACGAGTGCTGAGTGCAATGTTGAAAGATGAGGGTGAGAGGTACTGCTCAGGCTACACCATCTTGGGGCAGTTGTATTATGATTTGTACATGTGTTCCCACTGGAGAGGCCAGACTCTAGGAGCAGGTGTGACATTATTATTAGTATGGGCATGTGAGCATATTAACATAGTACACCCTATTAGACTGCATGAGACCCATGCAACCTATGAGCCATATGCCTGCAAGTATTGACCAATGATCTAGTATGAGTCTATAGATTCCATCAGTCACTGGTGATGGTGGTTAGATGAGATGCAGATCTTTGACTAGACCCCATACGTAGGGTGTGAGACCTAGGGCCACTAGGTAGGACAACAAGTTTTTACCGAGGATAGCTGGGAGAAATTTTACTATCTTGGGTTTTCTCAAACATATTGATGATTGATAGGGAAGACATCATACATGATAGCCTAAAACATGCCATCTAGGGTACCATGATAGTTTGGGTAGGTACAGGATGTCATACCAGATTTCTTCCTACACCCCTTGGTTACATGAGATGTGGGCACTCTATGGGGTATCAAAGTGTATTTGAGGGGAGCTAGGGCATCCTAGTTAGGGATGGTAGTTGTTCCAAGGTAGAAGTGACATGACTTGGTCTGAGATGCAAGAGTGATACCTACCTATGCACAATGATGGGTGATACAAAGGATAATCAAACTGATGATGTCGAGAGAAGTGGCAGCAGCTGAGAAGATAACAAGAGGAGGAGATGGGGTTGGAGAAGATGGGGATGATGGTGAGGATGATGGGGGAGATGGAGGTGAGGGTAGAGGAGGAGAAGGGAATTTGAGAGTGGAAACACCATGATGTTGGGGGATTAGATAGGTACTAGTAGGTGAAACCCCACCAGTGATACTATAAGTACAAGTACATAGACCACAACCAACTCAAGAACAGGGACAGGGAGAACCTCTAGCCCCCGCATAGGTATAGGGAGTGCCACCAGCTATAACATAGGTACAAGGACCACCACTAGGATATATAGAAAAAGAGGTTCATGATAGAGGTGGGGAGGGTACACTATCTCTTAGCTACTGCCCAAGGATCACAACTTAGCTTACAGGAAGAGATTGTGAGAGTATAAGGATTACTGGTGGGGGAGAGAGTATGAGCATATAGTTCTTACAGTGTTCTAGACAAGTTGTAGGCTTAGTTTGATAGTTGTGAGTTTACTATCATGGAGACTCAGACAGATGGGGCAGCATGGAAGCAACATATGGATGACCTAAGGGAAGAGATGTAGGGGTGACCTAGGAGAGGGACACGTATCAGTGCAGAACCGAGGAGTATAGAGGACATCGAGAGATCTCTTTACAAGATGTAACAAGTCTAGGACTGATACAGGTGGTGTAGGAGACATTTGAGGACCACAAAAAGAAGACCAGATCCATCTGAGAGATGGAGTACTACCATTGGCTATATTATGAGGCCATTCTTTAGGGTCAGTGTACAGTGAGAGATCAATCTCAAATACGACAGGTCGAGGGGGATTACAGGCCTCAATAGGGATGAGACCTGCTTGAGATAGAGGGGGAGATGAGGTAGGGGGGTTGGGCCATCCACATGGCCATCTTCATGATCCAGTTCAGCCATTTTTGACACACATAACATGTATTTTGAGTATGATATATCTATAACGACATTTTTATGTATACATGTATGTGTATTGATTTATATGGACACCGATGTACTATTTGGACACTTATATATATACATTATTTTGATGGTCCTATGTATTCTTTTGATTCTATATGTAGATGTGAATGTACAGTGATTTTATAGACTGATGTGTGTGGTGGAGGATGTGTATGCTTATATGAGGACTCTGACATATTGGTGATGTAGATATATAGACATATGATGGGTTATTTATGGTTATAGATAATATTTATATGTGATTTTATGTATTGATTTATGGGATGCATATAAATGATGAAAATGATTAATGCTTTGGATAACGAATGGTTAATGTGGTTATGAACTTGTAATGATTAATGTAATATACAAATGTAAGATAATGATTAATGTGATGGATACAATGTAAGATAATGATTATGGATAACAAATGCAAATAAATGTAATATGTAATAATGATTAATACTATGAGTAATAAGTAATAGATACTAAATGTATAGAAAATGATAATAAATGTAAAATGCAATAATGAGTAATATTATGCAAAATGAACCTAAAGCGCAACTAAATACTTAGGATTAGGTAATGAAATTACATTGAATTTGAAGTCAATACTTAAACTCATCACCAATGCAAAAATGTAATTAATGAAATGATCTAAGTGAATGAAATGAATGAGGATGTGAACTAGGATAAGTGTGTCAATCATAACCATTAGGATCATTTCACTAGCTGTAGGGAGGGGGGAATAAACATGAATCTTGCCAAGAGCAATGTGACCGGAAATGCATCCTACCTACATGACTTTTGTGGGATTATATTGTGTTTATGTCAGAGAGAACACACTAGTTTAATATTGTAGAAGGAGTATGCATCATGTGTTATAAAAGAACAAATGACATGGCTCCTTTGCGTGGACTAGACTCTCAGACTCATGAAATAGATTTAGGAACATCGATGTAGATTTTATAGTCATGATGGAACCAATGACATATTCTTATTGGAGAGGTCTAGGAACACCCAAGTCCATGAAAGGACGTAAATGTGCTAACCCATTATCCCCAGTAAGATATGCATAATCACAAATTAATCTAAATAAGAATGCTCGTGAAGTATCAACAAATAGATCATATCGCAAATGACATATGTATCAAGTTTCACCAGTCACCATATACCAAGATAAGAGAGATTGAGGCAATCATGAGTAGGATCCATTGACACAAAAAGAAAAATTAATCAACAATGAAGGCCTCTTGACCAAGTAGTCATTCGATCCATAGTTCTTTCGATGAACAGGATTGGATTGATGAATTTGATTTGAGTTGACCGAGGAAGGACACATCTTGTAGAGAAATGATTGATCGATTGATAAGGTGAAAATTCATTGGCAACAGATGTGAAAGAAAAAATAACTCAAAGATTTGATCGCGATGTTGATTTTGATAAGCACTGTTAGAGTAAAGTATTAATTATATTAATTAACTTTACTCCCTTCTTAAGATGTCAACTCATTTTGCTTTAGTTAAATGCACATGCACTAGTTGTTTTAAATATCAACTTGCATGCATTAGTCATGTAATAGTTAAACTAATTATTAAATGCACTAGGGTTTTCCTTTCAAGGCTTTCGATCTCCTTTATAAGGATGATCCATTGTATATTTTATTCATTCATTAATTGAGGATATTTTCTTCTTCATATTTTTGAGTCAAACCCTTTCCCTCTTCTTGTCTCTACTTCCTTGTAATAGGTTTTTGTATGCAGGCGATCTTTAGGTTTTGTGGATTTGTATTGCTCAAATCCTACAAGCACTTTTGTAGTCAGTGTGTCTGCAAAAAGCTTAGTGTGATGGGGTTAAGCTCAATGTGTTGGGATTTTGCATGGATCTTTATTGTGATGTGGAGTGAAGATGAAGAAATTGGATTAGGATGAAGACACATTGTGTAGGCAAGGGAAAGGCGATGAAGGACATGGGCAATGAATAGGAAAAAGACAATGGATCCAAATATGTTACACTAGTTTTCACCATGATACTTTCCCATAGTGCTTATTTGCCAAGTTTTCACTATTGGATGAATTTTTTTATTGATTGTTCTCTTGTCTTTTTTTAATCAAAGTGCCTATTTACCAGATTTTCACTAAGAAAATGATTTTTTCAGGAAATTTTTTCTACTGTTTAGGATGTTTTGATTTTTTAGGAGTTTTCAGGACTTTATGTATTGTTTTTGGAATTTTTTGACTTTCTGATTTTTAGGATTTTTTCAGGACATTTTTTTTATTTTTAGGATTTTTGCTGAATAGGAACTAAAGACAGACTACACATAGAAGCACTTCAAATGTAGAATATTTATAGGATTAGGGAGCAGATCTCCCTGAGGTGTTGCAATCTAATATGCTCGAGAACCAAACTTGGTAGTAACAACAAATGGACCCAACCAATTGGGTTTGAATTTTCCTTTCTTTTCTTGGCTCTAGAGGCTCTTCATGTTATGTTGTAGGACTAAATCACCAGCATCAAACTCACGAGGTTTTATCTTCTTATTGAATTGTAAGTATAGGTGATTTTGATACATGTGGAGGTGGTTGAAGGTATTGAGGCATCGGTCATCAATGAGTTTTATCTCTTGCAAGTGGGAAAATTGGTATTCTTCTTTAGATATCAGGTTCTTGAGATAAATCTTGAGGGAAGGAGCTCAATTTAAATGGGAAGGACGACCTTAGAACCATAGATGAAAGAGAATGGAGTGGCACCAGTGGGAGTATGGATGGAGGTGAAGTAGACCCAAAGGGAAGGGTTGAGTTGCAGGTGCCAATCACAACCAGTGTCATCGATATTCTTCTTGAGGATTTTTAATATTATTTTATTCATAGCCTCAACTTGATCATTACCTTGTAGGAAGTAATTGGATGAGCAATGTTGGGTAATGCCAAATTTCTTGCAAAGGTCAGAGACATCCTTATTCTTGAAGGGCATTCCATTAATAGTATGGAGATCTTTTGGGATGCCATAATGACAAGTGATATAATTTAGGATAAACTTGGAAATTTTCTTACCGGTAGTGTAGGTGAGGGGGATTGCTTCAACCCATTTGGTAAAGTACTTAGTGGTGGATATGATATACTTGTGGCCACTAGAAAAATTAGGGAATATCTGGCCCACAAGGTCAAATCACCAGCGAGAGAAAGGCCAAGGTCATGTGATGGTGGGTTGGAGGGATTGAGTGGGAGCGTGTATCAAATCATCATGTTGCTAGAAAGAAATACGTTTCTTTACATAGTGACAAGAATCTTGCTCCATTATCGGCCAATAGTATCCAATGCATAACAACTTATTTTCTAAGGTGAGGCTACTAGAATGGGATCCACATATTCCTTGATGTACCTCTTCCAAGGTTGTGTGTGCTTCCTCTGAATTCAGACATTAAAGAAGAGTCCCATCAAAGTGTTTTCAAAATAGCATGTCTCCAAGGATTGTGTAATGGGATGTACAATAGATAAAGGTTTTCTATTGGTTAGGCGTAAGGGTGAGAGGAATGGTCTTACCATGAAGATAGGTGAGGATTTCTTGATACTAGGGTGATTTAGGACCAATAATTTTACACACCATCTCAAAATATATATGGTCATAGGAAGAGACCATGAGATTCTTGACAAGAAATTTGCATCATGTACTTGTATCTGGCATGGATATTAAGGAAGCAATGGTAGCTATAACATCAACTGATTTATTGTTTGCTCTAGGGATCTTCTAGAAAAGGATACTTTTAAAATGTTTCTTGAGATCTTCAACCAGGCGATGGTAAGACAACAAATTATCATCCTTTATCTTATACTCATTAGTCACTTTCTTGATAACCAATTAAGAGTCACTGAAAATAAGACAACTTGTGATTTTCCATCTGAAAACTTGACAAAGCCCTATGACTAAGGCCTCATATTCTACTATGTTGTTTGTACAAGAAAATGTTAATTTGTATAATTTAGGGATTGAATCCCCTTGTGGTGTAACAAATAGAATACCTTCCCTTGATCCTTTCTGAGTGAAAGATCTATCGAAGTAAAACTTCCACTGAATACTAGGGGTGATGGTCATGATGGTTTCATCAGAAAAATCTATGATAATAGGATGATTGCTTGGAATAAGAGCTTCTACAAGTTGATCGATGATTTATTTTCCTTTGATTGTCTTGCATTTTGTGTACATAATATCAAATTCACTAAGTATCATGACCTATTTTGTTGCGTGGCCAGTCAGAGCAGCTTTAGATAATAAATACTTAAATGGGTCAATCTTTGCTATCAATTGTACCTTATGATTGAGCATGTAGTGATGTAGCTTCTGCATGCAAATGACTACAACCATACAATCTCTCTCAATATTTGTATAGTTGAGCTCATAACCTACTAAAGTTCTGCTAAGATAGTATCTGGCACACTCTTTTTCATTGTCATCTAGCTGTGCTAGGAGAGCACCCAATGCTACTGTAATTATTGAAATGTAGAGGATCAAAGGTCAACCTAGAATAGGTGGGACCAACACTCGTGGATTAGATAGATATTATTTAAGTTGTTCGGAGGCCTTTTAACACAAACAAATCTAAAATGAATTTGATATCCTTTCTAAGAAGGTGAGCGAAAGGATGCACTTTGTCTGCCAACTGTGACACAAATCTTTGAATGGACTAAAGTCTGCCTTGTAAACTCCACAATTATTTTAGAGTCTTGGGAGGTGGCATCTTCAAAATGGCTTTCACCTTCTTAGGATCCACTTCTATTCCTCTGCGAGAGATGATGTAGTCTAATAACTTGCCTGATTGTACACCAAAGACACATTTCTTGGGATTTAGCTAAACCTTGTACTTCTCCAATATGTCAAAGATTGTGGTAAGGGTAGAAATGTGTGATTCTCATATCTTAGACTTGCCTAAGATATGATCCACATAATCTTCCATAATCACATAAAGTAGGCCATGGAAGCTAGTTGTCATGCTCTTTGATAAGTGGTGCCTGCATTTTTGAGACCGAAGGGCATGACATGGTAGCATAATGTACTCCAAGGTGTAGTGAATATAATTTTGTGATGGTCTTCTATTAGGATGTGAATCTGACTATATCCAAAAAATCCATCCATGAAGGACAACATCTCATTCCCAATAGTCAAATCCACTATGATGTCAATATTAGGAAGTGGAAAATCATCCTTAGGACACGCGAGATTAAGGTCTCTAAAATTAGTACAGATTCAGCTGCCCCTAGAGGGTTTACCTATTGGTACAATGTTGGAGACCCACTCAAGATAATCTATGGGTCTAATGAATTCTTCTTCAAGCATCTTTTGTAGTCCATCTTTGACCAAGAGTGCCACTTCTGGATGCATCTTCCGTAATTTTTGTTTTATAGGTTTGATTTTTGGATCTATGACAAGATGATGTACAACTAGATCAGTATCGAGTCCAGGAATATCTTTGTAAGTCCATGAAAATTTGATTTGTGTCTTCTTAAAAAAAGTAATCATGGCTTCTTTTTCTTTCTCATCAAGGGAAGCTACAATGTAGGTGATTTTTGGATTTTCTCTAATACCAAGATTGATTGCTACTGTATCTTCTATGAGGATAGAATATTTTTCTGGTGGAAATGAAATGAAAGGAAAGTCAACTTCCCCCTCCTCTAGTGCCTCAAAAAGGTTTTCACTAGAGGACACATCCTTTATTTTATCTTTTTCTTCATCCAGGGGTGTCTCAGAAAGGTTTTCACCCAAGGATGTTTTGTCATTTTTTAAATTATTAAATTCTTCACTTTTGTGACTAAGGGATTTGACTTGGCTACCAAAGTAGGCTTGCTCGTAGTGGATATGATTCTTATTTCCTTAGAGATTTCTTAGTATGAGAAGTGCTAGAACTACCTCATCTGAATTGCATACATCTAAGGCATGTGGTGAATATTGTTGGTCCCAATCGATTAGCTCAAGGTTGGTAAGGGGAAGATTGGGCAGGGAAAGGTCTGATTCAGTGATATGAAGGACATGGATATTGAGATCATCTTCAATATATTGGAAAGGGATTTCAAATAACTCTTCCTCGAGTTTTGTATCAGATTCCACCAAATAATAGTCCTTGGTAAAAAATTTCATAGTCTCTATGAAACCCAATCCTTTTCCATGGGGATATCTAGTTGTTTTGATGATATTTTTCCTTCCCATCTCTTTTTCTCCAAGGCCAGTGACATGATATCCCTTGCTTTCAACAATGGGAGTGGCCTTAACATATTTCCCCTTAGGGATATCCATAGGTTTATCTTCTTTGTCATTAAATAGCCAGGATATGACATTATGTTCTATGTGTTCATCTGAAATAGATCCCCAATGTTTAAATGTTATTTGTTTGCATTCATGATTTCCTTATCTCCATTAGGGAATATTTGTGAAGGTTTACCATAAGACTTGGGGGAAAGGGGGAGCTCACTAATGTGCATGGAGTTTTCAAACTTATAGTCCCTCATACCTTGATTTGTGAAACGAACCTTCTTTTTAGACTCGGTAACCTTCTCTTGATTGACTTTTTCCTTTCCTTAAACTTGGCTAGACATCTTTTCTTTATCTTCAAAAGAAGTGCAATGGACAAGAGTTTCTTGTGTGACAAGACAAATATACTCATTCAATGGGTAGTAGTTTGATTGCTTACCTTCTAGCCTTTTGCAATACTAGAAGGTTTCATGGTCTCTAGGGATTGTTATCTCGACTCCATGGTGTGGGAAATTTAAGCATTGATAAAATGTGGATGGGACACCTGAGATAGTGTGTATCCATGGTCTACCCAAAAGGATATTATAAGGTAGATCTAGATCCAACACCTGAAAACTGTTTCAATGAGGGTTGGGCCTAATTGTAAGGGGAGTACAATGAGACCTTTACTCACCCTTTCTATGTCATCATATACTTTTATTATGATTCTTTTATTTACATCAATAAGGTCCTCAAAAAGACCAATATTATGGATCATACTTAAAGTACATAAATTCAGACTAGATCCATTATCTATGAGGACTCTTTTGATTCTAGTATTATGGATGGTGACTTGGATATGCAGGGGTTTATTGTGATGAGGATTGGGACCTTGGAAATCTTTGTTACTAAACACCAAGTTTTTTTGAGTGGCTAAGTTTCCAATCATGGATTGGAACTGGGACACATTGATATTTTCAGGAGCACGAGACTTAGGGCATTTTCAAGGACCTATTTGTGGATGGGGGATGTATGTAGCAGATCTAGGATGGATATTACTGCAAGGGTCTTTTTCAATTGGGAAAGTAGGTCATAATGTGATGCAAGCTATGTGGATGTTGATGGTGCAGCAGGCAGATCTATAATAGGTGAATTTGCAACAGCTTGTAGAGTGACTCAAGGACGACAGGTGGTGACATTTAAATCAACACTTTCTAGAGTCAGCGTGTTTACATGGGCTTCAGATTGTTCGATGTGGCTATACAATGACTCAAAACCACATACATCATTTTATTCTAGGTTACTGCAAGTGCGTTCATCTCCTGAGATCTTGTTTGTAGTGTAATCATAGGAAAAGCCTTTGGATGATGAGGCACCATTTTGATTATGTTATGGGAAAGGATTATAATACATTTTTAATTGGGTATTGGAGGTAGAGGCATTTTGACCTTCTACTTCAATTTTTCCATCGCTAATCAAGTCTTGAACAAAATGGAAATTTTTTATGCATTTCTTGATTTCATGCCCTTTAATGTGATGATAATCATAGAATTTGTTATCCTTTTACCAGTTTGGTTTTGGTTGATTATCATTGAAAGGTTTCATGCTAGGATATACCATCATCCCTTGATAAACTAAATGTCAAAATATGACATCAAGGGTGTTTGCTAGCTATATGAATTGTCTTATTTGTTGTGGCCTATTGTTATTGTTATTTTTTCCATTGTAACATGAGAATAGGGAATCACAATAACTAGATCCTTGATTCTGATTGCTTTGATTAGCTTGATTATTTTGGTTATTATTATGATTGCGGTTATTTTGATCATTGTTATTATGACTACCTTGATTGTTGTTGTTGGATGCTTGAACATTTTGGACATGTTTAGCATTTGTCACTCCTTCATTAAAAACACCCTTGTCCTTAGACCAAAACTTAGGTTTATCATTTGTGTTGTTAGATGAATGAGAGGGATAATGTTTAATGACTCCTTTCATCAAAATAACATCTTCAATAGATTTTACCTTTTTAATGAGTGCCTCAAATGAGTCTGGGGAAGCCATTTTCATTTGGAATGACATTTATGTAACCAAATTCTTAGTGAAGATATCAATGAGGTGTGAATCTAGAATTTTCCAAGGCATTTGATTTGCAAGATGTCACCATCTTTGAAGAAAGATAGCAAAGGTTTCCTTGTTTCTTTTCTTTGTGTTGCATAGGTCACTATGTGATGCTTGATGTTCGATATTATAAGAGTATTGTACAAAAAACTTCTTATCAAGATTATTGAAATATGATACAGACCTAGGAGAAAGATTTAGTAGCCACTCAAGCATAGGTTTGCCAAGACTTTGAGTAAATAGTCTTTGAAGGAAATTATCATTGTGGGCAACTTCTTGAGTTGCTACATAGAATTCCTTGACATGTTGTATAGGGCATGATTCTCCCTTGTATTTGTCAAATTTAGTAATCTCAAAATTGGTGGGGAATGGTTGAAAACTAATTGATTTATCAGATGGATAAGGACATATCTCTAAAAAAGAGAATTCCTTCTTCCCACCTTTTTGCATATTTGTCATCATGCTCTTAAGATCATTGATTTGTTGCACCAATTCAGGAGGATTGTTGTTGACGGTTGTATGGCCTTGATTCACTTGTCCTCCCAATGATTCACTCATCCTCCAAGAGGTGGAAGATTCATATTGTGTCTATTGTGGTTGGTGTTATTCATATGTGAAGAATTTTGATTCTTCAAGACTCCATTAGGCTTTGAGAAGATTGAAGCAAAGCATCGCCTTAATGACCCTGGTTGATGTTCAAGTCCATTTTCTTCGTTTGAGTCATTATTGTTCACTTCATTGACATTATTGTTATCTTTCGAGTTGGGTCTTCTTAGAAGCTGTCAGATCTGTTCAAGCATATCATGGGAAGGGAAATTTGTGTTATCAAGTGTTGAAGGCATAATGGGAACAAGCTTGCCTTTGTTGGTTTAAATCAGATTGTTCTCGAGAAAGGTATCATAAAATTTTTAGGTAGCATGACATACCTTTGAATGAGGTTTAGGAAGATATTATAACTATTGGCTTGGATTAGATCTTCCAATAGGCTCAAATTATTAGGATCATTAAAGAAATCTTTGGCTCTTGGATTTGCACTGACAGTTTCAGGTATGATCGTGTCATATTCCATATGTAGTTCTTCCTCATCTTTTTTAAGTCTTCTTGGTAGATGATTTCTTGATCGTTATCCATGATGAGAGATTCTTGTCTTATCTTGGATTGAGATTGGATAAGTACCATGCATGAGTGACCTTGGGTTGGATTGAAGAATACTTGGAAGATTGATGAAAGATGATGAGAGGAGGAAAGAGAATTGATGAACCAGGGGCAACTTAGACTATAAATTGGATTGGATTAGGAGGATTAAGCCTCAAGGATTGATTGGATTTGATTTGGGATTTATTTGATTGATTGGATTAAAGAGGAACTAAACCTCAATGATTGATTTGATTTAAAGGTTTGGGACAAACCTAGGTGAAAGAAGACCTTGTGCAAACTAAACATTATATTTGATTTAAAATCTTCTCTTATTTGGGTGATAGACTAATGATCCCCAAACAAAATAAGATTGGATTAAAATTACTAGAGAAAGAATTAGTTCTCAAAGTAGCAAGGGATTAATTTTTTCTTTGATTAAAGGTCTATGAGACACTATTGGATTGATTCTTTCACCCTATTGCTTGATTAAGGTATGAAAGATGGACTGATTTGATTTTGATTTAAAGTCCAAGGTTTTGATTAGTGCTCCTAATGTTTTGAAATGTGGATGAAGGAAGATGTGATTAAGGATGGGGAAACAATGAGTGATTTGAAAAAGAATGAAGGTAAAAGGTAATTAATCATAGGATTCCCAAGTGACAACGACCATGTTCACTTTTTTTATTGGCAACAAAATTAGCAACCTGATTGTTATAATTAATCTTATCAAACTTCTCACTGGCTTCAAGAGCCTTTTGAATAGACTTAGAATAGGATGCATTGAATCTAGCCTGTCTATTAGTGATTTTATTTTCTCTATAGACTTGGGAAATCAGAAGTTTCACTTTCTTATGTTTTCCTAAATCGGTCATATCTTGAAAGAAATTTGATTTAGATTGAGTAGATTTGTGTTTTGGGACAAATGATTTGAAGGGCATTTGGAAAACCCAATTTATGATGTGTTTGTCAAGTTAGATAGCTCACTATTTTTAAGCGGAAACAATGATTCTCAGACACATACACCAATTTGTGGAGACGATCATTCCAGGTCAGAGACAACAGTTTAGATTTCAAGGCGTTTTGATGAATTTGGTCAATTTGGACTTTCCAATTTGATTTTTAGTCAATATGATCGATGACAAGAACCATTTTTCAAGTACTCAAACTAGAAAAATAGCAATCACATGTTTGAAAAACAATCCCGCAAGGGACACATAAACCTTGTAGGAGACAAGTAATAGTGACAATGAAGCTAACACAAAATAACATTTTTGAGGTGTATGTTCTTATGAAAATGTTTATTGTGGACAATCAAACACAATCCTACCCTAAGGAGTTGGTAGAGCATGAAAATCCTCACTCACTAACTTAGGCACACTTCAAGAGCTAATCAGAATATGGTCATCACCAAGCACACAATGGCTTCAGTTATGATGATGTATTATCCGACCCCAAATGCTCAGGAAGACATGATATGGCGAGTATCTTGGGGAAGTTACTATCCTCCTTGCACTTGGATTATCACACTTTCAGGAGTGAACCAGGTAGCTTCTACTCTAAGGATCTTAGTGAGAATATTTATTTGAATACATTCTTTGTGTATGTGCAAGCACGATTTAGGCCTATACCCCCACAAAGAACCTTAGCACAAGTAGTCACGTAAACATGATTGAGACCGCAAGGCCCTACTAAAGTGTTAGGCGAGAGCTGTGTATAAGCTCAAATGGTATATAACTTCCAAGGCTTTAACCCCAAGATGCAATTTTGATTAACGTGAATTGGAGTGGTGGGTTACATCTCATTCTCACGTGGGTCATTCTCGAGAGCTTTTTATCTCAACCAGAAGACCCATCTAAAGGTTTAATTCAAAAAACATAGATTGACAATGAAAGGAGTCTGATTTCTGATTTTCCCTCAAGGAGAAAAGAGCATGATCTCCTATCCAATGTTGTTTTATCCCAAACAACTCAAACCATATTGTTCATTCCCAAAGTTCCTTTCTAAGCATATTATCAAATGAGTCTAGGTTTTTGATTGTCTTATAGAGATAAGAGCATACTCCCCTATCACTTAATAAAATACTACAAGTGAACTTTTATTAATGTACCTAAGAAATAAATTAAGGAAAACACAATATTTGGTTGTATCTCCTAGGAAACCTACAAGATAAAAGGTGAGTAGTTTGATGTTTGAGTAAATTTGGATATTTAGTCTTTGGATTCGAGTTGCTGCAAAAACCAAGTTAATCAGTAACACAAAAGCTTTCTAGAAAATTAAAATATTTTTCGTTACAAGACACAAATGATAATTCCAGATCGTAGATGGCAGTCATCTGTTGCAAACGCCAATCAATAGTTACATACGACTGTTAGAAAGCATACACAACAATTTAATGAAAACCTAGAAAAGTATACGTGTCAGCTGACAACATAATTTTTGAGGAGCACAGATGACCAGACATAGTCACATATGTCGATCAATTGAGACGTTGGTCAACCTACGAAGATGACAATTTAGAAACCAGAGTCAGTTTATTATACTTCAAATAAAATTTTAAAATAATTTGACATCATTTAACTTTGTAAAATCAATGTCCTGACAGAAACCCGAGAGTTAAAAACCTAAAATATTCCAAAAAATACTTTAAAATATTAAAAATTTAAGTCCTTTTTAACCTAGGCGGAGATGAAAGTCTCCAGACGAAGATGCCAATTTGCGCAGATGACCATTTCAGGGCGGAGATACCATTGCGTGACAGATTTTGGGAATAGAAAAGAGTTTAAATCAGGGACGTGGGTCCCACCAGGCGTGCCAAAATGTATGTGATGAAAACCTACCTGTTGGGAGAAAGCTCAAATATGAAAACATTAGGAATAAACATGATATTCACTATTAATCTAACATTCAATGAACTTGCAAAACCAAAACAAAGTCCTCCACCACAACCTCCTATGAGCATGAAGCAAGTACACCCAAGACTTGCTTGATTTAAGCTCTTAGAGATGGTTGTGGGTGTGCTCTCCCAACACAATAAACTAAATCCCACTTTGATTGAAAATAAATGATGAATGTAAGAAACTATGTGCAAGCTAGGTGAAGATGGTATTGAATGAACTCAAGAACTAGTTATAAAGAACTAGTCCCAAGCATTCAATATGAATGAAAGAAGTAGAGATGAACTAAATGCAACTATTTATCATGAATGAAAACAACTACCAAACATGTTAGATAAAAATCACTAAATGAAAATGAATCAACAAACTAGCATAATAACTTTGAATGCAAATGATGAATGATTTGGTCTTGGCAAGGCTCCTATTTATAGGATTTTAGAGGGCTGGATTGAGGTGGAACATGTGGCATCCACATAGGTGCCACATGAGAGACACATAAGCCATGCAAGTGTCCTAGTTTTCTCACACATGTGTGAGCAACTTGAGATGTAATGGGTCAACGTGTACTTCAAGTACACATGTGTAAGTGTGTGTACAAGAAAAAGTCTATTTTCATACTTTTGGAAGGTCTAAGAGGTGTCATAAAAAATTTTAAGAAGCAATTTTTAGCAATTTTTGGAAAGACATTTTTTGAAAATTTGCTCACACATGCATGAGAAAATAATTAGGACTAATGGGTGTAGAAATCCAAAAATTTAGTTAATTAGCAAGTAGGTCTATTTGTTGAGAGTGATGTGAGTAGGGTAGGATCCATGTCTAAATTTAGAATTAAACTAATCAAACATTAGATTAATCAAGGTTTAGAAGAATAATAGAATATGAGGGGAATTAAATAAATTAAAATTTATTTAAAGGGGGATTATATGGAGGAAATGTTTTAAAATAAAAATCAATACACTTAAAGAGAGGGTATTTAAATTAAATTTAAATACTATAGAATAATGAACAAAACTTAATTAAATAGGTAGAATAATATAACAAAATAATTAACTAATTATAATGTTAAGGGACTATTTTCAGCGTCTACAATTATACAATGCCTTTAATCACCCCTATGGCTATTCATTATTTGATGAAATCAAAAGGATTTTGAGGCCCAAATAATTTGACAAAAAGAAAATTATGGATCATAACTAGGGCGACTAGTACTATTTTGTTGATTACACCATGATTAGAGCATATGGATTTGAGGACACACCTTTATTGTTACCTAAAATTGTTCCTAACATAATTGCATATTTAGAAATTATTAGATTGTTGGATTATTCAAGTGTCATGAGTTTAAGTGCACATGGAAAATAATAACTGGGGACTTTACCGTGACAACTTCCAAATGGTATGATCAAATTTTGGACAAACTAGTACAAAATGAGAAGAGCTACTCCTATAAAATATTTTGATCCAAAAGGATATATTGATTGGGATATGAAGAAACAAAGTCTAGGTGAGTATACCCATGTCCCTTTTCCCCACGATGATGTTATATTATAAATCTTGAGGATGTTGAGGCAAAACAAGCCATAGATAATTATAATGGACAAATAGAGAAGCAAAGGAAAGAAATACAAGAGGTTTAGCTAGTATCTTTTGTTAATGATGAATCCTTAGATGATGATCTTTAACTCAACACCAACTAGATCATATTCTAAAGTCTAGAATTGAGGAGTATCAACCTCCTAAAGATAAAGAACAAGAAGTTGGTGAGACTTCAGGAAATGTAGAAGAGGATACAAGGCAGTTAGCTCATGTGTCCCTTTTTTCAACTGATCAGTTCATTAGTTCTCTTGAATTTAGATCTTTTTTATATAACTACAAAGGGAAAGTACTAAGAGAGTCATTTGTAAACATCACTCCAAATAATGAGAATTGATTGTTGGATACTTTAAAAATAGATGTGGAAAATGAAATGAGTAACATGACTCTGAAAAGGGGAATACAAATAATAGAAGAGGTCGGTGTAATAATTCTTCCAAGTTAGAACATAAGCCCAGTCTTAGTATTTGATAGTTTCTTACATGATAACAAAGCTTAGAACAAATTTAGTCTAGAGGGAGTGACAAAGATATACACTAGATCGGGGTACAATGTAGATGAGAAATCCCTTATGATTTGGGCTCTATATCCTCCTCACAAAAGGCCTCAAATTATTGATACAAAAAAGTGTTTGGTTACATGATGACCCTAAAACTAAGACAAATTGATTCATTCACCACATTAGATATATGTATTAATATTGCTAAGTTGAATAAAAGATCAAATTAAAATGTTGATCAAGGAGCATGATATGTACAAATTGAAGAGTGAAATGCTACTTAGAGAGAATGACTCTCTAAAGGATACTATTAAGGAGGCCCCCAAATAAATTGTAGGTGCTCAAGATCAAGGAGAGGGCTCTTAATGGAAATAGAATTATGAAAATATGAGCATGTAAACTCAACAACCGGGGTCTTAACTTATGAATGCTAAGTTTGACATAGTCTCCATCCTAGTGCAGAAAAGGTTTACAAATTTCATAACTCGGGCTGAGAGATTTTGGGTAGCATACTCGAAAAACTACAAGGCCATTCAAGAACATAAGAGATTAAGGGATAGGTTAAATGAGAAGATTGGAGAGTTTCAATAGAGGAATCCTCCTAATTAGGAAGCCCTTGTATATGCCCAATACTTGATGGGTGAACATAAAGAGTTCTATAAGGAGTTGAAAGAAGAAATCAAGGGGTTTTCAAATGCAGCAGGGAGAAAGCTATTTCCTTTAGTCAGAAAAGATGAGAATCCAAAGGGTCAGAGCAAATGGCTTGTAGAATGCGGCACACTTTCCTAAGAGGCCCTGGATAATGCAAAAATGGATCCTTCACTTGGGAAGGTCCACAATGACTTGAAGAGGGTGATCAACATTGAGTATGCCATAGGAGATGTAATACAAGATGCAAATAATTATGCATTTGAGAAGTATGTTGGTTATATTACAAAGGCACATACATGGCTCATTATAGCTTGAATTAATTATGTTGTTATTTTGTTGTTTATTTCCAAAAGACACTTTGAAGGGGCATGGCCTCTTTCACATATTCCTATATAAAGAACTTAATATGTAATGTTAAAAAACACCATGAAATATAATACTCAGTACTTTCTCTACAGTTTCTAGCATAAAAACTTTCTTTGAAGTTCAATTCTTTATAGTTTCTAATTCAAGCAATTGGATACTATTTGAATTCTTATATGAGAAATTATTTATGTTCTAGAGTGATTTAGATATCAAGTACATTCTCAAATCACTTGAAGATATTAAGATCTTTATAAAATCTTGTTTGATTGCTATCCTCAAGTAGGAGTTAAATTCAAGTGGATAAGTTTTTGGTGGCATAAGTGATCCTTTCTTTATGGAGAATTGGATATGCAATAGACCAAGTTACAAGTTAGAGGTTTAAAAATTGTCTTATAAAGTGATATGTTAAGATCTCTAAAGGAAGTGACTTTGTACCCAAAGAAAGAGAAGGCACTGGTCTCTAAGCATAAAATACATTTACCAAAATAAAAAAGTATAAGAATTATAAAAGTAGAAGAGTTATGACTAAAAAAAGTGGTAGAGAACATGGAGTAAGAGAGTAGGATAACTAGAAGTAAAGAGATAGGAGTTAGTTAGTATCCAAATTAATCTATTTCATAAGTTAATGCCATTTTGAGGTAGAGATTGAGGCTAGATTTCGAGAAGACCTAATCTACTTAACTATACTAAATGTGCACCTGCATTGGTAGACTAGAACCATAAGTGTAGGAAAATTTAGTCACATATAGATTAATCCCATTTGTTGGCCAAGTCAGTTGTAGAACTTGATCATGAACCTTGGCATAGTTGAAAGGTTTTACAATTTGTTGATTTGGAAACTAAAAAAACCAATACCTGATGGCAATGGTAATCATTTATTATGATGAGATTAGGTTAACACTTAGTCATTAGGCATGGTTAAAAGAGAGAAAAGATCTCATTAAGAGGATAGAATAAACTCCCTCTTAGTGCAAACTATGAATCCTATAACTTCCCACGATAGGATATGTAGGTAGGGTCATCAAGAGTGAACACTCGATGCTTAGGTCTGAGTCATGGGAAAACCCTAGTTATGGAAGCTTAGCACTATCAAGTGTAAGTGTATATTCTGATATTGAGATGTTGCCACCATGGTGAACAAGGAATTTTAAAATCACTTCTAAATTAAATGGAAGATGCTTGGTTGATTAAGTTACTGATTGATGTTAAAAAAAACTAGTGGTTAAGGGGCGGATTTTACATGGCTATGGCCAATGACCAATCTTGGCAGCCTTAGGAAGGGTTCAAATTCAACCCCTTCCAAATAAAAATAATTTTATTGATAATAAATCAGTATACATATCAATTTACTCGATAGAAATTATTTCAATGTGCAGATAAACTATGTAAAGTTGGGGCGAATGGATCATTAGGGGACATATTTGAACTTTTTGAGGATCTTAGGATCTTGAGGGATGCAAATTTTGGAATTGAAGGACATGATTTTTAAATCATCATTTAGATGTCACAACGATATAACGTTGATCCTATATATGAAACTGGAGGCAGAGGTAGTACTTTTTATACTGCTCTTTGCAGGTGGGGATGACACATGAGGATGAGGTGACAACATGTGAGAGGTACATGTAAGGATCCTCTAATTCAAATTTAGTTAGGAGCCAGATGATGTGATGTTTTGACATCATGAATAGAAATGGGTATTGATTCTGAGGCATTGCCTGCTTTTTAAAAGTTAGAAGTGGGACTCAAAGGAGTAATACATTTGTAAGCTCTTCGAGTTTTCAGAATTTGGGTTTTGTTGGTACTTGAGCTCTGTTTTAGTCATGGAAGAAAATTTCTCATTAGTGTCATCGAGTCAGTTGCCGAGCTTTAGGGGGTTTTTGTACAACGGTTGAGGGATGTGTTCAAATTTGACCATTTGGAGTTTTGGGAGGTTGTGTGTTTGATGATGGGTGATCAATTTCTCAACTTGGACCTTCATCCTAGGACCAACCTGGACATTTCCTTGTTGTTTCTGGTGCTGGCTTTAATGGCAGGATCGTCGAAAGAAGAGGTGTTGAGGGTGTCTCATGCGTACTTGGAATCCAAATGGGCTGGTGGGCTGGCATAGATTGTTGGTAGGGAAAAGTTGGGTGTGGGCCTACACATGAACCAAGGCCCTTGGTGGCTCATTGGTGGTGGTGACAGGGAACTGCAACCTTTGGTCATTTGGACTTCCTCCTGTCCAATGGTGGTGCAAATGGTGAATGTACGAAAGGGGTGGCGGGCTGTTTTAGCTTTTCTGCAAACAATGGAAGAGGAGCGGCAGTTTTGGAAGCTGAGAGGAGGAGAAAGATGAAACAAACCCCAATGAAGTCGACAACCCATCCGGGGAAGGATGGCAACCCTATCCCTCGTCGGTAAATCCCTCCCAAACAAACGGCTCATGGTGGAGTCTGGGTGAGTGGTGGTTCTGGGATGTCACAGGAAGCTCGTGGTGGCTCGTCGGTTCCAAGCTTCCCAAAATTTTCCAAGGAGGAGACATCGGGGTGGTTTTTTTACGCCCGGTGACTAGTTTCTGTACTTCAGCATGCCCATTTTTTCTAGTATGGGTTATTGATCCTGGGTTTGTGATGTTGGTTATTTTTGTGCTTCTTTTCTATAGCACAACTTGTTCTACTATGTTAAATTCAAGATGTATTTTGTATTATTTTCAAAGAATTAGTAGGTTTGGGGGGTGGAAAGTAGAATCTACCAAGTTTAGTGGCTTTGTTATCATCTTTTGGGGGTGGAGAGTTGAATATGCCAAATATAGTGGCTTTGTAATCAGATGTTTTTGGAAATTATTAAAATACTTGTTACCAATATAAAAAAAATTACTTATTAAAAAGAACAATAACTTCTCCAATTTTATATATTAAATATTGCATTTATCTAGTAAATTGCTTCAATTTAAAAATTACATTTATGTCAATTTTTACCAATTGATTAGAAAATGTAACATTTTACCTAGTTTTAGATATTATATATTGCATTTAGCAACCCAATCAAACTTCCAACTCAGTCACTCAAACACTCAACATCAACAATTGTTTAAATTTAGATGGACTCCCCCTAATAAAATATAAAACAATTAGATATACTATCATTCAATACAAAGACAAAAAGATTCAATAAATAACTTTAATAGAAATATATGAATATTTATGCAATATTATAAAATCTTTAAGTAAAACTTTTAAATAGGAAAAAAATTGAACTGCCTAATGCTTTATATAGATATAGATAATTATAATCTAAACACATCTGCGCTAGTAAAAAATTTGATGAATTTTTTTGATAAATTATTTATATTTATAAATATTAGATATTTTTGGACTATACTAATTAACTTATTAAATATAATAATTCTAATCTAAATTAAATATCAAAATAAAAATTTAATCACAAACTTTGGAGGGCGATTCATCCATTGCCCTAAATTTTTAAAAAAAGCATGGCCGTTTTAGATAAAAAAGCAGACCATTTTTATTAAAAAATCAGGCCCGTTTTTAAAAAAAACGAGCAAGACTTTTTCTTAATTTCAAAAAAAAAAAACAAGACAGTTAAAAAACGTTAAAAAAAAGCATGACCGTTTAATAAATGGTGACTTCCAGCCGGGCGTTCTTGTTTTTCGTCTTCCTATTCTGTTTTCTTGTTTTCGTCTGCGTTTTTTAATTTTTGTGCTATTTTTCATGGTCTGGTCTGTTATTTGTTTTATTTTTTAATTTTGAATAGGAACTTCATTGGAAAGCAATGCCGAATTTCATTTCTTGGTGCAGAGCAAGTTGTATTCATTGGAACTCTTGAAATTGAAGGCTTTAATCCTTTCGGTGGCTCTACCTATTGGTGTGGGATTCATTGGAACTCTAACAGGGTATTGTATCTTTGTCTAACTCAACATAAAATGACATGGGTTTGGATTAGTCTTATACTGTTGGGGATTAATTCGATTTGGTTTTGTTTATTTGTTATACTCAAGAAATGGCTATTGGTTTTGTTTTTTTGATCCCAAGGCTGTTTGTTTGTGCAGAATGGTACGAACAGCTCAAGAAACCACCATGGACTACAGTAAAATGAAATCACGATTTGTATTTTTCTATTCTTTGGCATTGCCTGTGGTTTCTTGATGTAGTTTCTACCTTTTTCAATGGAATGGAGGCATTGGCTACTCTTGCAAGTGAGACTAATTTGTTCCATGTTGCCTTGGTTGAGGTGAGTTAAGTTTTTTGACTGCATTTTTCCATCTCCTCTGTTTCTTGGAGTTTTGGAAGTAGGCACTTTGCAGGGTTCACATCTCCTCTGTTTCTTGGAGTTTTTGAAAGTAGATCACCAGTGTATTACAGGTTGGCAGATAGTAACTTTCCAAACGACAAAATATGCTGCATCTTCTTGTCTCATTGTAATTTCTCTCTTTGTTGTAGGTGATCACAATTGACAATTGTAGAGGATTTAAATTTCTGGAAAATGCCCGTGATCGGCCAACTATTAAGTAGATTTTCAATAGAAGCCAGTATTAGAGAATAAGCAAAAAAAACATTTGGTAATATGTAGCTCACAAGGTATGAGAAACCTTCTTTCTCATTTTCTTAAATAAGTATCATTTTATCCATGGTTCTTAACATTGCAATTTATGCTTTACAAGGGAAAGATTTCAAACGTTGAATATTTTCCATGGTTTTGTTTTCTGTATGTGTAAGTTACACAATTTTATCATGGTTTTTGAAAGAGTTTGATAGTATCTTTCCCTACTGCTTAGATTTTGGACATACGATCAACCATTTATCAATCACAAAATCAATGAAGTTTTATAACGGAAACTTTTTTAAAAGGAGACTGAATTTATGTAGACATTCAGTACACAAGAAAATGTCATTGAACCCTTAATCTGAGGCCAGCGCTTCATATGAGGCAGTAGCTCACATGTCACTTCCCACAAGAAACAGTCAATCAACACTATAACAATAAAAGACCAAGCTCCCTGAACTCCTTAGCTAGAACAAGATGGTAGATTTACTTCTGACGAGGATCTTAAATATTAGATGACATGATAAATATAAACACTCAAGCTTTGGATGTTGCCAATAGTCTTGGGCAAAAGGCAATAGAACAAGTGAAACTAAATGCCTCAGCCATCTCATAGTGATCATGGCCACTGTAAGTTCTAGAAGCCTGGAATTGGTGCTGCTTCATTGCACTCGATGGATTTCATTGTTCACTCAACGTATGATATAGTCACAGCTCCACCACTATGAGGAGGGGTTATGCATCATCCCTCACTTTTAGTCCCTTTAGGTGTTTAGTGTTTGTTAATTTTAGTTGGCACTCATTTTCTTGGTGATTGGTTACTCAGCAGTTTGAGGATAACCATTGATTTGTATAATTTAGTTGATTGAATGGTGACATACCCTTTCACAGAGTTGCTGCAAGTGCATTCATCATCACAATTACAGAACCTCTTACATTTGCTGCTAGTAAAATGTAGAACAAGTGTGTCTGCCCGCAAGTGGGGTCAACATACAAAGGTAGAACCTCTTACATTTACTGCTAGTAAAATCAACACAGAATAAAGTTTTCATGTTTTCTGGGTGCCTGCAGAACAAAGTCGAAATAGCTGTAGGATATACAAAAATTAATTAGCAACTCAAATGAATCTTTTCCAACGTTGTGGAAATGTAGATTTCATCAACATAAAGTAGATCCAAAAAAATAAAAATAAAAATATTGGACTGGGCGCACGAGGGATGAACGCAGAGTTGGAAACTTTGGTACAGAGGAACTCATAAAATGAGCTCTTGTTTCAGCATGAATTTTACTGTCATTAAACCTGCCATAACCTGCATCACCACTTTCATTACTGACAGCTATTGCCCACTGTGTAATCATGGGCATAATAACCACCGCCCAAGAAGTGATAGGGAGGACATGAAAAACAAGAAATTGGCCTGAAAGCTAGGTAAGTAGGGTTTTAAAAGGTAGTAGAATCTTGTACAAGAGAAATATAGCAACAAGCATGACAAGACACCAAAAGGAGCAATTAAGAAACTACTAAGGTAACTAAACCTTACAAAACCAACTAATTCAAAATTAAGATCCTTCTCCCCAATTTTTTTGTTCCTAAGACAAATAAGATCATTAAGAGATCCCTCTTCCAATCTTGAAGCTTTAAAAGAAGTGTTCATCATCAAACTGTTTATAGGATATTTTCTTTTTTAATCTTACTTTTATCCTCATAAGAAGTAATGAACTCCTTCATTAAAGTTAACATTTGATCCTTTTATTTCCAAACAAAATGGCGTTTCTTATTCCTCAATTAAGTTTTGGAGAAATGAACCACTTTACAACAAAAATGACAAATAATTGGAGAGTCCATATTCAATTTGGTGCACCCAAACTCCAAACTCCAAATTTTGAAGATAACGAAATCTTACTAGGGTGCTATGCTATCAGAAACAAGAAATTGAAGTAACAACAATGGCAACGATGAGAAACAAAATATTTAGAGGTTGAAAACAAGAACTATGATCTACCAACTATTTTTTTTTTTTTGAGGCATGCTTAGAATGAAGATGTCGATCTCTATGCTGCCTCTGCTACTCTTTCTCTCTGCACTGCCTGCTAATATGGCAAAGACTTCTAATTATTCTGATCACCAAGCCCTGGTTGCTTTCAAATCTGCTCTCCTTTTGGATCCATTTAATTCTTTGTCCGATTGGTCTCCCAATTAAACCTTCTGCAATTGGACTTGAATTACCCTTTCTGGAAAACCTTTCCTTTGTTAGAGTACTTGATCTCAGAAATAATAGCTTCCAAGGCCATATTCCATATCAGCTTGGAAGGATATTTCGCTTAAGAAAGCTTGGGTTGTCTTATAACAATTTGGAAGGTCACATTCCATCCTCTCTGGCAGGCTACTGTTCATTACAATCTCTCGTACTGTTGTTTAACAGTTCAAGTGAGTCTTCTTTCAAATTTAGAAACCATGTCATTAGCAGTAAAAAAATTGACAGGTATTATCCCAAATTTAGAAAACATGTCCTTTCTAAGTACAATTAACTTGGCTGTTACCAGATTTGGGTATGCTAAGTTGGCTAAACTGGCTTTTTTTTTACATGAACAACTTTGGGTATACCTGTTGCCCTTTCAAATTGCACTCGTCTCAATCCCGTGGGAGTTTGGAAGGCTGTCAGAGTTGCAAGGATTTTATTTGTCAGGAAATCAACTTACTGGAAAAACAAGATGCTAGACGATTGATGTTCTTCAAATGGTTTCAGACGAATATTTCTAGAATCCTCTACTTGTATTTCTTTGATAGACGTAGACTGACCTTCACTTATGCATTCTAACCCAGCGTTGCAACTGATTGAATTCAGCACTAAACATTGTGCATAACATGAAGAGGAGAGTGCAGATAATGAGAAAAACCCCTGTTCGAAATCTGTTGCAGATTTCTCTGAAAAGATTTGTGGATTTGAGTATGAGAGTGATCCCATGAATTGTGACAAGCGGGGCAGTGAAGAGTAGTCTGAAGTGAGCTTTAGATGAATCTCCCAAAAGTGTCGAGTCCTGAAGAAGAAAGGAGCTGCGAGCATTGCCACTGAACAAGTTGACAAAAGCAACCATTTTAATTGCAAGATAGATTCAAAGAATGTGTGTCAGCATGCCCTCCTCTTATCCTCACCTCCACCTGCATGAGAAAGCAATCAGACAACAGAAATGTGCAATTTTCCACCTACCAGTAAAACATGGAGCAGGGAAAACCTCATCAGTAATTTGAGTATGAGAGTGATCCCATGGATTGTAGACTGCTTCCCTCCTGTTGTCAAGTGGGGCAGTGAAGGGTAGTCTGAAGTGAGCTTTGGATGAATCTCCCAAAAGTGTCGAGTCCTGAAGAAGAAAGGAGCTGCGAGCATTGTCACTGCCATTCTCACACAATGTCCATGGAAGAAGCCAAGCTTTTCTTCACAACCCCAAATGCTTGAGGAGGTTTGCAATTATCAATCGATGGTTGGGATTGTTTGGCGTAGCTTTTTTCCCTGGTTCTCTTCTGAGCTCTTTCTCTGGCCTTGGTTCTATTAGCCTTTTGCTTGTTAGGGTTTGCTTTTGCAATTCATCTGGGGCTCGCTTCATGAGAGTTCCCCCCTTTTGTGCTTATGTTGCTTGCTTGATGCAGGGAAAGAAGCCGCTACAAAAATGCTTCCAAAATGATGGTTGCACTGTGTTGGAATAAGTAAGAAGTGCTAACTCATGAATTGTAGGCTGAGCTTCTAGGAGAAGCCATTCCATTGTCTGACTTGGTTGATCTAGGCCCAGCTTCTCTTGCAATTCATACAAGCTTATAGCTTGTATAAACGGGTGTCTCTTGGTCTCTTGGTCCTTTCTACCTCTAGGTTGAGAAATCATGTACACATTGATAGCATTTGCAGGCAATTTAGAGCCAAATTCGAGATGAATTGTCCTCCCCTTTGCTATTTTTGAAGCCAATCCCTTCTTTCTAGGTTTTTTCTGAACTTTGTGGCTAACCACCGTGGATTTGACTGCCTTTCTCTGAGAGAGGTCATTGGGTGCAACATGAGTTTGATCTGTATTATGACCATATTCCTGCCCCTCATCAAACCACCGCTATGCTTTCGCTCACCATATTCCAGCCCCTCATCAAACCCTAATTTTTCTACAAGACAAGCATCCAAACTCTAAGAAGGCATTTTGGGAAAATTCATCAGTAACACATGGATACCAGAACACACTTTGGCTGAAAAATTACTTCTTCTATTCGACTTTTAAACTTGTCAGATATCCCCAGCTTCTTCTCATTCGTCTGACGGAATTTTTTGATGCTGCTGCCGTCATGAAAAACGTCTATAATTAGTTTCTATAACATTTTTTTCTATTTTTAACACTTGCAGAAAGCTATGTCCCTGTCCCTAGATCTATGTTTCTTATAATCCTAAACCGGGTTTTATACAATTTACAAAACCTATGCCCCCCCCTCTCTCTCCCTAAATCAATTTACCCTAAAATTGACTATCCCTAAAAGATTAAAGATGTCCTTCTCTTAAAAGATGTTTCAGTGGTCGATGGCAACGAGAACAAGAGCTGCACTGGAGCTAGAGTCCCTGCCTGGTGGAAAAGGGCAAAGATGTTCTATGGCTTATGGTCAACACAAGTTATGTAGTGACAGAAATGATTGATTATTTACAATTGATATTTCCTCGTCAAATTAAAATTTAGTTTTAGTGAATCCAAGGAAGTTGTCAACTACACAGAAATATCATGCAGCCTATCTTTTATTGTTTCTTCAAGTAGTGTCTCTTGCATGATTCTTTTACCTTTGAAACTGACAAAACCTTTTGCATATACTTCTAAAGTACAATCATCTCAAGTATGTGTGCAGCCCATAAATGGTATCTGCAACCACTATGATTTTGCATATACTTCTGAAGTACACTTGTCTCAAGTATGTGTGCAGCCCATAAATGGTATCTGCAACCACTATGACAAAGGCAACCATTTTAGTTGCAAGATATGTTAGTATGTTCAGACCTGCTTCATATAAGGAATTCGATCTGCTCCTAAGTGAATTGTATCTGCCCTAAGTGAGAATTACTTCTGCTATAAAGAAGTGCAAACTGCATAGGACATGTTATGTCTTTGATATCCTTTTGCAATTCATAATCACTTCTTATTTATACCATCACCAAAAGACATAACCATTCAAGCTAGTACAGCCGACCTAGTCATCAAT
This sequence comes from Chamaecyparis obtusa, assembly GCA_027943335.1. Classification (NCBI taxonomy): domain Eukaryota; kingdom Viridiplantae; phylum Streptophyta; class Pinopsida; order Cupressales; family Cupressaceae; genus Chamaecyparis; species Chamaecyparis obtusa. The sequence goes on from BSBK01005490.1 coordinate 871,801, forward strand.
GAGAATAATTAATTTCATAGCTGTCTAGACTTTTAATTCAAGTCGTTTTCCCTCCAATATTAAATGTGCATTCAAGTCGTCCTCTTTTAGGATTCAATTAATTCTTTAATAATTATTTATGTCATGTATGTTGAATGTAATAATAAATAACATTATTTATTATTTCATTCAAAATACATGTCATTGATTTCCGAGTAGACCACATATATCAACACTCCCCCTTGGTCTCGAGGGAGAATCAATAAAACACTCATAAATATAAAATGCACATAAGGATATCAATAACGGGTCATTTCCCGGAGCCAAGCTCTATTATTTCACACGGATCAACATCTGGAGTTCCACATAACAGGTCATTGCCCGGAGCCAAGCTCTATTATGGATTGCCTCAATCCGGTGAATCTATCCATGCTATGGATTGCCTCAATTCGGCGCATCTATCCATGCAACAATAGTGGATTGCCTCAATCTGACGAATCTATCCACGCTATGGATTGCCTCAATTCAGCGCATCTATCCATGCAACAATAGTGGATTGCCTCAATCCGGCGTATCTATCCATGCTATGGATTGCCTCAATTCGGTGCATCTATCCATGAAACAATAGTGGATTGCCTCAATCCAGCGAATCTATCCACGCTATGGATTGCCTCAATTCGGCGCATCTATCCATGCAACAATAGTGGATTGCCTCAATCCGGCGAATCTATCCACGCTATGGAAGGTTAAACAATATTGCACAATATAAATCATAATAAACATAGATCGACATCATAAAAACAATAGAAATCATTTATAACATAACTGGTAGGTAGGCCCAAAAACTTTTTAAGGAGAAATCTACTACTCCCCCTGATTTGATAGATCATATATTTTATGAGACTTTGGATGCTAAATTATTTAATTACTTGTCTAATTTAATTTTCCTTGAGGAATGGTAATCTTATTGAATAATCCCTTAGTCGAGCTAAGATATTCTCCCCCTCAAGGAGAAATTTCCCTTTTGAATATCTGGATCCTTGTAAATTTAATCTCTTGTATTGGCACACTAGACGCCTTAATGAAAATTGTTTTCTGATTTTAAGAACTCTATAGTCAGCCTCTAAATTCAATGCCCGGGTTTAGCAAGGGGTTCAGCCTAAGGTCATACTATGAGTTTCCAGATTATTCAAGTCCCCCGGCTATCAAGACAAATGAGTGATATCCCGGTTTAATTTTTAATTCTTACTCAGAAATTTGAATGTCTCTTTTTATATTCAACTTCTAATAAACAAAGAAATAAATATGTTATGTACCTGGAAATGTTCAGACGCTCTTGGAAATGATCTTGGATCTGCAAGCCATGGAGAGTGCAATTTGCACCACCCCAAATCAAAATGCTTACTGGTGTGAAGACCTGGAAGTTGCCAAGCATGCAAACAACTCATTCTAACCCTTCCAATTCAGATCTGACATGATATGAATTTACCAAAAACGAAGAGTTCTGGTCCAATTTTGCAAAGAATTGATCTGCACTATATTGAAATTCAATTGCTCTTCCCAAAATGCACAATTCTGATCCAATTTGAAGGTTGACTGTTTACCAAGTTGCACGGGGACATATCTGCAATGTAAAAACATCCAAATCGATCTTGAAAGAGGACTGGTCTTGCAAATCGCAAGGTCTGGTCTGTACTATGGAAGGTTTCGATCTTCCTATAACCCTCTACCAATTCGCCTTTCGGATCAGCACTTGTGATAAATTGTGTTTGCCAACTTAGAAGAACTCGCCACCCCAAAAATCTGATCCCAAGACGCCTAAAATCTGAAACAAGTCACCGCCAAACATCAAGATAAATCGCCCAGGTCTGCCGTTGCACAAATTCGCCCTTCATGGAGGTCTGATCTGAACTTTATTTCATTGAATTTGCTTTGGACAGAGGTCTGATCTGCAATGGAAAGACTGAAATGACCTTGTTTGGATGCCACAATTATGAGGGTTTGATCCAAATGCATGACATGAAACCCTTGACCCTTTTGAAGAAAAAAAAAACAAAAAAAAAACGATCTGCCCATGAAGTCATGCGAATTTGCATAAAAGAAAGGTCTGCTGTTGCAATTCGGTTGCCCAGATCTGCACCATAAAACTCTGTTCTTGCAGTTAGATGTTTGAATGAGAGCATGGAATGTGAGAATTGCATCCACCAACTCGCCAAGAAGAAACCACCAATTGAAATCTGGAACAAATTCGCCCCTAGATCAGACCCTAGATGGCGCTCAAACATGGAAAAAAAACATGGCAATCAAATCCTAAACAAACATGCCCAGGTCTGTCCTCAAGTTCGCCTTTGTCTAAATTCGGATCTGCTCTTGCAATGTATGAACTTGCTCAAGAAAAGGAATTGCTGTTGCAAGTTGGAGGGCTCGGATCTGCACTGTGGAACACCTGTTCTTGCATTTTGAAAAGGGGTTGGATTTGAACTTGGAATGCCTTGTATCACCCCAAACTTGCCAAAGGAAATCGCCCACTGGATCTGGAGAAGAATCGCCCAAGGATTAGACCACAATGGCGCCCAAACATTTAATCAATCACTCATTTGGCTCTGCTTGTAGCAGTGAATTGAATTCGCCCACTGCCACTAAGATATGAAGTCGCTGCCCAGGTCTGAAAACTCCAATCCCAGAAGTTCGCTCTAATACTATGTTAGTATGTTCAGACCTGCTTCATATAAGGAATTTGATCTGCTCCTAAGTGAATTGTATCTGCCCTAAGTGAGAATTACTTCTACTATAAAGAAGTGCAAACTGCATAGGACATGTTATGTCTTTGATATCCTTTTGCAATTCATAATCACTTCTTATTTATACCATCACCAAAAGACATAACCATTCAAGCTAGTACAGCCGACCTAGTCATCAATGAGAATAATTAATTTCATAGCTGTCTAGACTTTTAATTCAAGTCGTTTTCCCTCCAATATTAAATGTGCATTCAAGTCGTCCTTTTTTAGGATTCAATTAATTCTTTAATAATTATTTATGTCATGTATGTTGAATGTAATAATAAATAACATTATTTATTATTTCATTCAAAATACATGTCATTGATTTCCGAGTAGACCACATATATCAACAAGATAGATTCAAAGAATGTGTGTCATCATGTCCTCCTCTTATCCTCACCTCCACCTGCATGAGAAAGCAATAAGAAATAAAAAATGTGTAATTTTCCTCCCTACCAGTTAAACATGGAGCAGGGAAAACCTCATCGGATAGTAGATTTTCCATACTTGAAAAGATGTACTTGCATATTGAACTGCAACCTTGGAAAACTCGACCAGGGCACAATATACCTAAAAGATCTTAGACATTAGCTATAATATACAAGGGAAAACCCCGACGAACATGAATACTTACAGCAACACACAGATAGATGATGCATCCATGGAATTAGGAGCATTGCCATTGAACAAGTTGAAATGAGTTTAACCATTGTTCTTCAAGTCAACAACTATGAATTTTTACAGGACCATAAGTCAACAACTATGAATAATGCTTAGTTTAGCAGTGAATAACTTATAAAATGTTTATTTGGGTACCGAAGCAGAGTCATTTTCTGCTTAAATAGATCAAAATACAGTTGTTTTTCGATAAAATTAAAAAGCCTAAGACTCAATAAGTTCATAGCACTTCTTGAAGACAAGACTATTATGTGCAAAGGAGATGAGGACTATTAGCATTGCATCAACATGGAACATGCATGTTTTGATGTTACGTGGGCTACAATCGTACGGGAAAAAGAAGAAGAGAAAAACAAGACAACACTGCATGCACTTGCAATTCTGCTTCACCTAGGCTTTGTTGTTAGTCTTATGCTTCTCTTTTTCCTGGAAAAGATGTAGATTTTGCACACAAAGGCCAAAATTCTCTATTTTGAACCCTACTCATTCCAAGAAGTTGTGATATGGAATTACAGATAAAATGACTTTACTTTGTTGTGTATCTCTATTAGTGTTGTATTGCATGCTTGGAATATGGAGCCCTTTATATTAATGGCTAAGGGCAAGGCTTAAAGATATTGGAGCCTAATTAAGGAGAGTACAATTTTCAAGCCATGGCTTCGGCCATGATTTCAGCCCGTGCATATTATTCACTTATAAAACAAACTAAAGAGAAGTTCACACTTTTACTTCAGATGTCAGATGATTTTCAAGCCATGCCTCTGGCCATCATTTCAGCCTATGCATATAATTCCCTTATAAAACAAACTAAAGAGAAGTCCACACTTTTACTTCAGATGTCAGATGTCATTTTCTTGGATGAAGCCTCTGCTTAATGGTGGCTATAAGAAGCCTATGGACATATAGATGATGTACCCCAACTTGTGGATGTTCATAAGGCTGGCCATGCTTACCCTGAATTAAGAAATCAATTAGATGCCAAAGGCAGTGGCTCATCAATAGAAAAGATGTAATTTCTCATTGTTCTTAAGAATGTACACTTTACAAAATTGCTGATATTGATAAGTTCTTTTTCATCATATGTAAGTCCTCACCTTACAGATAACTTCGTTTAGTGTCCTGCAAAAAAGGTACAGTTTGCTAGTGAAGACATTATTCTAGCTTGTGTATTTCTTCTTACAAAGCTCGTGGAATCTTTGTCACAATGCCATTGGACTTTCATAATGTTCAATTCACATATGCATATGCATTAGGGCAACACTGAAAACTGCTTCATACAAGGAAGGCTTGATGCTTTCTAGTCAGTCAAGATAAAAGCATAACAGTGGTCAAATAATCAATTACATGAGTGTTGATTCTCAGCATATTGAAGAGTTCAGTGGGTATGTTCATGACATTTGAAATGTACCTTTGGGAAATTTTCTGGTGATGTTTATTTTATATCAGAACTTGGGATTGGCCTCTCTTGCAGGAGTGGCCGCCATAGTGCTAATCATGATGGCAAATTATCGACTAGTGAAAATGCAAGTATAATAAGAGGATCATGGAAGAAAAACACATAAAGGATGAAGCAACATCAAAGACACTGAGAAATATGAGAATCTTAAAATAGCAAGCATGGGAGTCCAGATTTCTGCTGAAACTCGAAACATTGAGGGGGGAAGAATGTAGTTGGTTGAAAAAGTATTTTTTTGCACTTTTTTAGGACAACATATTTTTTGGGCAACACCTGCATTTCTATATGTGTCATTAAGCATATAGCACCATTGATTGCAATCGTAGTCTTCTACTTTCCAGAGTATTCTGCAAATTAGATAGTAATTAAAGCTTTAATGTGTATTAAATCAAAGATATGGAATGAACAAACACTACATGTTCTAGTTATCTTCTAAAAATGATCTAAAAGATCATGTGTCATATGAGTTGCAGCAAGCATACTCTAACAACTGAATACATCGAATGTAAAAAAAAACTTTGCATATGAGCCCTTTTTCCAATGCATAGTAGAAACTGACCATAACATTGTTGATTACAACATGCATGGTAAACTCCTCGATCAACACTTACCAGAACTTGCAAAAATACCATCTGAAAACTATAAGAAAGACATGTCCATAGTAGTGTACCTGATACAGAGGTTTGAAATTCAAAGCTCGTTCATGGTTGCAATGAACAATAACATTCTTTCCATTGAAAAAGAAGGCAACAATATAAGTCCAAAGACCTGATTTGTATTTTTACAATTTGAAAAAGCCATGATTTAAAAACATTGTTTTCCCTCTAACTCATTTGTCATTTGCAAACTTGTTCTTTGTTAATTACAAATTCAATGAACCTGTGAAATGGTTGGAGAATGTGCAGACACATACTATCAAAAGGTTGCTTCCAATTACAAACAGCCGGTGTCATTATAGGAATTCCCTCCTCTCTCAACATGTTTGCATACCTAAACAAAAGATGAAATAATAAAAATGTCAATAAAACTACTGACTAAATATAATATTGTTCAAATTTATAACATTTTTCTTGTGTAAAGTTCAGCCTGTGTTCGGGCATCTGTTGCACTCAAGTCTTTGGGTCTAGTTATTTGAATGAAAAAATCAGACCTAAATGTTAACAACCATACAACGTAGAATTTGTTAAGCAAAGACAGAAAATAGAAAACTGAATATCAGAGAATATCATAGTTCCTGTACTGTTGCAAGCGAGTTTCTCTGTATTTTTCTTGTGTAAAGCTTAGCCAGTTTTCTGGCATCTGTTGCACTCATTTCTTTGGGTCTAGTTATCTGAATGACAAAATCATTCCTAATGTTAACATCCATTGCAAGCCACAGGGCAGATGCAACCTTCCGCTTTCAATTTATTAATAGACATGGATCCAAGGCTTGTACTCGGTTTATTTGATTTACCAAAAGAAACTGATTCTGAGATTCAGTGTAGAGTGTGAACTTGTATGGCTTAATGACAAGAATGCATTAGTCATATTTACAGATGTGGCAAGGGTCACAATGGCCATGAGACATTTTGAACATGCACCTGCATATCGGAGTGTTGTTTTAGTCCCCCAAAATGGTGGATTGCCCAGCTCCAATGCTTGGGGAGCTAAAGAAGTGGGGAATGTAGAGAAAGAAAATGCATGGAAAATAAAGGTACAGGAATCTGCAAGTATGGAGAATTAATGAGCTGAGGATTCCTCAATTACAACAGCCAATAAAGAGGATACTAGTGCTATTTTATCCATGATCAAACCATTGAAATATCAATAGAATGATTAAATAGGGATGAAGAGTAAAAAAAAAAAATGTTTCATAGCAGTCATAGCTATGCATGGACATAAAACATTGAACAGAGCAATAGAACAGAGATGAATAACCGTTGTAAAAACTCCATGAACATCACTGTCACAAAACAGAGATCAAGGAACCGTCATGTCATGTACAAGGCATGATGGTCAATATCCAAAGCAGTGATGTCAAAAGATCAAGCCAAAGATTTACTGTTGTGATACATGGATAGAACAGTTTTATTAAACCAACCATCAAATATTTCAAGAGGTACAGAGGATGACAAGGCCAATAGTAATCAAATCACGTGAGTACAACGGTATAAGGTCAAGGTGTCTATTATATAGAACAATGCTAGAAGAAGAACATAGAATATCAATGCCATTAATAGTGAAAGGAGTTATCAATTACCATTGCAAAAGAAAACAATGTTGTTTGAATATAATACTACATGTGATGAATCACAATACGCAATGAAACAAATAAAGTATCAAATCACACTAGTTTTCATATGTTAGAAGTAGAGATATTTTAACATCATGCACAATGGTCTTCAATGTAAAAAAATAGTGCTATGAAAGGAGAGACTACTGTTATGAGCAGTCCATGTTATGAGCTACATTGTATACAACCATAGTGATGAAGACCATAGTAATGGTTTAGAACAGTGGCAGGAGTTGTTTGCAATGAATAGAAACAGTGACCAGTAAAAGATAATGCCATGACCGTCATGATAAAAATAGTGATTAGGAACATGTTAAGAACAATATACTAGAACAATCATATTAAGGACATTGATAAGTTGGGATATGCTTGGAACAGTCATAGGGATTCAAAGGAATGTTTGAATGTTTGGGAAGGTCTATTATTAAAAAAAACAAAAGATGGGTCAAAAGTGTGTTAAAATGAAAAACCAGATTTAGAGAGAGAGTGAGGGGAGGCAACACAAGATAACCAAACAAGAGCAAATTGAAATTTCAAAATAATGATATTTTATTATATAAGAATCTAACTTCAAAGACATCCGCATAACACAAACTAGTGTCAACATATGTACTAATTGGAAAAAGTTAAATCAGTTGCTCAACTGCCCTTATGAACCTAGTATTTTGTAGTAATGAGCTTAAATGTTGTCTACCTAGAACCTATGGATTATATGTATGCCATAAATGACATAGATAGAGTATCAAAGGCTAGGAGGGAAACCACTGGTACTCTGGCCCACTACTGAAATCAAGTGCAGATTGCAATTTTAATACTTAAGACAAAATGGAACTTAGATCTGTTCCAAAATCTTAAAATCTGTTGGTAGCCTTCTACATTTTGCCCTGGGAAAACCTTTTTTCTCATAACCATGAAGTGAATCGTTGTTCCTTTCTGTTTAGTCATCACATTTGAAAAGTAATGTACACCAACTGTACCAGTTTAAAAAATAGTAGCTGGAGAAGCAGGACTTAAATGCCTGTATTAGATTCAGATCCCAGAAGCACTGTGCAAGACACACTAAGTTTTAGAATTTAACGTGTTATGGCAGAATCAAAACATGAAAGACAAATCAGAAAATAGGAGGACTACAAATTTATCTGCACATCAAGATAAGGATAACATGGTTAATCTGATATGCAGTAGATGACCTTTTTGAGAGGAGATGAGCAAATGTGTCTGTCACTAATTTAAATACATATTTCTATTTTTATAAAGTTGTAGAAGATGGAAAAACTTATGTCCTTTGGAGACATCAGCATTTGATCCTGGAAGGGAATCCATTCAACTGGTGAGAGTTCTATCACGCACAAGAGAAATGAATCTTTTAGCATATGTATTTAAGGTCATTGACAATTATAACAGCCAATAAAGAGGATACTAGTGCTATTTTATCCATGATCAAACCATTGAAATATCGATAGAATGTTTAAACAGGGATGAAGAGTTAAAAAAAATGTTTCATAGCAGTCATAGCTGTGCATGAACATAAATGGTGGATTGCCCAGCTCCAATGCTTGGGGAGCTAAAGAAGTGGGGAATGTAGAGAAAGAAAATGCATGGAAAATAAAGTTACAGGAATATGCAAGTATGGAGAATTCACGAGGTGAGGATTACTCAATTATAACATCCAATAAAGAGGATACTATTGCTATTTTATCCATGATCAAACCATTGAAATATCAATAGAATGTTTAAATAGGGATGAAGAGTCAAAAAAAATTGTTTCATAGCAGTCATATCTATGGATGAACATAAAACATTGAACAGAGCAATAGAACAGAGATGAATAACTGTTGTAAAAACTCCATGAACATCACTATCACGAAACAGAGATCAAGACACAATCATGTCATGTACAAGGCATGATGGTCAATATCCAAAGCAGTGATGTCAAAAGATCAAGCCAAAGATTTACTATTATGATACATGGATAGAACAGTTTTCTTAAACCAACCATTGAATATTTCAAGAGGCATAGAGGATGACAAGGCCAATAGTAATCAAATCACATGAGTACATCGGTAGTTATCAAATCAAGATGTCTATTATATAGAACAATGCTAGAAGGACATAGAATATCATTGTCATTAATAATGAAAGGAGTTACCATTGCAGAAGGAAACAATGTTGTTTGAATATAATACTACATGTGATGGATCGCAATGTGCAATGAAACAGATAAAGTATTAAATCACACTAGTTTTCATATGTTAGAAGCAGAGATATTTTAACATCATGCACAATGGTCTTCAATGTAAACAAATAGTGCTATGAAAGGAAAGACTACTGTTATGAGCAGTCCATGTTATGAGCTACATTGCATACAACCATAGTGATGAAGACCATGGTAATGGTTTAGAATAGTGGTAGGAGTTGATTGCAATGAATAGAAACAGTGACCGGTAAAAGATAATGCCATGACTGTCATGATAAAAATAGTGATTAGGAACATGTTAAGAGCAATATGCTACAACAGTCATATTAAGGACACTGATAAGTTGGAATATGCTTGGAACAATCATAGGGATTTAAAGGAATGTTTAAATGTTTGGGAAGGTCTATTATTCAAAAAATAGAAAGACGGGTCAAAACTGTGCTAAAATGAAAAACCAGATTTAGAGAGAGAGTGAGGGGAGGCAACACAAGATAACCAAACAAAAGCGAATTGAAATTTCAAAATAATGATATTTTATTATATAAGAATCTAACTTCAAAGACATCTGCATAACACACACTAGTGTCAACGTATGTACTAATTGGAAAAAGTTAAATCAGTTGCTCAATTGCCCTTATGAGCCTAGTATTTTGTAGTAATGAGCTTAAACATTGTCTACCTAGGATCTATGGATTATATGTATGCCATAAATGAAATAGATAGAGTATCAAAAGCTAGGAGGGGAGCCACTGGCCCACTATTGAAATCAAGTGTAGATTGCAATTTTAATACTTCAGATAAAATGGAACTTAGATCTGTTCCAAAATCTTAAAATCTGTTGCTAGCCTTCTATTTTTTCCCCTGGGTTTTTCTCATAACAATGAAGTTAATCGTGGTGCCTTTTTGTTTAGTCATCACATTTGAAAAGTAATGTACACCAACTGTACCAGTTAAAAAAATAGTAGGTGGAGAAGCAGGACTTAAATGCCTGTATTAGATTCAGATCCCAGAAGCACTATGCAAGACACACTAAATTTTAGAATTTAACATGTTATGGCAGACTAGTTGCTCTGTATTGCTTTTCTGTTTTTCATAGTGCTTTCTAAAATTTATTTCCGTTAATTCCTTTCCTCGCCTTCCTTCACTCCCATGAAAACGGCCTTCTTTACCACGAGTCATAGTCTGACACCCTTTCTTCATTAACCACGCACATGTACTGAGAGAATGTTGGGTTCTTTGAAAGGATTGGATCGTCTCCTTTACTTGTTCTTCTACGCCTTCCCAACCGTATCGATAATCTCTGCTGCAATCTATTTCATTCACCATAGACAATGCGTCGCCAATTAATTCTGACATTAAAGATGTCAATTTGAGGTCTTCTTCTCCTGCGATTTTATTTGACATGGCCGTTCTTGCTAATTGTCATCTCCCACGACAATTTGAAGTCATCTTGCTAAATTATTTTCAACGGTATATATGGAAAAGCCAAAAATAGAACATTTAGAAATACTTTATACAGATGCAGCCATTCCAAACATTTAGAAAAACAGAAAAGCAATACAGAGCAACTAGATAAAAAGGAAATAACGGAAATAAATTTTAGGAAGCACTATGCAATACAAATCAGAAAAGGAGGACTACAAATTTATTTAACTGGTGAGAGTTCTGTTGCGCACAAGAGAAAGGAACCTTTTACCATATGTTCCATATTGGCAATGCCATACATTAGCGATAATGTATGCAGATAGAGCAGCACATGCCCAGAAGGGCATGCAAAAAGTTAAAAAACTGAGTGGTGGAATGTTGCAAACAGATGATAATTAAACTTCAAAATGGTTTAAAATGTAGATAGAAGAGAGACCAAACAATGTTGTAAACAAATGAGAATGTAAGCTTGAAAATATAAACCAAACCATGTTGGGAACATATGAGAATTCTACCGAAACTGAAGCGTGCGAACAGATGAGAATAATTGATATGATTGGTAGGAAGAATTCTCATTGTGACATATCATTACATCAATTGTAAGAGAAACACATTCCATGAAACCCTCAACGGATGAAACTCTTTAGAAAATATAAGGCTTCTCCAAGGCGAAAGGATTTGGCTCTTATTCACACAGTCCATAGGAGGATTTGGCTGCTAATTGAAGAAATGATGAGAGGTTTGTCAAAACCCAAGTCTTCCAACAATTTATGTGGCAAAGAAATATTGAAGAGTATCAAAGGAGGTTGGAAGCAAGAAAAGCCCACTGACCAGATATGTCAAAATAAGAAACTGTAAATGAGGTGCAATTAGAGATGTATCATGAATTATCTGGTCAGAATAAGAAACTGTAAATGAGGTGCAATTAGAGATGTATCATGAATTCCAAGCCTTAACAATGAAAGAGGGAAGAAGGATTATGCATGAGGTTGGTGTATTAATTCTATAAAAATGGGATATTATTGATGTTCTAGTCATTGATGCCATGAGAAGAAATATGAATCTATATGGTACAGAAGCATAACAGGTTGAGATGGTACAAAAGCACTACAGTAAATATTATGCTACCTTAACTATCTAGTCTCTCACACCTATAGCAAGGAAAATGATCACATTTGACATCAATCCTGGAGTAAAGGGCAATGTAATTTTATAGAGGTTTGCAGATACAGGTGGTGTACAAGCAGCGAGACAAAAATTGGAATCTTATAAGTTCATTCTAGATGTTGCACATAAGGAAGAGAAAGAAAAGGAGGACCTTGTACTAAGAAATCAATACCTTTTCGAGGAATATGATATGAAGTCTAAGAGGTGTACAGAGATAGCGACAAAAAATGCATGATTGGAACAAAAGATTAAGGATTTAGCAAAGACTTTACAATCAAATGTTCCAAAATCATCCACATTAGTTGGGCCATGGCTACCAATCATCAGATCAGATATGATTGATAGGAAAACTTCTCCACCTCCTTTTTCACAGAATGTTTTTGAAGAAATAGAGTACTCAGTTGAGGTTAAGGGAGCTCAACTTTACCAAAAAAATTGATAAATTGGAAAAATCCTTAATTAAGGATCAAGAAGATTTTTAGAAGAAAAACAAGGATATGGTACAAATAGTTTTGTATCATTTAAATTAAAGGGTTGAGTAGAAGTTAGTTTGTATTCACGTTGGCTACACGTTACTTTTTGAAGTAATTCAGATTTTGATAAGGATAAAGAAATGGCAAGGCCACTATATGATAGATGGAGCCAAAGGATAAAAAAAATGAGAATGATAAGTTCGGGATCTAGGTATTACAGGGAAAGGCCTCTGATAATCCATCCCACTTTTGATTTTGTAAAAATGCTAAAGGATTTCTAGATGTTTCCAAACCATATTGAAAGAAAGATTAAGGAGTTACAAAGAATTTTTAATGAAATGAAGGAGACTCCTACCTTCAATTTTGGAAGGAGATGGACAAGTGAAAAAATTGTAAGAGAAACGCATTCCATGAAACCATCAACGAGTGAAACTCTACAGATTTTGGCTCTTATTCACGGAGTACAAGTAGGAGGATTTGGTTGCTAATTGAAGAATTCAAGGCTTTGAATGTGAATTAATTTTTAGATTCTTGGTTGCTGCTACTTTTGTCAAACAGGTGCCATATTAGTTAACCACGTTTGATGCTTACCTAAACAAAAATGCACAGAAAATTTAGGGCCTTCAAGCTATTAGATTCGTGGACTACCAAAAGACAAGACACATGAACCATTATGCACAATGCCACCTAGCCACGTACACAGTAGAAAACTTGAATTCACCCGCCCACATTTTCTGTCAAATATTTCAATAAAGAAAAAGACAAGGCACGTGAACCTTTCTGCACAATGCCACGACACAGTGGAAATCACCCACCCGCATTTTCTATCAAATATTTCAATAAAAAAAAAGAAACCAATGATATGGAAGAAATAAGTTTCTTCTTGCTCTTTGGACTCAAAGATTTATTTGGAGTTTATGAAGATATTCACTTTTTCAATTTGGTGTATATGAGAGGTAAAAACTTCATTATTTCTTCGTTTCTTCTTTCATTTGATAAATGAATGAATGTAATGGAATACTATTGACATTAGGAATATTTCTTGTATTTTCATTTATTGATCGAATCATTTGTTGTGAGAATATTTTCATAATATTACATATTATAATGTTATTATGTCACAATTTCAATTGAATGGGCAAATTGTGAAATTGAGTGTGGAAACATAATGTTAGGTGCATAGAAATTGGATTGTTCTAGAATTTATTGTACATTGAGTTACTATGCATACAATGTGAATAGTGTGAAATGAGAAATTGCATTGGGTTTCATTTTGAGATCCTCATTTGTGTAGAACATGATGAGCTTATGGTGTGAGCATTAAAATCACACAATGGAGTGGCTCTCAATGGGGGCTAGGGCACAAAGAAGCCACCATGATAACCTATTAGAGAAACTAAACTAAAATGTGGGTGATAAACTTTAAACATGACAATTGGATGTCTCTTACAAGCCTTGAGCATTTATATACGCTAAGACTTACTTGGGAAGACTAGGCAATCCATGGGGCATTGATATGTTATGATCGAGCCTCCTTGTCTTGATGAGAGGACCACTCTCTTTTGTATGAGCCATCACATTGAGCTACATGATGACACTCCCATCTCACCATTTTTAGAATCTATCCCCTTGTGTAGTAAGAGTAGTACCCTAGTATTTATATTGTACTCTCTATATTTGGTGATTGATGCTTATGATCAAGTATGATGTGTGTATAAAACTACTCATCCCCATGTGTATTCATTGTTTGAGTTAATGGGTCATGTGACTATCTCCATGAGAATGGTGGGTTGGAACTTTGGGTTCCACATGGTCGGGGACTATTATAACCATCATTGGTGAAGTTAGAGTTCATAGTTTCGCAAACCCTCTCCCTTTCCCTCCCCTTCTTCCCCTCCCTATCCGTCCCGCCCTCTCTCTCTCTCCCTTGCTTTCAAGTTCTTTTCAATTAATGTGAATGTAAACTTATGTATATTTGAATCAATACAATGTAATGATGTAAATTTTAATTTGAGAATTCCACATGAATGATGATGTAACTATGTGATGATGCAAATGTATTTGATTAGTTTTCATGTGCCAGTGTTGGTATCAAGCACAAGTCTTATGCATTCTTTCATTTTCAACTTGTATCATGGATATGTGTATAGGAATCTTTCCTTTGGATTTAAAATGTACTTAATGGTTTCTTGAGTCATCTTGGAGGGTGTTGTAGTTCCCTTACATTGTTCTCATTTGTTGAACTTTGAGTAGTTTAAGTCAATCTAGATCTATATGTGGCATTCTATAGTATCTTGTATAGTTTTGTAAATGTGCTTAAGTGTTCTATTTGTTAGTTCTTGTGTTATTGATCCTCTCTTTTGTGCATTAGTTACGCTTAATGTCTAAGGGAGTGAATTTTATACCTCATTCCCACATCATTTTAGCATTTTATGTGTTATTGGAGTGTTTTCAAGGCATTTAGCCTACCCCAAAATGTTTTTGGTGTCTGGCGAACTAATCCCTTACTTTGGTTCGATCACTTATTAGGAAACTAATGTAGGGAATAGGAGAATGACATTGGAAGCTTTGGATTGCTAGGGATACTATTGCTCCCTGAGGATGCTAATGGGCCCAAAGGAATATATGTAATGTGCTAGCATCCTTCTAGAGTGCATATATCTTAGTTTATTGCCTAGGGCCACTATGTGCATCCTAGTCCAAGAAAGATTCTCAATGGGGTTTTTGAAGCCTCAATGGGTAGTTTGAGTGCACTAATGATGCCTATTAAGGCTTGGAATGTCTAGAGAAAATTTGAGGTGACCTAAATGTGTCTTAAGTAAGTTTGAATGGTGTTGATCATGGAATTCATATCTAGTGTCTTCATGTGATGACTTGGCAACATATGTATGTTGGCATCATGTATCCCAAAGTCATTTTAATTATTCTTGGAATCGTGTGTTTGCATATTCTACGTTGGCTTGACATCGTGTGTGTGTGTGTGTGTCAATGTATATGCTGACAATTTTGATTTGTTTGGGTGCAATACCCCTTCCATAGTTTTCTTTTCAATTTAATTGGTTAAACTCTTTTAGGCCACTTTTCATGTCTGTATTAGGTCCTGATGTAGAGCATCTTACTAACCAAACAATCAATAGGATCCTTTTTGATCCTTTCAACATCCACTCAATCATTTCTTTGTATAGAGGCATCTCATAAAGTAAACCACAACATGTTTTAATCATAAAAACATCAACCTTTCTCTTGATTTGATAACATTGTTGTCTTCAAGACAGTCATTAAAGATTGATTTATTTGACCCATCAAATCACAATATCAATTTTTCTAGAAAGAATAAAGTTTTTAGCCAACATCAAGAACTACCATTTCCCAAAATTATAAGGTCTTATGATTCTATTTGATCCCACAACTAATAACGGTTTTGGAATTCCATTTCTGGATGCAATATCATAATATTCACAAGCCCTTCTTTCTAGGGCATCAAATATCTTCCACAATACATTACCAAATGACACCAAACCAATTCCATCTGAAGAATTTATGAATCTAGTTTCATAATATGTAAACTATTTATTTTTCCCATTCATAAATCATTCTACAAGCACAAATCACTGTCGGTAACTCCAATGTAAATCTTTAAAAACCAGTTTCCACTCAAACACAAATAACTTTCACAAATCTAAATAAAAACAAATCAAACTAAAAGGAAATGAAATTTAATTCATATATCTTTCGAATGAATATTATTATAGGTTTTAACTGTTTCATATGCGTCCATACCAAATAGTACAACACAACTCTTCTTAGGAGATCTTGAATCTACAACCAACAACTTCCAAAACGTGTATAACTTATTCATTTCCTTATAAAATTGAACCAAACCAAAAGCATGAGAAAAAGGATTCATCTTTCTATCTATCCATTACTATATTATAGGGTTTCTAGGTCGTACATGGCCGTACAAGGCCTGAAACCAACACTAAAATTGAAAAAACCAATCAAAATAACAACAATATAATACACCAAAAATGTATCAAATTATTTCCTCCTCCCAAAATCTGATTTTGTTTGACCATACAATGGTATTTATATCCATTTGATAGTTAGAAACCTTCCTAACTACCCCAAAGACCAACCATCTACCTTTTTACATCATTTTTGTAATGTTAGCAACTTTCTTGATGTTGCATTTTACAACTTTTTATGCAACTTTTACATTTTTGACAAAATGACTTCAAAACTTTGTCAAACCTCTTTATACATATCCAAATGGAATATTTAAGACCTTTTATAATTCTTTTACCCTTCCATGGGTCTTTTACACAAATTTGACCATGTAGACCTAAACATGACCTATTTGACAACTTGAGCAATATTGTGCACATGCTTACATTTCTTGTCAAAACCTTTACAAATGGATTCAAAATGAATCAATACATCATATAATTGACTTTAAATGACATAAAAATATTATATATCTCATAGTGACCTCTAGGATTAGGTGCTCCTACACCATACTACTGACCTTGAAAGCTTTCCAAGTCTTTTGGAAAGGTGTGCCATAACTTGGAAAAACAAATTATAACAAAAATCTTCATCTTCACCTTCATTTGCCTTTGCCTCTTCATGCCTTTATCACCATAATATTTTCCCTTAAGGACACAAGATTGTCCTCAAAATTATATTCTCAAATACTCCTATCAGTGGAGCATTAATGACTGCAACTCCACGGTGCCTTATCAGTCAGAGATCCACCTTTACCATTGCTACTTTAAACTCACCACAAAAAACTATCCCATATGCCTCACTTAGGAGTCCTCCTCTTTGCCTCTCTCCCTAGTCTCTTGGCAATCAAATGGACCACTCCTTGGCCCTGGATCTTCTCTTGGCTCTTGACAGACTTCTAGTGTCTATACACACAACCCAACCTTCATATACAGCAAGATGGATGAGCACTTGCAACCAAAACTTATCAACAAAACAAATACCAAATCTCCAAGGTCCTGGTGTGGATTGCCTCCCTCGACGCTCTACCCACACACTCAAGATCTTCAAGCTCTGATACCAATTTGATGTAGAGCATCATGTAAACCATTTACATCTTCTATTATCCATTTGATCCATTCAAAATTTAATCATATAATAACTATTCAAGAGGCATATTCCATATTTACACAACATAAACATCTTTCCAATCATCAATCATCAAGCAGTTTTTGTGATCAGGCGTCATAGATTTGTAACTTTTGTTTTAACAACTATTTAACCAATCCCTACAGAGAAAACGTAGTAAACTTGGATAACCAAAACATATCCAAAACTTAAGGAAATCTAATGGTTAGATAAAAAGTTATCATCTCTGTATTGAGAGCCATGTTTCCTATCATAAACCAGATTTAAAACACCAAACCCTGACTAGGGCATCTCATATCTTACTCAAAATGAATCCAAATGAAACCAAACCAATTCTATCTGAAGAATTTATGAATCTAGTTTCATAACATGTAAACTATCTATTTTTCCCATTCATAAATCATTCTACAAGCACAAATCACTGCTTGTAACTCCTATGCAGATCTTTAAAAATCAATTTCCACTCAAACACAAATAACTTTCACAAATCTAAATAAAAACAACTCAAACCAAAAGGAAATGAAATTTAATTCATATATCTTTCCAATGAATATTATTAGATGTCTTAACCATTTCATATGCGTCCGTACCAAAGAGTGCAACACAACTCTTCTTAGGAGATCTCAAATCTGCAACCAACAACTTCCACCAAAACGTGCATAACTTATTCATTTCTTTATAAAATTGAACCAAACCAAAAGCATGAGAAATAGGATTCATCCCTCTATCTATCCATTACTATATTATAGTGTTTCTAGGTCAGACATGGCCATACAATACTTGGAACCAACACTAAAACTAAAAAACCAATGAAAATAACAACAATAGAATGCACCAAAAATGTATCAAATTATTTCATCCTCCCAAAATCTGATTTGGTTCAACCAAATAATGGTATTTATATCCATTTTATAGTTAGAAACCTTCCTAACTACCCCAAAGACCAACCATCTACCTTTTTACATCATTTTTGTAATGTTAGCAACTTTCTCAATGTTGCATTTTACAACTTTTTATGCAACTTTTACATTTTTGACAAAATGACTTCAAAACTTTGTCAAACCTCTCTATACATATCCAAATGGAATATTTAAGACATTTTATAATTCTTTTACCCTTCCATGGGTCTTTTACACAAATTTGACCATGTAGACCTAAACATGACCTATTTGACAACTTGAGCAATATTGTGCACATGCTTACATTTCTTGTCAACACCTTTACAAATAGATTCAAAATGAATCAATACATCATATAATTGACTTTAAATGACATAAAAATATTATATATCTCATAGTGACCTCAAGGATTAGGTGCTCCTACACCATACTACCGACCTTGAAAGCTTTCCAAGTCTCTTGGAAAGGTGTGCCATAACTTGGAAAAACAAATTATAACAAAAATCTTCATCTTCACCTTCATTTGCCTTTTCCTCTTCATGCCTTTATCAACATAATATTTTCCCTTAAGGACACAAGACTATCCTCAAAATTATATTCTCAAATGCTCCTATCAATGGAGCATTAATGACTGCAACTCCACGATGCCTTATCAGTCAGAGATCCACCTTTACCATTGCTGCTTCAAACTTAGCTCAAAAAACTCTCCCATATGCCTCACCTAGGAGTCCTCCTCTTTGCCTCTCTCCCTAGTCTCTTGGCAATCAAATGGACCACTCCTTGGCCTTGGAACTTCTCTTGGCCTTTGATAGACTTCTAGTGTCTATACAGACAACCCAACCTTCATATGCAGCAAGATGGATGAGCACCTGCAACCAAAACTCATCAACAAAACAAATACCAAATCTCCAAGGTCCTGGTGTGGATTGCCTCCCTCGACACTCTACCCACACACTCAAGATCTTTAAGCTCTGATACCAATTTGATGTAGAGCATCATGTAAACCATTTACATCTTCTATTATCCATCTGATCCATTCAACACTTAATCATATAATAACTATTCAAGAGGAATATTCCATCTTTACACAACATAAACATCTTCCCAATCATCAAGCAATTTTTGTGATCATGCCTCATAGATCTGTAACTTTTGTTTTAACAACTATTTAACCAATCCCTACAGTGAAAACGTAGTAAACTTAGATAACGAAAACATATCCAAAATTTAAGGAAATTCAACAATTAGATAAAAAGTTATCATCTCTGTATTGAGAGCCATGTTTCCTGTCATAAACCAGATTTAAAACACCAAACCCTGACTAGGGCATCTCATATCTTACTCAAAATGAATCCAAATTAAGCCAAACCAATTCCATCTGAAGAATTTATGAATCTAGTTTCATAATATGTAAACTATTTATTTTTTCCATTCATAAATCATTCTACAAGCATAAATCACTGCTTGTAACTCCAATGCAGATCTTTAAAAACCAATTTCCACTCAAACAAAAATAACTTTCACAAATCTAAATAAAAATAACTCAAACTAAAAGAAAATGAAATTTAATTCATATATCTTTCCAATGAATATTATTATAGGTCTTAACTATTTCATATGCGTCCGTACCAAACATTGCAACACAACTCTTCTTAGGAGATCTCAAATTTGCAACCAACAACTTCCACCAAAACGTGCATAACTTATTCATTTCTTTAAAAAATTGAACCAAACCAAAAGCATGAGAAAGAGGATTCATCATTCTATCTATCCATTACTATATTATAGGGTTTCCAGGCTGTACATGGCCGTACAAGGCCTGGAACCAACACTAAAACTGAAAAACCAATCTAAATAATAACAATAGAATGCACCAAAAATGTATCAAATTATTTCGTCCTCCCAAAATCTGATTTGGTTAAACCAAACAATGGTATTTATATCCATCTGATAGTTAGAAACCTTCCTAACTACCCCAAAGACCAACCATCTACCTTTTTACATCATTTTTGTAATGTTAGCAACTTTCTCGATGTTGCATTTTACAACTTTTTATGCAACTTTTACATTTTTGACAAAATGACTTCAAAACTTTGTCAAACCTCTCTATACATATCCAAATGGAATATTTAAGACCTTTTATAATTCTGTTACCCTTCCATGGGTCTTTTACACAAATTTGACCATGTAGACCTAAACATGACCTATTTGACAACTTGAGCAATATTGTGCACATGCTTACATTTCTTGTCAACACCTTTTCAAATGGATTCAAAATGAATCAATACATCATTTACTTGACTTTAAATGACAAAAAAATATTATATATCTCATAGTGACCTCTAGGATTAGGTGCTCCTGCACCATACTACCGACCTTGAAAGCTTTCAAGTCTCTTAGAAAGGTGTGCCATAACTTGGGAAAACAAATTATAACAAAAATCTTCATCTTAACCTTCATTTGCCTTTGCCTCTTCATGACTTTATCACCATAATATTTTCCCTTAAGGACACAAGATTGTCCTCAAAATTATATTCTCAAATACTCCTATCAGTGGAGCATTAATGACTGCAACTCCACGGTGCCTTTTCAGTCAAAGATCTACCTTTACCATTGCTACTTCAAACTCACCACAAAGAACTCTCCCATATGCCTCACCTAGGAGTCCTCCTCTTTGCCTCTCTCCCTAGTCTCTTGCCCATCAAATGGACCACTCCTTGGCCCTGGACCTTCTCTTGGCCTTTGATAGACTTCCAGTGTCTATACACACAACCCAACCTTCATATGCAGCAAGATGGATGAGCACCTGCAACCAAAACTCATCAACAAAACAAATACCAAATCTCCAAGGTCCTGGTGTGGATTGCCTCCCTCGACGCTCTACCCACACACTCAATATCTTCAAGCTCTGATACCAATTTGATGTAGAGCATCATGTAAACCATTTACATCTATTATCCATCTGATCCATTCAAAATTTAATCATATAATAACTATTCAAGAGGCATATTCCATATTTACACAACATAAACATCTTCCCAATCATCAAGCAGTTTTTGTGATCAGGCGTCATAGATCTGTAACTTTTGTTTTAACAACTATTTAACCAATCCCCCTGGTGAAAACGTAGTAAACTTGGATAATAAAAAAAAATCCAAAACTTAAGGAAATCTAACGGTTAGATAAAAAGTTATCATCTTTGTATTGAGAGCCATGTTTCCTGTCATAAACCAGATTTAAAACACCAAACCCTGACTAGGGCATCTCATATCTTACTCAAAACGAATCCAAATGAAACGAAACCAATTTAATCTAAAGAATTTATGAATCTAGTTTCATAATATGTAAACTATTTATTTTTCTCATTCATAAATCATTTTACAAGCACAAATCACTGCTTGTAACTCCAATGCAGATCTTTAAAAACCAATTTCCACTCAAACAAAAATAACTTTCACAAATCTAAATAAAAACAACTCAAACCAAAAGGAAATGAAATTTAATTCATATATCTTTCCAATGAATATTATTAGAGGTCTTAACTGTTTCATATGCGTCCGTACCAAACAGTGCAACACAACTCTTCTCAGGAGATCTCGAATCTGCAACCAACAACTTCCACCAAAACGTGCATAACTTATTCATTTCTTTATAAAATTGAACCAAACAAAAAGCATGAGAAAGAGGATTCATCCTTCTATTTATCCATTACTATATTATAGGATTTCCAGACCGTACATGTCCGTACAAGACCTAGAACCAACACTAAAACTGAAAAACCAATCAAAATAACAACAATAAAATGCACAAAAAATGTATCAAATTATTTCCTCCTCCCAAAATTTGATTTGGTTTGACCATACAATGGTATTTATATCTATTTGATAGTTATAAACCTTCCTAACTACCCCAAAGACCAACCATCTACCTTTTTACATCATTTTTATAATGTTAGCAACTTTCTCAATGTTGCATTTTATAACTTTTTATGCAACTTTTACATTTTTGACAAAATGACTTCAAAACTTTGTCAAACCTCTCTATACATATCCAAATGGAATATTTAAGACCTTTTATAATTCATTTACCCTTCCATGGGTCTTTTACACAAATTTGACCATGTAGACCTAAACATGACCTATTTGACAACTTGAGCAATATTGTGCACATGCTTACATTTCTTGTCAACACCTTTACAAATGGATTCAAAATAAATCAATACATCATATAATTGACTTTAAATGACATAAAAATATTATATATATCTCATAGTGACCTCTACGATTAGGTGCTCTTGCACCAGGTCCTCAGATAGATTTGATGTTATTTATGTTTATGATTTTACTGACTCCATACTTACATGTGTATGGTTAGCATGTATGTTTTATAATTTTGTTTGATGTGTCTAATACGATTGAGGGACGAAGTCGTAGTTACTTGCTTGCAAAATCTAGACGATCGAATGATCTTTGTAATTGTCTATTATATATTTATACATGTATGTACATACTCGTCTTTAATATAGGATTTCAGGTATCAGGCATAGACTTCTCTGAATTGTCAGGATGAATCTACCCTATTGCAATATCTCAATGGTAAGAGAGGGGAGATAACATGCAGGTCCAATTCCAACCTAAGTCATTAATTTTCTTAAAATAGTGGACAAGTATATGATTTTCTACCTATCCAGATTAGTCAAGATGACGTAAATTTGTGAGTGCTTCCTTTAGGCTTGATTGTTGCATTTTGGTAGTCGACTTTACTTCATAGTTGCATGTCATATGGTTTGATGTGGTTTTGGTGTTAAAATGGATTGATGAATTAATTAAGATTAATTAAATGATATTAAATAATTATACTTTATAATATTTAAATATTAAATATAAGGTTAATTAATTAATGAGAATTAATTAATTACCTATGTTTAATAAGTAATTTAATTACAAAGTCAAAGTTAATTAATTGAGAAATTTAATAATTATTAAATAAAACTTAAATTTAAATGTGTAATTTGAGTTAAGTGGTTATTAATTGAAATGTAACTTAAAAAACACTTTATTATAAAAGTAGAACTTAACCTTTTAAATTCAAGTTGAATTAAAGTGATTTAACATTGAGCAAATTAAATAAACAATTCCTTTAATAAATTAAATTTGATAAAAATGAGGTCGTAGTTGAGTTCTTATTTCCATGATTTGGAGTTAACAACTTTATTATTTTTAACGGTTGAATTTTATTTTGTTATTTTGGAGTTGCATTCTTTCAACTTTGGTATTTGGGTTTTCTATATAAGAGAGCTAGGAAACCATTTGGAGGATTATTCAATCAGGTTTTGAAGACAATAATACATTTGGGGGCATTTTGCGACGGCTATGTGTCGCAATAGCGACACCCATAGACGTCGCAGTTTTTTAGTCGCAAATTGCGACGTCTATGGGTAGCCGTCGCAATTGCGACGCCCTCCCGTCGCAATGTCGCAATGGGCGCGGGCGTCGCCCCCCTGTCGCATGGCTTCGGAGGGCCGTCGCAATTGTGACGAGCCTCCCAAGCAATTGCGACGGCCGCCTGTCGCAATTGCGACGCCCGTGGGTGGATTAAAAAAATAAATTATTTAATACATTGCTAATGAACCACATTAATGCTTTTTTCTTTCAACAAATGAGGACAGTCACTGTAAAGACAACATGATAATGTACACTCACTGTAAGGATAGTCACAAATGAGGACATCTCACAGTGACTGTCCCTTGTGTAATTGCCACTTGAATGTATTGCTATTCAGCCACATTAATGCTTTTCTTCTTCAACAAATGAGGATAGTCACTGTAAAGACAACATGATAATGTACACTCACAGTGAGTGTACATTATCATGTTGTCTTTACAGTGACTATCCTCATTTGTTGAAGAAGAAAAGCATTAATGTGGCTGAATAGCAATACATTCAAGTGGCAATTACACAAGGGACAGTCACTGTGAGATGTCCTCATTTGTGACTATCCTTACAGTGAGTGTACATTATCATGTTGTCTTTACAGTGAGTGTACATTATAATGTTGTCTTTACAGTGTCAATAAATGCATTATTACTTAAACTGAAGAGTACTCTAAATAATATGTCATTGTGGAGTTCTGATTGCTTCCAATTTGATATACGCTTGTTCTACTTATGTATCCAGCATCATGTAAGAAAAGTTGATGCTTTTAAAATAGATTCATTTAGCCATGAAATGCCTATGCATGTTACATACAAGATTCCAAGGCCCAAAACTGATTAGTCATTATAATTCATGTACAGAATGATAATCAACCACAACGAGGCATGCGTAGGCGCTGCTTAGATTTTGAGGCATCAGAAGCTCGTAGAAGAAACTTGACCAATGGCTCATGGAATGCAACAAACTTATTGCCTAAAACAGGAGCATTGGTAACCACAGATGGCTGCAGATGTGAAGGTTGTAAAAACACGTTTGGCAAGAAAGAAGGTATCCGGTCACTTTTTTCAAATATTAAATGCATCATATTATCTCAATCTATACATGAACGATAATACAAATATTGAATGCATTATATTCTGTCATTCTATACATGTACGACGATTCAAATATCGAGTGCATTATATTATCTCAGTCTATACATGATCGATAAATTTCATTTGCAACTTGTATAGGAGGATCAGATGACATAGAAGACAAAGAATCTCAGGATGAGGTATGGGAGAAGGCTATATCAGAGGAAAAGCTAGGGCTTTGTTACTATCCC
The DNA here is from genome assembly GCA_027943335.1 of Chamaecyparis obtusa. NCBI lineage: Eukaryota > Viridiplantae > Streptophyta > Pinopsida > Cupressales > Cupressaceae > Chamaecyparis > Chamaecyparis obtusa. The sequence continues at coordinate 897,022 of BSBK01005490.1, forward strand.
TTGTGACAGTAACAAAATTTGATGAAAATAATTTTTGTTTCACTCAACTTTGACATTCACAACTTCCTCTTTTATTATAATAAGAAAAAATACAGTGACTTTAGAGAAAATAATGAAACTAATACAATTGCAATACGGTGGTATTTAGAACAAACAGAGCTTCACAACCATCAAAGAAGAAAAAAGCACATGCATATATCGAGTACTCCTCAATCAGAGAGATAGAGAAGAATTCAAAACATACCCAGACTGAACATGGCCATACCAAGACCAGCATCAGACAATATTCTTATTGACTGCTCTAGGATAGCTGGCATTTCAACTTTCCATCTGCAAAATAGATTATAAAAACATGAAAATATATCAGAGATGTTTGATATTGATACAAAACAACACAGATTCATTTCTTCGTACACCTGTATATCATAAAAATCCTTGCACACTTCGAAAAATTGTATTGCCTTTTACTTACTCAAAAGTAATTTACATAAAGCAGTCATTTGATTAACATGGATCCTAATATTCACAAGTACGTGGTCATGTGCTCCATCGTAGCATCTTATAGATTTAGATCTGTTCTCTGAAATAATTCAATGCTTTGTTTACAATCCACAAAAGAAATATTTTCCCTCGTCTACTTAATCCTAAACAAAAGGCCATATAGCAATATAGATAGAACTATATAACAGAAACCATAAACAATGGTAACCTTAGCAGCAGCAAGAAATTGTTGCAAAAACTTTACCTTATCATACCCAGATTGTTGCTTTGCCTGGCGGAGGGAAATTTGATCAGTAAAATTGACACAGAGTATGTTGTCTCCATTATCATGCTGGATAACAAAACACCAACTTTAATGGGCATGTACTGTCCCTTGTGTAATTGCCACTTGAATGCATTGCTATTGAACCACATTAATGCTTTTTTCCTTCAACAAATGAGGATAGTCATTGTAAAGACAACATTATAATGTACACTCACTGTAAGGATAGTCACAAATGAGGAAATCTCAGAGTGATTATCCCTTGTGTAATTGCCGCTTGAATACATTGCTATTGAACCACATTAATGCTTTTTTCCTTCAACAAATGAGGATAGTCACTATAAAGACAACATGATAATGTATACTCACTGTAAGGATAGTCACAAATGAGGAAATCTCAGAGTGACTATCCCTTGTGTAATTGCCGCTTGAATACATTGCTAATGAACCACATTAATGCTTTTTTCCTTCAACAAATGAGGACAGTCACTATAAAGACAACATGATAATGTACACTCACTGTAAGGACAGTCACAAATGAGGACATCTCACAGTGACTGTCCCTTGTGTAATTGCCACTTGAATGTATTGCTATTCAGCCACATTAATGCTTTTCTTCTTCAACAAATGAGGATAGTCACTCTAAAGACAACATGATAATGTACACGGGCTGTAAGTGTACATTATCATGTTGTCTTTACAGTGACTGTCCTCCTTCAAGTGACAATTACACAAGGGACAGTCACTGTAAAGACAACATGATAATGTAGAGAAACGTTGTCATTTGTATTTTCAACAGCGCCGAGAGAGATTCCCTCCGCGAAATCACAGCTACAATTTCTAAGTACGTTGGGTTTATTTTCCTTTTGTCATTATTATGTAATCTGGTATTCAGCTGTTACAGAGCTAAAATACCCAGAAATGAGGACATATCTGTGTTGAATTTATTGTTAGCGGCTTTGGTTATTTAGAAGTTTAGTTTTATTTGTTCATCTTTCAAGCACAAACGTTTTGTGGACCGTAACGTCTTCATTGTTTCAGGTATGCAATGAAACAGCCCTAACTTGCGACTACCTTCACGGTACTTGTGTACATTATCATGTTGTCTTTACAGTGACTGTCCTCATTCAAGTGGCAATTACACAAGGGACAGTCACTGTGAGATGTCCTCATTTGTGACAAGGACAGTTAGACATGAGGACATCTCACAGTGACTGTCCCTTGTGTAATTGCCACTTGAATGTATTGCTATTCAACCACATTTATGGGCCTGTTTGGACCACATCACACAGTAGCATCTACAGAGAAGAATATCCCAGGTGTAACAAGTTGTAAGAATATACCAACAGTTCTAAGAAGTTCCCTAGCACATAGTAGCATCTACAGAGAAGAATATACAACATGAGGGCAGCCACTGTAAAGACAACATGATAATGTACACTCATTGTATGTGTACATTATCATGTTGTCTTTACAGTGACTGTCCTCATTCAAGTGGCAATTACACAAGGGACAGTCACTGTGAGATGTCCTCATTTGTGACAAGGACAGTCACACATGAGGACATCTCACAGTGACTGTCCCTTGTGTAATTGCCACTTGAATGTATTGCTATTCAACCACATTTATGGGCCCGTTTGGACCGCGGCACACAGTAGCATCTATAGAGAAGAATATCCCAGGTGTAACAAGTTGTAAGAATATACCAACAGTTCTAAGAAGTTCCCTAGCACATAGTAGCATCTACAGAGAAGAATATGGGTCAACGAGGTTGACTTCAAAGCCATGCAATGTAATGTTAATAGTAATATCATAATTTGACATACTATCAGAAATACTTCCTAAATAGACTATTCAATCTTATAAGAGATGGATTCATTAGAACTATTATTTATGAAATATGAGTCAATGACTTTAATTAAAAAAATTACACAATCTAATTCTTGTAAAAATATCAAAATTTGACACATTGAAAATACCTTCCAAAAGTATCGTTAATTGATTAATATGAATCACTACTCATGAAATATAATTTTATAAACCTAATCTAAAAACTAAACAATAAAAATCTTAATAGCAATATTGTAAGAAACTATTCCCAAAGCCAAGCCTAACAAAATTTGATGAAAATAATTTTTGTTTCACTCAACTTTGACATTCACAACTTCCTCTTTTATTATAATAAGAAAAAAAATGTCTTTTTAGATATACTTCATGAACCATACTCGAATAATCTATCATTTTTCTTCTCAAAAACATATTTGCAGAGCCTGCTTCTTTTACTTGTTTGTACTTTTATCTCTCTGATGGAAAGGGTTCCTTCAGGACACATTTTTCCAAGTTCACTACTTGAGATATTTGAGGAGGGTTCCCCTGCTTGAGTATCCATCCAACCCATATTTGAGTAGTTCTACAATTGCACAGTCTAAATTAATAATACTGACAATTGAATGACGAATGATGATACATAGAATTGATATAAACTAATCCTAAAAACACTAAAACATTATTAATATATTTATATTTCATAAATAAAATTGATATAAAAGATCTGGAAAGATACATTAAAAAATAGAAAAACAGTAATTTATAATAGAAGGAAACTTAAATTGCTATTTAAAAAAAAAAACAAGAGTCTTAAATCTTATCATTTTGTTTCATTATGATCCATAAGTACACACCTCTAGCATAATAATTATATTTTACCACCCATAAAATGAAAAAAAGATTTTCACAAGAGAAATTGAAGCTAGATTATAAAAATGAACCATCTTATTGGAAACTGGAACTGTTATCATACCCAAAAGGACTACAAAATTTCACCTTATCATACCCAGATTGTTGCTTTGCTTGGCGGAGGGAAATTTGATCAGTAAAATTGACACAGAGTATGCTGTCTCCATTGTCATGCTGGATAACAAAACACCAACTTTAATGGGCATGTACTGTCCCTTGTGTAATTGCCACTTGAATGCATTGCTATTTGATGCAGGGGCATCCCTAATGCAAGCCAAAGACACCATGATTGAAGGAAGTTGCCATGAAGCGAAGGAGTCAAATCCTATCAATTGGAACATAAGATTTTCACCTTGGAGCTTTGAAGGATTGACTGGTGAAAGGTCCTTTTGATTGACAAATCAGAGTCTTTTTGAATGACAAATCAGAGTCTTTTTGAATGACAATAAATTAGAATAGGAGTTTTAGATGTTTTCTTGGTTTGTAATAAATATTAAGGATTGATTTTATCTTCTTATAAACATCCACTTGTTGGACACAAGACCCCTTGGTGACTTATAAACCTTGGGCATCTTTTGAGTCCTTGGATGAAATGAGCATAGTAAGTGTTTATTAGGTGTCTTTTAGATGTTGTTAAGAAGTTTGAAGGTCCAAAATAACTTTAATAAGGTTCCTAAAGTTTCACAACACATTTTTAACCTTCTTGGCAAAGTTGTTTGCAAAGTTGTAATGCAACTTTAAAAGTTGCTTAGCAAAGTTGACATTTGTTGGATAAACTGTTCTAACCACCTAGATGGTTGAACCAACGTTTGGAGAGCCTATTTTAGGCTTCAAATGGTCGAAGACAGACAGAGAACCAGTATTGTAATAATTTTGCTTTCATAAAAAATAAAAATAACCCTGTTTTAGTGCATTTCTGGTGAAAAATGAACTCTGTACGGCTGTACGGATGGTGGTTGGATGATAAAATTTGCTTGGAAGTTGTAATAGTGACATCTGATGCTTTGGAAGTTGGTTTGATTGATTCTCTTTGTTTTATATCTAAGTTATTTCAAATTTTCTGTGCATTGTTTACAAACCCTCATTTTCAGGGTTTGACTGATGTAAAGACCTTAACTCACGTTTCAACCATTGGAATTCCTTCTTCCTTGGTGGAATGAGAGTTAAGGATGTATATTTGTATATTCTAAAAGCCCTGAGGCAGGGGGGTTGCATCTGCATTTGTTGAGAGCGAGCCCTAGATCAAAAAACTACCCATGTTTTTGGCTGGGAAGATGGTAATCAGATTAAAATCAGAAGCTTGCATCATATTGAGGACTTGAAAACTTGTGCATTCTTGTTTATCTAGATCAGGAGAACACTCCAAAACTCTGATCTTGGTTTCATACACCCATTTTCAATGCTTTGTTTTGGAACCCACACCTAAAAGCATGCATTAGGTCTGCGGACTCAATGAAGACATTGATATGCTGGAGTGGAGTCAGGGTCTGGGAGTTGGTGGTCTGTTAGAAATCCAAAAAGGGTACTCAGAAAACATATAACTTCTTAGAGTCCTTTGGTAAGTTGCAGAGTTATGGCTGCAGAGCAGGTTTGGGAGACCTACTAGGGTCACTAGGTCAGTTTGTTATTTTGATGTCTTGGGTTGTTTAGATCACAACCAATGCATGATTCTTGTTATTTAGATGATATCTAAGGGGTTTCTAAGTTTTGTTGCAGGAAGTAAGATCTAGAACCTTAAAAGTCTCTTTTGATAGAAAATCAGGGAACTTGTCCCTAAAAGGAAATTTGTTATTGAATGGGATTGAGTCCATAAGTTGTTGTGTGATCCTTGAAACCTTCAAATTCATTACTTTGCAGAGTTTAAACATTAACCTATAGAAATCAGAGCCTAATTGATTGGTTGAGTCATTTTGGTGTCTTGAAGTGGGGTTGGGACATAGATCCAAGTTTCTTGCTGACTACTCTGCATCACTATTGAACCACATTAATGCTTTTTTCCTTCAACAAATGAGAATAGTCACTGTAAAGACAACATGATAATGTACACTCACTGTAAGGATAGTCACAAATGAGGAAATCTTAGAGTGATTATCCCTTGTGTAATTGTCGCTTGAATACATTGCTATTGAACCACATTAATGCTTTTTTCCTTCAAGTGGCAATTACACAAGGGACAGTCACTGTGAGATGTCCTCATTTGTGACAAGGACAGGTCACACATGAGGACATCTCACAGTGACTGTCCCTTGTGTAATTGCCACTTGAATGTATTGCTATTCAACCACATTTATGGGCCTGTTTGGACCACGGCACACAGTAGCATCTACAGAGAAGAATATCCCAGGTGTAACAAGTTGTAAGAATATAGCAACAGTTCTAAGAAGTTCCCTAGCACATAGTAGCATCTACAGAGAAGAATATACAACATGAGGGCAGCCACTATAAAGACAACATGATAATGTACACTCATTGTATGTGTACATTATCATGTTGTCTTTACAATGACTGTCCTCATTCAAGTGGCAATTACAGAAGGGACAGTCATTGTGAGATGTCCTCATTTGTGACAAGGACAGTCACACATGAGGACATCTCACAGTGATCGATTGTCCCTTGTGTAATTTCCACTTGAATGTATTGCTATTGAACCACATTAATGCTTTTCTTCTTCAACAAATGAGGACAGTCACTCTAAAGACAACATGATAATGTACACTCACTGTAAGGACAGTCACAAATGAGGACATCTCACAGTGACTGTCCCTTGTGTGATTGCCACTTGAATGTATTGCTATTCAGCCACATTAATGCTTTTCTTCTTCAACAAATGAGGATAGTCACTCTAAAGACAACATGATAATGTACACTCACTGTAAGTGTACATTATCATGTTGTCTTTACAGTGACTGTCCTCCTTCAAGTGGCAATTACACAAGGGATTTGTGTTTTCATTTGTGTTTTCAACAGCGCCGTAACCCTCCGCGAAATCACATCGGGATATAAGGGCAAAAAAAACAAGAACGTTGTCATTTGTATTTTCAACAGCGTCGAGAGAGATAAACAAACTTAAAACTCAGACTTAAGAAAGATGAAGGCAATGCTTCAAAAGGCTGATGCCCTAAACACGGGAAAACACAATACCACCATTAAACGATGCCCTAGTCACTGTATCAATGCTGCCAGCTCCGTACCAGTATGCTGACTGCTCACTTTCATCCTGTGATAAAGGTAACTTCATTAATCATACTTGAAATGGCAGCATATGAACTAAAGCTGATGAACATTTATAAACTAAAAGTTTAAAACTACAGATTACAAATGTAGTAGTTTCATACGAAAAGAACTTGATGTCTGAAATTTACCATTAGAAGTATCCAAAGGAATACCACAGTACTGTTGAACTTGGAGAATCGGAGATGATCTACACAGCAAGGTTCAACAGCTGTAAGGACTGTTACACCATCTTTAGCATTTGAATACATTTTCTCCTTGGCTTCTGGTGGATCCTCAAAGACCCCCAATGACGTTTTCCCTACAATTATCAATTGTCTGTTAGTATGAGATATTAATAAATAAGCATTAATACCAGATTACATAATAATGACAGCTCTCTAACAACTGAATACCAGATTACATAATAATGACAACTCTCTAACAACTGAATACCAGATTACATAATAATGACAGCTCTCTAACAGCTGAATACCAAATTACATAATAATGACAAAAGAAAAATAAACCCAACGTACTCAGAAATTGTAGCTGTGATTTCGCGGAGGGAATCTCTCTCGGCGCTGTTGAAAATACAAATGACAACGTTTCTCTACATTATCATGTTGTCTTTACAGTGACTGTCCCTTGTGTAATTGCCACTTGAAGGAGGACAATCACTGTAAAGACAACATGATAATGTACACTTACAGTGAGTGTACATTATCATGTTGTCTTTAGAGTGACTATCCTCATTTGTTGAAGAAGAAAAGCATTAATGTGGCTGAATAGCAATACATTCAAGTGGCAATTACACAAGGGACAGTCACTATGAGATGTCCTCATTTGTGACTGTCCTTACAGTGAGTGTACATTATCATGTTGTCTTTAGAGTGACTATCCTCATTTGTTGAAGAAGAAAAGCATTAATGTGGTTCAATAGCAATACATTCAAGTGGCAATTACACAAGGGACAATCACTGTGAGATGTCCTCATGTGTGACTGTCCTTGTCACAAATGAGGACATCTCACAATGACTGTCCCTTGTGTAATTCAGGCGGCAATTACACAAGGGACAGTCACTGTGAGATGTCCTCATTTGTGACTGTCCTTACAGTGAGTGTACATTATCATGTTGTCTTTAGAGTGACTGTCCTCATTTGTTGAAGAAGAAAAGCATTAATGTGGTTCAATAGCAATACATTCAAGTGGCAATTACACAAGGGACAATGTCATGAGCCGTGACATATTGAACTTAGTATAATAATAAAATGATTAGATGATATATAATAATCTATTATTAACGGTATATAACAATAATATATAATTATTATCAACAGATAATAATAATATATAGTTAGCATAATAAGTAATATGTTAATTAAATAATATTAAAATATTAATAAATAATATAATTATGATTATAATTATAATATAAATTAATAATAAATAATTATTAATAAATTATATATATTATATTATAATAATATATTAAGTAATAATATTAAATCAATTATTGATATAATAATTTTAATATATAAATAATATTAATAAACCTCTCAATATAAAACAATATGTTATCACTATAATAATATTTATTATAATATTATTAATATTACTAACATCATTAATTATAATATTTAATAATAACAATAACATTAATAATAATAATAATAATAACGTTTAAAGGAATGAAGAAGTGATACAACAATCACTAGTCATTACACATCGATACCATGAGAGGATGATTAATGAACCGAATACTATGAAGTCAAGATCAACATGATATGAATAAGGGATAGGTCGCTATGTGTTTCAGAAGATGTATTGATAAGAAAGAAGGATAACCATTCATATATTATAAATAATTATTAATTGCACAAGTTTAGACAATGACATATCCGATAAAGCAATATCAAACATGAAGACCCGCTAGCAAATATGCACCATCACTTCCTATGTTATCATGACAATAACAGAAACTAGATTGAATTCTACTATCTATATCAATAGACACCACATAGGAGGATATCGACTAAAGGATTGAAAGATTATCGATTGTCTGAGATAAACCACATCTTGTAGAAACAAAAAAGCATCAGTGATTATATCACAAGCTATCGATGAATGAGGCATTAGTCGCGGATAATAAGTACAATGTATCCTTAAGTATTAACAGGAATGGAAGTCAATTTGAAGATCAAACTCCATTACCAGCAATCAACCAATAAATGGACAATTATCAGAAAATGATATCGACTTATATCAAAGTAGAAAGATTGGATATAATCATAACAATATGGGATAAGGCAAGAGTTAATATTGATTGACTAAATACTAATGATAGTTAGACCAAACTAATACAAACACAGTGGATGTTAACTACTGGTTGCACTACCAATTAGGGAAGATTACCTTCATAAAAAGATTTGATATTGAGTCAATCTGGGAGTTATCTATGATCAGAAAATAATGAAATAATATTATGCGAACTGTCGGATTATGGAAAGGTGTGATTAACAAAGGGACATGGAGGAAGAAACAAGACACGTCTCATTCATAGCATCTCTTCATTTGTTAAAGACAATATAAGAATGCATTCTCGTCAGTCACTCAAGGCATCATTGGAACTTTATTTACTTATCCATATTTGGATATACTCAATAGAGCATCTGCCTTTGGCAGTTTGGTTTCAAGTTTATCATTGCAGATCAGAGACAGCACCATGATTGCACAGATAGAAAGGATAGTCAGAAACAACATCAATATTTGAAGTTGCAAGCATATAATTCAGAATCTGAAATAGCAACATAACACTCATAGCGATATTACACATTTGCATAATTACATCATCATATCGGACACAACAAATACATTGCTGCAAGCAATACTTATTGATGAGTATTACACAAGGGACAATCACTGTGAGATGTCCTCATGTGTGACTGTCCTTGTCACAAATGAGGACATCTCACAATGACTGTCCCTTGTGTAATTCAAGCGGCAATTACACAAGGGACAGTCACTGTGAGATGTCCTCATTTGTGACTGTCCTTACAGTGAGTGTACATTATCATGTTGTCTTTAGAGTGACTGTCCTCATTTGTTGAAGAAGAAAAGCATTAATGTGGTTCAATAGCAATACATTCAAGCGGCAATTACACAAGGGACAGTCACTGTGAGATGTCCTCATTTGTGACTGTCCTTACAATGAGTGTACATTATCATGTTGTCTTTAGAGTGACTGTCCTCATTTTTTGAAGAAGAAAAGCATTAATGTGGTTCAATAGCAATACATTCAAGTGGCAATTACACAAGGGACAATCGATCACTGTGAGATGTCCTCATGTGTGACCTTTGTGAAGGCAAGTGCCAATTTGTACCCAAGTTACCAATATTGTGGCAAAAGTGGGAATGAAGCATTTAGGGGTCAAATTGGGCAAAGAAGTGTAGAAGTGGCCTATGTGAGGTCTAAATAGCCTAACTAAGTCATGGTTAGGGTGTTATGGTGTTTGAACAATAAGTTTTGAACCAAAATCCCAAAGGTTGTAACAAGTTGTCAATGTTGTCATTCACAACATTGACAACATTTGTGCAAGGGAGCATTTTCGAGTAAGATGGTTATGTAACTATATGAAACCATTGAATTAGGCATCAGATCAACTATAAGAGGCCTCCATCGATCTGTGCAAAAGGTTGGGGGGAAAAACATTTGGAACTAAGAAGATTTGTAGAGTAACACGGTTTTAGTGAATTCTTGAGTTTTTTTGTTTCTTTGTTGTCAGTTGATTAATGGATTAGATAGCTCGCAGTGTCTATTGGAAAAGTTAGTACAAGTTGTTTTGTTATTCTGTGTTGTGTTTTATTTGAGTTTTGAAGCATTCCAACTAGTTTGTTAATTCTTTTGTTAAGTACCCTATCGTTGGTTTGAACCAGGCAGGTTGAACAAATGGAGTCTTAGCTCATCATTCCATTGTCAATTTTGTACGGGCTCTTGGAATGGGTGAGGAGACTCCATGTACTATATGTTTGGAAGGAGGGGCCCTAGGAAGCTCATTTTCTATGTTTGCAATGATGTCCTAGGTGAGTCAGTTGAGCACAGTTAGGGATGACAAATCATTACAAGAAGATTACAACAAGTTGAATGCATTGGTTGCTTCAACTAAAATCTCATGGAGAGGTAGACACACATCTAAAGAAGCCCCAAGTCAAATTAGAAGATTGGGTGAGTTTCTTTGGTTGCTAAGAAAACAAACTCTTAGTCAGACTGTCCAAGTTGTGTCAAAATACTTGTTTTCAGGCATGGCTGTAGGAGTTGGTGTACAAAAAATCTAGGAGGAGAAGACCTTAGATATCTTGGAGTTCTCAATAAAGGGCATCTGAATCCTAAGCCCTTTAGGTGGCTTAATATAAACAAAAAGGCTTGACAAAGGCCTAATTGCTAGCAGCCTATTTTTGGGTGCAATTGGCATGGTTTGATGAACCGGATTGAAGTACTGATGAAAAGTATAGGTGAAGGAGTAATATTGAAACCAATAGAGGTCCTAGTGGCCAGCCTCTCCATGGAGTAAAGTTCTAGTTGAATGTGTTTCAATTTGTGAAGACAAGACTAGGAGTGTCCTAGTAGCTGGATTGGTATTGAGCAGAGTTCGTTGTATTTCTTGTTGGTGTGCACTAGTTGAAGGAGTGGGATCTTGGGTAGAGATACCTAAAGAGTGTAGGGATAGTTAAGTACCCTATCAAGTCAAAACATTGGCCTAAAGAGACCCTAGTGAAGGATAGGGAGTGAGCAAGACAAAGTGTTACATCAATTAACAAGATCATTTTTTGGTAATTGTGTAAATTATCATGTTGTCTTTACAGTGACTGTCCTCACTTGTTGAAGAAGAAAAGCATTAATGTGGTTCAATAGCAATACATTCAAGTGGCAATTACACAAGGGAATATCATAGTGAGATGTCCTAAGTGTGACTGTCCTTGTCACAAATGAGGACATCTCACAGTGACTGTCCCTTGTGTAATTGCCACTTGAATGAGGACAGTCACTGTAAAGACAACATGATAATGTACACAAGTACCGTGAAGGTAGTCGCAAGTTAGGGCTGTTTCATTGCATACCTGAAACAATGAAGACGTTACGGTCCACAAAACGTTTGTGCTTGAAAGATGAACAAATAAAATTAAACTTCTAAATAACCAAAGCCGCTAACAATAAATTCAACACAGATATGTCCTCATTTCTGGGTATTTTAGCTCTCTAACAGCTGAATACGAGATTACATAATAATGACAAAAGAAAAATAAACCCAATGTACTCATAAATTGTAGCTGTGATTTCGCGGAGGGAATCTCTCTCGGCGCTGTTGAAAACACAAATGACAACGTTCTTGGTTTTTTTGCCCTTTTATCCCGATGTGATTTCGCGGAGGGTTATGGCACTGTTGAAAACACAAATGACAACGTTCCTTTTTTTTTTGGCCCTTATATCCCGACAACGTCGCAATTGCAAGTTAGGGCTGTTTCACTGCATACCCGAAACAATGAAGACGTTACGGTCCACAAAACATTTGTGCTTGAAAGATGAACAAATAAAATTAAACTTCTAAATAACCAAAGCTGCTAACAATAAATTCAACACAGATATGTCCTCATTTCTGGGTATTTTAGCTCTCTAACAGCTGAATACCAGATTACATAATAATGACAAAAGAAAAATAAACCCAACGTACTCAAAAATTGTAGCTGTGATTTCGCGGAGGGTTACGGCGCTGTTGAAAACACAAATGACAATGTTCTTGTTTTTCTTGCCCTTATATCCCGATGTGATTTCGCAGAGGGTTACGGCACTGTTGAAAACACAAATGACAACGTTCTTGTTTTTTTTGCCCTTATATCCCGATGTGATTTCGTGGAGGGTTACGGCGCTGTTGAAAACACAAATGACAACGTTCCTTTTTTTTTTTGCCCTTATATCCCGACAATGTCGCAATGGCGACGTTGCCAAATGTATTGTCATCGCAATTGTGACGGTGTCGGGCTATATTTGAAAAAAAAAAGCCAAAACCGCATGACATTTGCCTGCCGTCGCAAATTGCCGTCGCAATTTCACCCCAAATGTATTAGTGAGAATTCTCTCTACAATTTTTTGGAGGATTAAAGTTTTTATGTTTTCAAAAGCTTTGAATTTTCAAATTTGGAATTGATTTTCGATTCTCCTTTGTGTATTAAGGTAGGGTTTTAAAATCCTTAAAAATTATCCATTGAAATAATTATTTTTTTCATGTTTGATTAGATCTTGTATGTAAATGATGATTGTTTGTTTGGAATATGTGTTTCTTTGATAATCAAGAATGTTAGGGAATCTTTTGGAAATAAAATTCGATTAGGGTTTTCTTTAAAAAATTTAGTTTGATTTATTTTCAATTATGGTCTTCCATAGTTTTGAAGGTTTTGAAAGAGCTCGTTTTAAAAGAAAATACATGTTTTTGAAATAGAAATATAGATATGTGCATGTAAATAATATATATTTGCATGTGTGAAAGGAAGATATATTCAAATGCATGTTATTTAGGAAAGATATATTTAGTTGTATGTTATTTAAGGAATATATATTCAATTGCATGCTATTTAGGAAAGATATATTCAGTTGCATGTTATTTAGTGAAGATATATTCAATTGCATGTTATTTAGGAAAGATATATTCAGTTGCATGTTATTTAATGAAGATATATTCAGTTGCATGTTATTTAATGAAGATATATTCAGTTGCATGTTATTTAGGAAAGATATATTTAGTTGCATGTTAGTTAAAAATATATTGAGTTGCATGTTATTTAAGGAAGATATATTTAGTTGAATGTTATTTAGGAAAGATATCTTAAGTTGCATGTTATTTAGGAAAGATATATTCAATTGCATGTTATTTAAGGAAGATATATTCAGTTACATGTTATTTCAGCAGAATATATTCAATTACATATTATTTAAAGGAGATATATTTTTAGTTGCAAGTTATTTAGAAAAGATATATTCACTTACATGTTATTTAAGAAAGATATATTTATTTGCATGTAGTGCTTTTCTATTTTTAGAAATTCTATTTTTTTAGAAAAAAAATTGAAATCTGCATGTAGTGATATTCTATATTTATAAATTATTATTATTTTAAATAATTTTTTAAAAAAAATTCGTACATGCGAATTCTTTTATAAAAATAAAAATAAGAATAATCATGATATATAATTAAATATTATTTGATTAGAATTCAATATTGATGTGTTTATTATTAGATTTTTTGGTTGTGTTTGATTATCGGTATAAGTAGCATTAAGTTGACTTTTAAGAATTGTTTGCAGAGGCTTTTGGTTTTACCTTTTTACTGTAGCATAGATATTTATAATGTTTGTAATGTGATAATAGTTCTGATCTTTTTACCCAACCTTTGTTTATTTTAATGTCATTAGTTTGTGAACTCTTTGAGAGAGTGTATTTTTATGATGTTATGGTTTGAAGACCAGTATGAATTTTATGATGTTTGGTTTGAGGACTAGTGTGTGTTCCTGTTGGCATTTATGGAACAAATATTTGATTATTGTACTTCTATGAGATTTAGGAGTTTTATTTAAGACTTATGAACTTAATGTAGGTTATCTAGGTGTTAGAGGGGAAGTGTTTGCTTTGAAGATGTTGGAGCCGAGAAGTGGCTACCTGAGTATCCTTTGCAAGTTGCTTAATAAGTGATAACATAATACATTAAACATGGTTTTAAAATGAATTAATAAGATAATGTGTTCCTCACCCATACCTTGAGTGCTAGTATAGGCTAAGGATGATAGTTGGAGAAGATGTTTGCTCATCTAGTAGTGATGTTGAGGTCTGACATGATTGGTTATCCTTGTCTGTATGAGAGAATTTCTAATTCTGCACATGTTCACACTTGGGAGATGGAATCTAGTGAGATCGTCCTAAGAGGTTAACGTATGTGATGACACTTCCCTGATTTCATCTAAGTCTCCTACATGTGTTGGTTGTCTCTATGATTAGTACGTTTACCTTTGCATTTTGACTTGTACCTTTTGAGATAGAGAACTTTTAGGATCTCTTTCTTAGTTCTACCTTACATGATTGGTTTTGGTATTATTATCTAAGTAGGGTCTATTGTTATCTTCTCAACATGGTGGGAGTAGACCTTTGGTTCCACGAGGTCGGATGGTAGTGATTCTTTTACCATTTGATAGTTTGACATCCTTGTGCTAGTGTTGGATGATCCTTGTAATAGTTGCACTTTCTTCTTTCATTTTGAAGATGTATTATTATCTTTCATTTATTGTATGTACTTTATTCTTGATTGTTATTACATACCATTCAATTTTTGCAGTGAATGAAGGGTTATTGTGTATACCTTATGGATGAAGAATAAATTAAAAAAAAATAAAAAATAAAATTTAAAATTAAAATTTGGAGAGGCAAAGGAATTAGAAAAGACACCTTTTGGGGAATACGAAGAGACACTCAAATTATAAAAGAGTGTCTCCTCATTTCATTTGTTGTTTTGTTTCATTCCTTTTGGAGGAGCCAATAGTAGATTGAATTTTGGAGCAAGTTTTTTGCAAGTGAGATTATTGTTTTGTATTTTAGTTTTTCATAGATTTAGTTTCAATTGATTAGTATGTTTTATTTAGATTTGCATTTAAAATAGTTTGATTTACATTTGCATGTTTCATTTTGATTTAGACGTTTGATTTACATTTTCACGTTTAATTTATATTTGCATGTTTGATTTACAATATATAAGACCAAAATAATAGGAAGACAAATGGAAAGACCAAAATAATGGGGCCTGAAATATTAGGACTTGAAAATATGGGCGCCGAATTAGAAAAGGCACTTTTTGGGGAATATGAAGAGACACTATCATATTATAAAAGAGTGTCTTCTCATTTCATTTGTTGTTTTGTAGAGTACGAAGAAGTGAAGAGTTTTCGAGGAGCCAAGAATAGATTGAATTTTGGAGCAAGTTTTTTGCAAGTGAGATTGTTGTTTTGTATTTTAATTTTCCATAAATTTAGTTTCAATTGATTAGTATATTTTATTTAGATTTGTATTTAATAATATTGGGTTTACATGTGCATGTTTGATTTTGATTTGCATGTTTGATTTACATTTGCACGTTTCATTTAGATTTGCATGTTTGATTTAGATTTTCATTTTAAATAGTTTGTATTTAAGATTTAGATTTGCATTTTAAATAGTTTACATTTTAGATTTAGATTTGTATTTTAAATAAGTTTTATTTTGTATAAAGTTTTGCATTTCAAATAGTTTTCAATTTTACATTACTTTTATTTGTTTAGTTTCTTAAATGTTTCATTTAACAAACTAAATAAACTAGAATTATTGTTAACATTTTACATTAACTATTTATTTTATTTTAATATTTTTAAAATTAAAAATATATTTCAAATGTTAATGTTTATGTAGTAATGTTTGAAACATGGAAGGCAATGATGCCATATTTCAAACATTACAATGTGGATGACAATGCCGCCATGTTAATGAAATTTGTATTCAATTAATCTTAATAGTTTTTAAAATTAGATTAAGCATACATTAGTTTAATTTATTTTGTTTATTAAATGTTACATTTTTTATTTTTTTTTTAATTTTTGCATTAATATTTAATAGTTTATATTGTTTACATCATTCATACATATTAGTAGTTCTCAAGAGAGTTGAAATTGTGACGGATATGGACACTAAAGATAACACAATTCAAGAGACTATAACAGTTGGTCTTCGTCTTTGGTTCATATAATGGCAAAAAGGTTTACGTTTTATTAGTTCATCAAATACAGAGATTTGAAAGATTTTAATAGAATATTTTTATGATAACGTATATTATTTAAGCTGACGTTGCATAAATTTATCTACTTCACGCACTTGAGGACTATGAGGACAATGATAAAGAAACATCTCCTCTTGTGGCCTGCATTATTCACTCAGCCTTGAACATAATAAAGTGTGTTATTACGTTTGAGGCTAAGTGAATAATGCAGGCCACGAGAGGGGATGCTTCTTTATCACTGTCCTCGTAATCTACAAGTGCACGAAGTAGATAAATTCATGCAATGCCAACTTAAATAATATACATTATCATGAAAATATTCTATTAAAATATTTCAAATCCCTACATTTGATGAGCAAATGAAACGTAAACCATTTTGTCAGTAATATGGACCAAAGACAGACACCAAGTGTTATGGTCTTTTGAGATCTTCTATCTTTAGTCCTAGCTACTAGGTAAGGTCTAGAAGACTTATACCTATCGATCGCGATTCATAATCACTGTCTTGCCTTTATGTACAATGCACAGTATCTAATATATTACTAAAGGTGAAGAGAAGGCAACAAATATGAATGGATAAAAAAATGAAATATACAATAATATTATCTAGTTGTTTATCTTCTCATAATTGACAAAATAATTGATTCCTTCAGACCTCTAGTGTTGATGAGCTGTAGAAGCGTAATAGGTTTTGACGGTTTTATGAACAAAAAATTACGAATAATTATTTTTTGTCCCTGAGACCCTGAAATATTGAGTTTTTTTTTTGTTTCAAGAATAGTTTAACATTCTCTACTTAACGGGGCCAACCACGTGAAGGTGGAAGCTCATATGGCCTCTCATAGGAGCCTCTTATGACCCCTTACGACACTTTAAGACCTCTAAGATGTATTCTTAGGGATTGTAAAGGGTCATAAGGGGTCATAAGGGGTCCTCAGACACAACAACTGAGAAACAAAAATATAGGCATCATGGTCACAATTCTTTGGAGACAAAACATAATTGAGTGGTATACTCAGACGATGCAACGTAACTACTACTCCTATGGTTCAAAGTTGACACTATTGGGTCCAAAAACCATAGATAAAGAATAAATTGAGAGAGTGGAGGGTCCTTATGGCTATTTGGCCTCCTCTCTCTCAATTTATTACTCTCCCTCTCTATTGTATTCAACTTAGCCATCATTATCTATGTTTTTTGGATCTTACAATGTCAACTTATAACTAGAGGAGTAGTGGTTGTGTTGCATCGTCTAAGTATACCACTCAATTATGTTGTGTCTCCAAAGAATTGTGACCATGATGCCTACATTTTTTTTTCTCAGCTGTTGTGAGATTAAAAGTCTTCTAAGGAACATGTCGTGTCTATGTGGAACTGCGTAGGATCGTCACCAAAGGGGGTTCTGGATTAGAAAACTCCATGTCACTTAATAATTATGAACCCATCAGTGGTATACTAATTGTTTAGGATTGTAAGTTTAAAGAATTTTTCTTGAATGCATTATACCCCTGACGTACTTCATTGAAACATTTTACATCAGGATTATAGGGAAACGTAAACCAAGATTCATATAGAGAAAGGTGTTGCTCTTGGAAAATGGTTGATGGTGATTGATGAAGAAGATTTGAAAATGATGATTGATCCAATTTAGATTGGTGCAACATTTTCAAATCTTCTTCATAATCATCATCAAATGAACATTTTTCAAATCTTCTACATCATTCATCATCTCAGTATTCTACAATCATCTTCTATCAAATGATTATCCTCAAAAAATAAGTCATGGAAATGACTAAATAATAGAATAAAAAATGAAATTGAGAACGAGTAAGAAATTTTTATTTGAATTCAAACAAAGACAATTTTTATTTAAATTCAAACAAAAATGAGTCCTAGGGGCCAAACCTAAGTCTCAGGGGCTCATCATTGATGGCCTTGCCTACGTCAACCACAAAGACTTCGTACTTGGGTACTTAGGTTTACAATTTGAAAGAGGGAGAAAATCCTTTTCACGGTTAGATTATGAAAGTATACCCCAAGGGGGTTTCTCGTTTACACAAGACACACTCTATAATTTTGGCATATATAAGTATTTTCCCCTACAAATTTTCTATGATAATTTCTCATACCTTATTTGTTGACTAATATGTTGAATGAAGAATGAAACCTATAAAATTTATTTCCATATCCTCTACAGTTTAAGAGTATATTTATATGCAATACCATTCACTAGCCTCTATAAGGAAGAACAATCAGACTTACAGAACAAATATGATAATTAAAAAAAATAGGTAAATAAAAATAAAAATTAAACAACACAAGTAAAATAATTAGATCATACTAAGGTATTGGAAAGAGCTTAAATTAACACAACCTCCCCTCATAGATTCATTCAAATGTAACTTCACCTCATAAATTAATTGAAATGCAACCAGATCGTGCCTAATTCAAACTCCAAGTGAGCAGCCATCAAAATTGTGTCAACTATTTAATAGAGTCTGGAAAGATGGAATTTTGACCTATAATTTTCTTGTTATATCATCAATACTATTTGTGACTTTGTACCCAGTCAAACCCAACACAAGCTCCTTTTTGATGAACCATAGAACACAATAGGCACTGCATAATAAGCAATAATTAGTTGATAGGATTTATCTTAAAAGGTATGTTCGAGTCATATTGGACTATCTGAAATATGAGTCCAATGTACCCTTATAATTTAATAGGTATTCTTTTCCCTACCAAACTCTATGAGATAATTATGATTTTAGGAACTACAAAATTTTTGAGTATATTTATCGGTGATTGTTGCTAATGTTTTTGTGATACATGGTATTTGTCTAAAAGACATAAAGGACAAAAGAAAATAATACATTACATTTGCAAACTTTATCATTGTTCTTGGTTTGAAAACTGAATGTCATGACTCATATTTTCAGACTTTCTATAAAATGTTAAATTATATTAAATTAAAAAATTGATGTACCCAAGTACCTCCGTCCCCTATTTTGAAAAATAGTCATACCCATACCTGTACCCGTACTCGTACCCAAATACCCACATCCCTACGCAACCTTGTTGATTTATTACTGAGTTGCATACCTTGATTTGTTGGGAAGGTGAGCTTCCTCTCTTTTCCTTATAATTGTGTATAGATTGTTTTGTATTTTGGAGTATCTCTAAAAGAAGAATGTTGATTGAATGCAAATGTCATTTCACAAATTGACTGTGGACAACACTATGAATGTTAGGCACTATCTTTCAATCCTCAATCAAGAAAATTTCAGCGATTCAATATAGAGATCAATAAACATAGTTGAATGATGAGTCATCCAGTTCTTCAAAATTGAAAGGTTATAAAGACTGAACAATGAAAAATGACAGTGTTGTTAGAAGGACTAGGTGATGCCAAAATAGTGAGTTGAAATTATATACACTAGGGGGTACAATGAACAAGTAAAAAGTGAAAGAGGGTGCTATTATACTATGATAGTGATATATCTTAGTACATAGTGGTCGACAAAAGTTAAAAGAACGCTGTTATTTGTAATGAAAAAGATCATCTGTGAAGAAAAAAAGTGATACCATACAATAATACAATGAAAACCATTACTTTTCAAGAATATTCACTATCCCACCAGTCTATTGACTGTTCTATATAATGAAATAACCAAATCATTAGACCTTTGAGGCTTGATCATTTTATCTCATCTTCTATTGAGAGATATATATCAAAGGATAGACCAATGTGTAGTCCACATGGTGCAACTGATATAGGCACAAAAGAAGCATGTTCTTATAAGGTAAAGATTCATAGTCAAGAAGAGGAAAATATAGTTCTTACAAAGCAATACATAGGGACTATGATCAATATGATCAAAAGATGATTATATAATAGTGGAGAAGTCACTTATTTTTAGCAGAGATAGAGAAGCCTTGTTCCATGATACTTCAACAGAGGTCTAAATGTAGAGATAGAAATGAAAGTCCAAATATGTATAGCTTAGGGAGACACATATCATTCATAACAGTGAATCATCATGATTCACTGTTATAAACATGTATCTCCTCAATGGGACTATGATGACATGGGTGATGCATTCACCCTATCAAAGGTTAAAAAGGTTCTTAGATGATCAACATTATCATACAAATGACAAACAAAGGACAATCACAGTGAAATGAGATGAAGGGAAAAGCTAATTTTGAAACCATAAGCATGTTGTCAAATGACAGAGATGGAGTAGTCAAGGACACCAAGAGGCAACTACAGGATAATTGTTGCTACATGAAAACATACTGCTACATGATTACAATATTTAGCTACAGTTAGTGACTTTTGTAACTACAATGCCCAAATTTAAGATACTATATTGGACATTACACAACATACTTATCCTATGCCAAGCTTAACTATTTTGTTATATATATATATATATATATATATATATATATATATATATATATATATATATATATATATATATATATATATATATATATATATATATATATATATATATATATATATATATATATATATTAAATAGCATACCATTTTAACTAAACCAACAATTTAAGATCCTACATGTTATAATGTTTGTCTATAATACAAGAAGGAAATGAAATAACTTTAAATAACATCTTGCCTTAATATTCAAATAACAATCATAACATTTTGTTAATATTTAACATGGAATCCAAACCTAAAGTAGAAGGACAAATTTAGTGCAATCATTGAAACCTATTTTCAAGATAAGAGGGACTATTTTGAGTTTTTAATTTCAAATTTTGAAATATATTTGCTTAAAACCTGATTTCATAACAAGGAAAAGTAAAGTTTCATAGCACTCACCTCATGTTTAGCATGGCTGCTAATATGAATATCATGCACATAATCTTTGAATTCGGCATAATCACTATCAACATTGCCTCCTCGACATAATTATTATGACACGATAACATTCATTAACATTCATTAGCATGCAACATTCATAAATATTCATTAACACATTATATAATTTATGAACATTCAATAGCACATAATTAAATTCATTGACACATAGAAATAGTAATATATGAGACATCATGGAGTATAAAAGGTAAATAGTAATATATGTGAATAAGAAATTAATATATGTTCATAGATCAGTATGCATGAAGGCAAGGTAAGTGGATTTTGGAATGCTTACTCCAAAATATATATTTTGCCTAAGGATGAGATAGGCGAATTTATGTAAAACAGGACATAAGTTATAGTTCTGAGATGAATCTTGTATTTCCTCACTGGTTAAGGCCTCTGATATTTTGACAGTTTTTGGATCTACATATACATAGACATTCTTATACATATATAAACAAAGAAACATATATAAAGAGTTTTTTAAATAAATGAACTCACTAGTACATGGGTATATATGTTTGGATATGGATTCAGATATCTATGGATATACAACCATAGACACATGGATAAATTTTCATATAAGGGATATGTTTATACATAAGGATTTATTTGGAATTTCATTCATATGGAGATAGATATGGATGTATATACATACATAAATGGATTAATACCAGAATATGAATATATATATATATATATATATATATATATATATATATATATATATATATATATATATATATATATATATATATATATATATATATATATATATATGTTCTCTTTCAAACCCTATTTCCATTTTCAAAATCATAATCTACATAAACTAAGGTATTAGACTTTATTATGTCATTTCTTAGACAGAATTCTGGAAGGTTCAGAGCATTCACTTTTCATGTATTAATCAGTGTACAAATCTTAGTTTTCTTTCGTGATCCTAATCAGTTGGATGCTTAAATAAGGAAGGATTATCAATAGAAATTAGAATATTGATTTAATTGCATAGCTAAAGAGATTTACTAAATTTTAAGACTGATAGGATAAGGACAACCATGGATTATGAAAGTTTAATGAGTATTATTCAAAGATATCTTTCAAATTAATTCTTGTTCCATTAATGGCTAATTAAGTAAGGTCAACAAAATATATCATGATTAAAACATTATATTGAATGAATGAATTCACCTTTTTTGCAACTACTAAAATGGGAGGCTAGAGGGATAGAGAGATCCCAATGACATTTCCTTACTTTTAAACTCCCTAATTTGGGCTATGATCGTAGAATGAAAATAGATTAAAGGATCAGCTAAACACAGAAAAGGTTAGTTTTAAGTATCATATTCATCAAGACTAAACAAAACTACGAATGCAGGAAAGAAGGAGAGAAATCAAGGTATCCTTTTATGTAGAGTTTTATTTATAGACAATTTATAGGAACAAAGTTTTCTTTCTCAAAAAGAAATGACAAGAATATTAATTAGATATGATGCTAACTTACAAGTATTTTAGTACTTTAAAGGACATAACTGTGGCACTCTTTACTTGATCTACTCACATCATCAATGTCTAGATCAGGTTGTCTGGCCTCAACCTCAACGTGCTCATGAACACCGTCCTCTACATCCTATGTAGCTGCAATACAAAATGTGACATTAATCCAAATACCTATTGCAATTAAATTTGTATTACTACACCAATCAATTTAAGATGTTTACTTGTATTAATAATTATATATAAAATATTGAATTAAAAATGTATACCTCCATCACTGTGATGCACACCCCAACCAACTTCATCATGCACATGTGGTGTACTAGAATTGGCAGGCTGCATTCCAATTTCATACACATTTATGTTATCATTGTTTACTTACTTAAAATAAATATACTCACTTTATGTTGGAACTTAACATCAAATAAACTAATTGGTAAATTATTCAATTTGAAAACATCATCATTTAGCTTACTTACCACGACGGATCCATCAGTAGAACCCTGTCCACTTATTTCTTGTATTCTTTCAACCATGACTTTATAGCCTTGTTGGAAGCCAATTCTCTTGTCCTCTTTTGAGAGACCTCTATTGAACTCTGCACCCTGCATATTTGCTTGGTATCGTGACTTTTTATTTCAATATTGTTTCATCAAAACAAAATTGATTGTAAATTATAAATATTTACATATGGTTTTTCATTTACTAAGACTTACAACTCGTGCAACAAGTTTTGAATTATCACCAGAGTCAAGCTTGTGTTGCCTGTGCTTTTTTACTCTTGCCTTTGTTTCCTTTGATGTGTCAGGAAATCTATGACAAGTTTGCAATATGTTAGTTCATATAAATATAAAGAGTATTTAGTACATAATCACATTCTTAACAATATCACATACATTCTTTTCTTGTCTAGTGGTGTATTTCCTTTTTTTCTTTCACTTCTCTCCTTCGCATCCAAAACAATATTTTGCCACTCTAAATCAGGCATGCATGGGGGACACTCATACTTCGGGTTATTTGTTAATGTACTCTTGTACTGGTCCCTAATATACTCCAAACATAACCCGCCTTTCTCAAGGAGCTTATTTTTCTCAAATGCACGAGGTCCAAATACGTTTGTCATACTCTCTATGAGAGCATCCTTTAAAATTTTATCTTGGGCATTTTACCTTTTAAGAAAAAAAACTTCGTTAGATTCATAAATGAAGTGAACCTACCTTTAATATAGTTCAAGAAATGAATGAAAAGAAAAATATCCTAGCAATGTTATGAAATCAAAATAGTGGATTGGGGTTTTAGTTCAGATATTATGTTCCACAATGTATAGAGGGTGGGTCCGAATATCCACAAACACTCATCATTAAGTTTATCATAAAGAAACATCATTCTCTGTAAAATAATCATGGGATCATTAGTCAAAGGCTATAATAGTATAAAATAAGAATACAATAGATGGAAGATTCTCATATTGAATGCAATGAGTATTTAACATACGATTGTATAGTAAAAGAAAGGTCCAATATTTAAAGTACCTAGAAGTTTGGCTACTTTCAAGGGAACTCCTTCTTCCTCACTTACAAGCAATACACAATCCTTCACTATTCCCGTACTAGGAATACAAGTACATCCAAGAAATTCCTCATCATGTGATGCATCTCCTATTGTATAAATTGAATCCATTACGAAATTCCCCAAGGGAAATAAACACATAAATAATGAGAGAGAAAATGAAATCTACATACCAATAGGTAGTACCACGACATTTGTGGCCATGTTGCATGTTTCCAACATTGTAGGCAATAGTACATCTGGGCTTGTCCATGTATGAGGTGACGATACCATATGATCATTGACATGTGCTGAAGAATAAGATTTTTAGAGCATAATAAAAGCATGAACTAGCATGGACAATATTGTTAGAGCATAAAAAAAGATAGGCAAACATGTGATCTACTTGAACCACTTGTAGTACCCTCATGAAGGCCACGATGCTCAAAATTATGCAAAAAAAACTGTAAAAACAACACATTCGCTTATAAAAGACTATATAACAGACTAATAAAATACTAGTATAACATAAAAACTAGTATAATGACATAAAAGACTAGTATACCATAAAAATTATTATTGAACTTTTGTTATAATTAAAAATTACATTAATACTTTGTGATTTTCAACGTGGTGAATCAATTCAGTTGCCCTCTTTCCCGAGGGACTAATGCGGGTTCCTTTCCCTTTCTCTGATGACCACCTCTTTGTGACAAAAATATTACTAGCACTATTAAAATTACTCCAAAATAGTGATGAAAAGAACATAATAAAAAAACACTATTTAACATTTTTCTTCTATCTAATTTGTAGTACAATAACAAAGAGGTTTACCTGTTGGGAAGAAGAAGTGCCTGCAAGATCATCATTGTCTCCTCTATGTGGCTGCTCCATATCATGGTCATGTATTATTATGTAAAGTTAACCAATAATTAGAAAGCACTAGACTAATAATTTCATTAGAAGATGATGATGGAGATAAGGTGGATGGTGAGGAGACTCTCTAGATGTGTCTAGTTTTGGAGGGCTTGTTTGTAGTAGTTTCTTTGGATGAATTTCCTTTCCTAGAAGGATTAGATTTAACATTACAAAAAGAACTCAAATATAAAAACATTAGCAAAAAAACTCAATTATTTAATGGTACATAGTATGTACATGCACCCCCATGATAGTGACATTATTTGTATCTATGCGATTCAAATTGTAATCAATAAGCAACTCTTCCCCTGCACGTATTGATTTTATCGCACATACAAATACATGATTTCCTTCGCACGCCTCAAATATGCAATTGGGTTGCTTAATAGTTGACATAGGTCACATATTATTTATAAAACCTACAATATTCCCTGATGCTTTTGTCCTTCCATCAACATATATAGCCACTCTTTTACTTTGTTCATTTTCTTTTTGTTGAATATAATTTGCCAAGAGTCCATACCTACACATATTTTTTTATATTGAACAATCCGCATCCAAATTTTGTAATCGTAACAAGGTCCAACATACTCCATCAATTTGACAAATTTTTTGTAAGAGTCCTTTATGCCATCCATGTAAAATAGGACCAAACCATGTAATGGAAATGGTGCTATGCGATATATCTTGTCTTTAACACTAAAATCAGTGTTTATTGGAGGAAGTTCCTTGGGGACCCATTGTTTCTGTAGATGTTGGCACCTAAAGGGAACCTTGATGTCTCTTTTTCTCTCATCATCATAAGTACATGACCCCCTTGAGAAAGGAAAAATTTCATGCATTTAATGAATTTCTTTCTAGTCTTTTGACCTCTAGTTGATCTCCCTAATTCAGACATACTACATGTCTCACTTTCTTCTTCCATTATAATATTTCCTTCACTTGAGGAAGACACATTTGACAAATACCTATTTGTTGCTACCTGCACTCCATCAAATGAGAGAGATAGCAAGTAATGGAAGATAATTTGGAAATTGTAAAAGACATTAATCTCTATAGGGTGTATTGACATATACTTGTCGATCCATGAGACTGTGTAGGATGCTCGTGAAAGGGGTTTGGGTTCCTACATATATAATTCAATTATCTTATGTTAGCTAAAAAATCATGATACATATACTCAAAATTACATAGTAAGTACATTAAAAACCATAAGCATCTCATATGAATTAAAAACATTAAAAGGTATATTATGAATTAATTAGATTAAGCATTGATCGCATAACTGTAAATTTTTATCAAGAAATCAATATTAAATAGATTAAGCAGTGATCACATAATTGTACATTTCATTCATGTCATTGATCTTCTTCTTCATCTAACTCATCACCATGATGATCGTTGTCGTCTTTATCATCACCACCACCACCATTTTCGTCATCATCATCATCATCATCATCATCAATAGCATCATCATCATCATCATCATCTTCTTCTTCTTCAAGAAAATTTACGTCAGGAACATCATTGACTAACTATTGATCGTGATCATCATCTACATCATCTTCTACTTGTTGGGAATTTTCTTCTTCCATCACATTATACCTTATCGGCCTTCCTCTTGGATCATGTCTAACAAAAAATGACCAACCCGGTTTATGTGGAACCGTTGAGTAAAATACCTACTCACATTGGCTTGAAAGAACATAGGGCTCATCCTCAACTGGCTCAAACCACCTTGTATTAATTATTGGAAATCCGTTGTCATGTTCAATAACTGTTCTATGAGGATCACTTTGATTAATTCATAGCCTATATCATCTGATGATGAAGAGAACTAATCTGAAGGAATTAAAATCACACTCAAGTATATCATCCAAAATTCCATAGTATCAATTTTGAGACTCTTGAGGATGTAAGTCATTTCTACATAAAATATTAGTCACCTGAAAGACTGCACTTATCCCAGAATCACAAGTTTTCTTTGTGTCATCCAACTTTTTGATGCAAAATTTATGACCATTGGAAAACATATCCTCATGGTGTTTGACTTGCAATAATATGTCAAACATGTAAAAAATTATTGCATCAGGAGTTGATAAAAGTACGGGTCATTAAAAGTACGTACCTAGAAATCTCTTAAACCATATGCTAAAATCTATTTCCCTTTGCACATTTGAATCTCCATTATGATGAGCTTCTTTAACCAATGAACACATAGCTTCCCTTGTTAATGTGTGACCAAAATGATGACATCATTCAATCCATACCGTCATCCAATCTTAATTGTTTGCAATATACAAATGTATTGCATCCCACTCTCGAGAAGTTGTACAAAAAATAAATAGATGACTTACAACCGATTAATTTTGAAGATTAAGAATTAATTAACTACAATAACATCTTATAATTTATTACTTCTCACTTTCTTCAATCTACCTTTCGCCACCATGTACTCCCCTTCAAATTTTCTAATGGTGTTGAGATCCCAAATGCGATCTATATGGATCTTTGTTATAAGCTTAGGAAGATATTCAGTAATTTACACCATAGTCTAGTATACCATATATCCCTCCACCATAGAACCCTTAGGACATTCTCTTTGTCAAACCAAAGCCTTCTAAAATTTCAAGTGCCTCTCAACCATCCACATTGACCGAGTGTGTACAGGTCCACACAACTCAATCTCCTCAACTTGGTGTATGAGGCAGTGTTCTTGTGCATTGAAAAAAGTTGAAGGTAGACACTATTGCATTTCACACATTAGATGAGGAATTATTCTCTTCTAATATTTTATATCTTCTTATGGATTTCTTTAGATGAAAACCACCTACAAGACATTCAAGACACAAAAATATATAAATATGATACTTTATAATATATTACATAACAAGAAAAACAAATTACGAATATAATAAATATATGCAAAAAATTGAACAGATATCATTGCTTACCTCATGTATTTTTCAAGATCATATATCACTTGTTTGATGTTATTGTTGAATTTCTCTAGGAGAGATAGGGGTAGCACGTACTGCAATAATTATTAACTAATCATGTCATTTTTTTCTCAGATAATGCAATGAAAAGTACATGCGGTTTACAAATATATTCCAAATACAAAAGAACATGACTTACCTTGATGAAGGTATGCCAATCATGCATTTTCAACCCTAGTCCAAATCACTTTTCTTTGATATGAGATTGCTTATGTTCGCAGCAAATCCTATGGGAAATTGTATTTTTTGTATGACTTCTTTTATGGCATGACTTTTTTGCTCGGTCATTAACCAAGGAAGGGCACTTATATTAATCTGGTCTTCATTTCTATTTGACTCAATAAAATTTTTCATTTCATAATTGGATTCATGAATGCTACAAATTTTGACAATTTTTTCTTTGTCACGCCTTCTATCCAATATTTTCCACAATGTCTCTGTTACATTCTTTTCAATATGCATAGTATCAAACAAATGTACAATTTGTAGCTTCTCATAGTAGGGGAACCTACTAAATTTTCTGGAATAACTTTTTAGTTCCTTTGGAAGGTGCTTAGTAGTATTTCCTTGACAACCTTCACGATCATGAATTACATAATCAACAAACAAAACACAATAGAAATATATAAATTACAATCATAAACCATTAGGTGGAACGGTAGTACCTTGACGATTAATTCTATTATATGCCAACTTCCATAGGTGAGTTGTCATTCTTTGTGGCTTTGATGTAGTCTCTTCTTTCCCATTGAAAATATGTTTTTGGTAGTTCGATACTTGTGATTTCTATGGAGGAAGTTCTTATACTCATCAAACACCTGATTTCCTAAACATTTTGAATGATGAGATTTCATCTTTGGACCACAAACTGGACATGCAAGTTTTCCCTTTGTTTGAAGACCTACAAGATAATGATACAATTGGATTAAATATTTTAATTTTTATAATTAAAATTATTATGTGCAACTTGAATTCACCATAACATACGAGAAAAATGTGTTAGCCCTAGGGTGTCGTGTACTGTCCATACAAGCATTGCATGGAATTAAAATTGTCTTTGTCTCATTGGTCTAGATATGTCATACATAGAGACACCATTCCATAAATCCAACAACTCGTCGATAAGAGGCTCAATATATACATTCATATCTTTAACTTGGTACTTAGTTGAATGAACAACAACATTACATAGCTATTGTGACCATTTTACTGCAAGATTTATAATTACATGTAGATAATTGTTAAATGATAAAATACTTAGAACAATCATTGTCAACATAGTGTGCTCCATCTTTATTGACATCCATGGAGGAATTTTATTGTTGATGACAAAAATAGGCCAAACAGAGTAAATATATCTCAGCTCTTCAAATGGATTGACACTGTCCCCTGCCAATGAAAGCGTGAGATTTCAAGGTTCTTCGATAAAGTGAAACCACTTTTCCTTTATGTCCTTAAATGTCAAACCATCTACATGCATTCGAATAATGTCATCTCAACTCCTATTACGTGCGTGGTAATCCATAAATTATGCCAAGATAGTACACCTAAATTTTTTTTGCAAACGTCGTATTATGGGGATGTAACAAAGAACCTTATGAGGCACCCTTTTGTTATTTAATATGGTCAATATCTACTTGTATGACATTAAGGGAATTCTATTGCAAATTCATGTTCTTTATGATAAATAATATGATCATTGGGACAAGCATCTATTGCTTGATACTCCATTCCAATATCTTTCATAGTGGCACGTAATTCTTGGTATGAGTGAGGGAAAATATTCAATGGTGGTAACAAAAACTCACCTATCAATCTACAACAAAAAATATAAGTTGTTAATATTAACAATATTTATGGTACATGTTTCACCCTTTATTGACTATAATGACACATATGACATACCTTGGCATACCTGGCATTGTTATGTTGGATAAACCATTCATAACCTTCAAGTTCAACAACAATAATACAACAGAGAGAAGAGTTGTTTGGGAGCCTTCGTAAAGGGTCGTGTTTGCCTTCTCAAGTAGAGGTATATCATGGATGACATCAACGTCATCTTGATCATCATCATCAGTTGGGCCAGTACCAAATGTGTCATGGATCAATGTATTAGTACCATCATCTTCAAATATGTTATCTAGCACATGATCGTCATCTTCCATGGGATCATAATCTTAAACTTCAATATTCGCACCTCCATGACGCTCCACTTCCAAAACCATATTCTCCATATTCACACCTCCATGGTCCATATCACATACTGCCCTGGGGTGGTCGACCTATTTAAAAATGATGAACACAAATAAACTATGATAATGATCTCATCACCAAGTGTATTTCATATGTATATTAATTGTTAAAAAAATAGAATGAAAAACTTACCAATGGGTGATAATAAAACCCCCCTTCAATGTGACCATTCTCCCTACAATGTTTCTTAGCTGTTTTGATTAGAAATCTTGTAATGTTTAAGCCCTTAAAAATTTTGCAGGGACAATAACATTTTCCATCACCTTTTCTTTTGAAGTTAGACCACAATCTAGTGATTGTCTCCCCATTTTGTTCTTCACTTATATTATCTGACATGATCCTTCTTCATAAGAAATTAAATCGAGTCCTAGAAACTTCGGTCTATAACCTTAAAAACTAAGCAAAACAATCTTGAAAGTACACATCTTCTTAGACCTAATTATATATAGAAATTGAAAAGTTAGTTATGAAATGATGTTTTAGTATAGTATACCAAATTGAAATACTTCTACTATTGTAGTCTTCCACCTCAAACTTAGTCCTATTGTGGCAAAAAAAAAAAGATATTCAAATTATATACTAGTTTGTAAATCAAAATAAAATATCATATATATTATACACAAAATATATCAAAAGTGCATTAGGGGTTAACCAAACTGTTGGTTCTTTTCCCAATGCCTTCCAACCCAAATTCCATCACAGAAGAAAATATTAACCAAATTCCTTAACTTGATATCCTAACTCGAGGTTAATCTTAGTGAAGTATTGTACATTATGGAGCCGATCCAAGAGGTCATTGATGTGTTGAGGGGGGTGCGTGTATTTTTTAATTTATCATGATTTAGTTGATTGTGTGATAGTCAATGTAGAGGCACCATATGCCATCTTTCTCTGGCACAAGGACTACTGGGTTGCAACATGAAGAAGGGTTGGGTGGTCACAATCAAATTTCTGTAGTCAACTTGGGAAATTCAACCCAAAAGAACCTTTAGATTGGTCTCAATATTCTTCAAATGTTATGGCCACATCTTAGTGACTTTGAGTGCTCTCATAATCCTTTGACCAACATATGGGAAAGATTTGGGTATCTCTCCAATCTTCGGTGTATCAACACTATAAAAGAGGTGCCTAAAGAGGTGATGGAAATGGAAGACTAACACAATCCCAAGGAATGACCAAATGACTTGGTTCAATGAGGGAGATCTGATGAACTAAAACTGATTGAATATCTGAGATGAACTGAAGAACTATGATTAGAGATCACCGAGTATTGAAATGATATGCATGATTAAATAAGTCAATATGTTGTCATTGATGTCAACTAGTCTTGACAGTACTTATCATGTTACTTACAATCAATCTGAACATCTATTGAAGAAGAAAAGATGAAGAATAGAGATATCTAAATGAGGAAAAGATGAATATAACAGAGAAGGAAAAGGTAAACATTGGGTAACTTTTTTGATGAGGCTATGACTACATATTGTTGACTTGAGCATGTTTCATTAATCTATCTTGAAGAAGAGATTCGAATTTGAACAAGTCAATGTGGTCAATAATTGAAGTTTTCTATGTACACCGAGCCAGTACAGTGTATACCGAGTGACAGTATTAACCGAGCTAGTCTAACTAGTTATCACTGATGCATTTCTATATTAACCGAGTATGGATGAAAAGATTAAATGCTAAGATCAGCTGACTGAATATGATAAGCTGGATATTGTTATGATTTTGAGGTTAAGGATGAAGTTTGTTATGAGATCTATGACTGACAAAATTTGAAAATGATCTAAAGGATGAGATTGAAATGTGTTATGAACACATCTACCAAGGAAGGTTTAAGTGGAAAAATGGATGAAGGAGATTAAGCGACAAAATTTGATGGTTGATAAGAAAATGTTTTACCTGTTTATATAATAGACATGAGTTTCATTTTTGAAACTATGCCGAAAGAAGAAGACTGCAAAGAATTCACATGAAGATTGTTTCATGCTTGCCTGATCAAATTGGTTATTGAAGAAATGAGCTGTAGAGTTTTACCGAGCGTTAGAGAACCATTTACCGAGTGAAAGTAAGTTGAGATATTGAAGGAAGTGAATTTTTTAATGATCAGAGGATTATTTCTAAGGGCTTAGCATAGATCATAATATCTGCAATTGAGTTGTAATTGAATCAGATCATTACTATATTAGTTTAACCATTGATTCAAAAAATATCTTAACCGAGTGGACTTGAGAGTCTTATGTTCTAACCCATGACATTCTATTGAATGTAAAGTATTAACTTGTTGACCTCATAGTGAATGCTGGTCAAAAGTTAATGGTTAGTGTTAAATCCTCTAACAAGATCACACTTAATAGTGTGTATTGTAACCTTTAACAGGGTTGGATCTTCACCGAGCTCACTTCAGAAGAGTGAATTATTTTGGGTTACTGATCCTAGGTAGTTTTTCCCTTAACAGGGTTTCCACATTAAATCATTGTGTTATGTGTTACTTGTTATGATTGTTTTGGTATCATTCCTTACATATTGCATAATTGATTTAGTCGATAATCACATTTGGATATTTACTGGTAATCGGTAAAGTAGATAGACAGATTGAAATTATATGTTACCGAGCTACATATTTTGGTTAAATTGTTTTGTGAGGTATATTTTTGTATTTGGGACTGTAGGATAACTGATCTATCTAATTCAACCCCCCTCTTAGTTATTATAACAATTGGTATCATATCTATATTGGTTTCTTGGAAGAAAGTTTTAAGGACTTGAGCAGAAAGATCAAAAGATGTATAAGAGGGAAGTGCCGAAGCTGAATAAGGACAACCTTACTACATGGAAAAGCTAGATGAGACTTCACATATCTGGAATTGGAGATTCTGCATTACATTTACTGGATCACGGCTACATGCAACCAAGGGTTGGACCTCTAACTCTTGATCAATTGAAAGATAGACATGAACACATTACTATGATAGAGATTGTTGCTACTCTATCTGATGTTGAATTTGAGGATATCAAAGGTTGCACTACAACAAAGAAGATGTGGGATAAACTTTCTCTAGTTCATGGTGGTGATGTGAATGTGGTGAGAGCTATAGCTAAAAGCTTGAGAGGCCAATTTGATGACATGAAGATGAAGGAAGGAGAGAACATCACACAATATTGAAATTGAATCAAAGAGGTAGTCAATGCTATCCGAGGAGCTGGAGGAATTATTGATGAAGAAACTACGATAAGTAAGATATTGAGAACCTTATTACCTATCTTTGCAATCATAATATCTGATATTCATGAAATGAGGTATGCACCGAATAAAACTCTTACTCTTGATAGTCTGATTGGAAAGTTAACAACTTTTGAGCTGAATAATTTTGATAATAGTGTTGTACCAAGTATTGAATCTGCATTTATGTCAACTCTTAAGATTGATAGATCTAAAAGTAAGCATAATATAAAGAATGAAAGTGATAGTAACACTGATGATGAGCTTGATGAACTTGAAGCACTAATGGCCTAGAGACTACATAAAGGTAAAGGAAGATATAAGGGAAAGTTACCTTTAGCTTGTTTTAATTGCAAAGAAGTTGGCCATATTGCTACTAGGTGTCCTAACATGAAAGAAGAAGATAAAGACTGAGCTGGTGATGGAAAATTTGGTAGAAGGAATAACAATTGAAATAATAGAGGAAACTGACAATATAATAGAGACAGCTGAGATTACAGAGATAAAGGTAAGAAGGCTTGTTACCTTATAGATGATGATGATGCCATGGACACTGACATTGATGATGATGTTGAGGTAGTATTTGTTGCAATGAAAGATAATTCAACATAAGAGGAAAGGTATGTAGAAACAACACTTATCTCTAAAGTTAGTAAGAATGATACTTAGATCATAGATATTGGTTGTACACATCACATGACTGGTGATGAAGATAAGTTTGAACATCTTAAGCATTATAATGGAGGATCTATAAAAATGGGAAATGATACACCATGTATGGTAAAAGGAAAAGGATCAATCTTACTGAATGATAGAATTAGATGTGATAATGCATATTGGGTAAAAGGACTTGACTATAATTTGTTGAGTGTAGCACACCTGAATAACTCAGGTCATCGAGTTGTATTTGAGAGAAATAAGGTAAAAATCTATGATGAACATGGTACACTTGTTGGCACTAGAGGACAATCAAAAGGTAATTTGTTTTATCTTGACAATGCTGAGACTTCTTGTTTACTGGTGAAAAATGAAGATGCATGGTTATGGCATAAGAGGTTATGTCATGTAAATTTTGATAACATGATTAACTAGATCAGTAGAAAGAGAAAAGTTAGGGGATTGCCCAAACTTGCAAAACTTGATCATGTTATGTGCCATCAATGTCAGAAAGGAAAGATGACCAAATCTAGTTTCAAAAGTAAGGACTATTTATCTCAAGGAAATTTGGAGTTGGTTCACACCAACTTATGTGGTCCTATGAGAACTGAAAGCTACTATGGTGATAGATACTTTATTTTATTTGTTGATGACAATACTAGACTGATGACTGTTATGTTCTTGAAAGAAAAATATGAGACATTCAAATTGTTCAAATGGTATAAGGCTAAAGTTGAAAAAGAAATCAAGAAAGTATTGAAATGCTTAAGGTCTGATATAGGTGGTGAGTTTATTTATGACGAATTCACTACCTACTATAATGAGCATGGAATCAAAAGGTAGGTTTCTGCACTAAGAACACCACAACATAATGGAATTACTAAAAGAAGGAACCAATCAATTGTCAATTGTGCTAGAACCTTGATGATTGAGAAGAATGTTGCACAAATGTACTACAAAGAAGTAGTTAGCAGTGCAGTATATGTCCTAAATTGAGTTGAACTAAAGAAAGACACAAACAAGACACCTTACGAGTTATGGTTTGGATACACACCGAGTGTAAGTTATTTCAAAATCTTTGGTAGTAAGTGTTATATTCTGAAAGATGATAGAAATGGTAAATTTGACTCTAAAGGTGATGAAGGTTTATTCTTAGGTTATTCTACTAAGAGTAAATCTGATAAATGTTTGAATAAGGTTACTAATAAGATGATTGAAAGTGCTAATGTAAAATTTGATGAGTTTTCTGAAAAGAATGATGAAGAAACCATGAAGGAACTGGAAGACTATGGTAGGTTTACTTATGTTGAAGATCCATAATATCTATGGAAGCCACAGGCTGAGTCTACTGAGCATCAGGAAAATGCTACCGACAGTCAACAAATGCAAATTGAGAATCAGGAAGAAGCTACCGAGCAGGGAAATGACCCTGAACTGAATGATGAACAGATGAGAGAACAAGTGCTAGCAAAATTTTTCAGAAGACACCATCCAGAGAATTAAATCATTGGAGCTAAGCAAGTTGGCATGATGACCTGAAGTAAGTTAAGACACAACACATGCTTAGTTTGTGAGTTTGAACCAAAGAATGTTAGGGATGCACTTGATAATGAGGAATGGATAAATGCTATGAATGAAGAGATTGAACAAATTGAAAAGAATAAGACATGGACATTGGTACCTAGACCGAAATATAAAAATGTTATTGGTACTAAGTGGATTTTCAGGAATAAATTGAATGAGAATGGAGAAGTTACAAGGAATGAGGTAAGACTTATTTGCAAGGGGTATGCACAAGAAGAAGGTATAGATTACGAAGAAATCTTTCAACTTGTTGCAAAACTTGGAGTTTGGATACTACTTTCTTATGCTACACATAAGGGATTCAAGGTATATCAAATGGATCTGAAATCAACTTTTCTAAATGGAATTATTGAAGAGGGGGTCTACATAGAACAACCAGAAGGGTTTTTTGACCCAAATCAGAGAAACATGGTATGTAGATTGCACAAAGCTTTATATGGACTGAAGCAAGCACCAAGGGCATGGTATCAAAGACTACATTCTTATCTTATCAGTATTGGCTTTGTAAGAACCAGTGAAAACAATTATATATATATATATATATATATATATATATATA
Source organism: Chamaecyparis obtusa (assembly GCA_027943335.1). NCBI lineage: Eukaryota > Viridiplantae > Streptophyta > Pinopsida > Cupressales > Cupressaceae > Chamaecyparis > Chamaecyparis obtusa. Next base: position 933,718 of record BSBK01005490.1, read on the forward strand.
TATATATATATATATATATATATATATATATATATATATATATATATATATATATATATATATATATATATATATATATATATATATATATATATATATATATATATATATATATATATATATATATATATATATATATGAAAGGAGATTCTGATGATAACATTTTGATTGCTGCAATACTTGTTGATGATATAATCTTTGGTGGACAAGATCAGATTTGTAAATATTTTGCTGATGAAATGAGAAAGAAATTTGAGATGTCAATGTTTGGAGAGATTGAATTCTTTCCAGGCTTGTAGATCATACAACAACATAATGGGATTTTCATTACACAATCAAACTACATTAAAGAAGTATTGAAAACTTTTGGCATGGAGGATGAAAAACTAATAGGAACACCGATGGTCACTAGTGGTAAATTGACAAAGGACGATGAATCTATAGAGGTAAATCAAACACTGTACCAATCTATGATTGGGAAAGTGATGTATGTTGTACAAAGTAGGCCTGATATTGCACAAGCCGTTGGGATTGTCGCAAGATTTTCTACCAATCCTAAATATTCACACATGGTTGCAGTTAAAATAATTTTGAGATACGTGAAGAAGATTGAAGAATATGGTTTATGGTATTCTAAGGAAGGAAAATTTGAACGAATAGTTTACACCGATGCAGATTGGGCTGGAAACATAGATGAATGGAAAAGCACAACCGGTGGAGCATTCTTTTTAGGAGATAGGCTTGTGACTTGGATAAGCAAGAACAAGCATGTATCTCTCAGTCTACTATAGAAGCAGAATATGTTTCTACTACTGCAAATTATTCTAATATATTGCTTGGATCAGACAAGTTTTGGAAGGAATGAATGAGGTAATCACTGAGCCGGTGATTATATATTGTGATAACACTAGTGCTATAAACATTTCAAAGAATCCTGTAATGCATTCTAAAACAAAGCCCATATCTATTAAGTATCACTACTTGAGGGAACAAGTGCAAGAGAAACTGGAATTTGTTACATCTAAGGAACAACTTGCTAATATCTTCACTAAACTATTACTGAAGAATACATTTGAATATTTGAAAACTAGACTTGGGGTATGTCCCCTGTCTATCGGTCACTGAGGTGATCAGAAGGTTACATCAACCTATAATTATTAGAAGATCATTCATGTTGATGTACATAGCTCACACTTTGGATTTTTTCTAAGGTTGTGAAGGATTGAAGAGGCTATAACAAAAATTTGTACACTGAAGGTACCTCAATGACTGATATGCACCAAACAATAGAGAGTTACTTGGCTACTTAGAGCTATTTTCTTTGGCATTGTTGTCAAAGGGAGATAAGTTTGGATATGAAAATGAAATGAAACATCAAAAGAAGAGAGATTAGAGAAAGAGAGAGTTTGAATATTTTTTGTTGAGAACAAGAATCTGGAACTGAAAAGATCAAATCTGCAGGGAGAGTCTGCATGAATAGCATTACATGCTTGTTATGTTTTGTAGTGATTAAACATATTAAATATCAAGCTAGGGAGACCTTACCAAGCTACAACATTTACTTACATAGTTGTAAAATACATGTTTGGTATGTGTATGTCATATTTTCATATTTCTTGTGTTGCCATCAATGCCAAAGGGAGAGATTGATGAACTACAACAGATTGAATATCTAAAATGAACTGAAGAACTGTGATTAGAGATCACCGAGTACTGAAATGATATGTAAGATGATTAAATCAGTCAATATATTTTCATTGATGTCAAATAGTCTTGACAGTACTCATCATGTTAGTTAGAATTAATCTGAACATCTGTTGAAGAAGAAAAGATGAAGAACAAAGATATCTCCATGAGGAAAAGATGAATATGACAGAGAAGGAAAAGGTAAACATTGGGTACCTTTTTTGATGAGGCTATGACTGTATATTGTTGACTTGAGCATGTTGCATTAATCTATCTTGAAGAAGAGATTCAAATTTGAACAAGTCAATGTGGTCGGTAATTGAAATTTTCTGTATACACCGAGCTAGTGCAGTATATACCAAGTGACAGTATTAACCGAGCTAGTCTAACTAGTTATCATCGACGCATTTCTATATTAACTAAGTATGGATGAAAATATTAAATGCTAGGATCAACCAACTGAATATGATGAGCTGGATATTGTTATGATTTAGAGATTAAGGATGAAGTTTGTTATGAGATCCATGATTGATAAAATTTGAAGATGATCTAAAGGATGAGATTGAAACGTGTTATGAACACATCTACCGAGGAAGGTTTAAGCAGCAAAATGGATGAAGGAGATTAAGCGGAAAAATATGATGGTTGATAAGAAAATGTTTTACCTGTCTATTTAAGAGACATGAGTTTCATTGTTGAAACTATGTCGAAAGAAGAAGACTACAGAGAATTCATGTGAAGATTGTTTCATGCATGCCTAATCAAACTGGTTATTGAAGAATTGAGCTGCAGAGTTTTACCGAGTGTTAGAGAACCATTTACTGAGTGAAAGTAAGTTGAGATATTGAAGGAAGTGAATTGTTTAATGATCAAAAGATTATTTCTAAGGGATTAGAATAGATATGAATATCTACAATTTATTTGTAATTGAATCAAATCATTAATGTATTAGTTTAACCATTGATTTAGAAAATATCTTAATCGAGTGGACTTGACAGTCTTATGTTCTACCCTATGACATTCTATTGAATGTAAAGTGTTATCTTATTGACCCCATAGTGAATGTTGATCAAAATTTAACGGTAAGTGTTAAATCCTCTAACAAGGACACACTTAATAGTGTGTATTGTAACCTTTAATAGGGTTGGCTCTTCATTGAGCTCACTTCAGAAGAGTGAATTATTTTGGGTTACTGGTCCTAGGTGGTTTTTTGATTAACAAGGTTTCCATATTAAATCATTATGTTATGTGTTACTTTTTATGATTGTTTTGGTATCATACTTTACATATTGCATAATTGGTTTAGTCGGTAATCACATTTGGATATTTACTGGTAATCAGTAAAGTAGATAGACATATTGAAATTATATGTTACCAAGCTACATATTTTGGTTAAATTATTTTGTAAGGTACATCTTTGTATTTGGGACTATAGGATAACTGATCTAACTGATTCACCCCCCCTCTTAGTTATTCTAACAAGATCTTTCTCCCAACTCACCTATTCAATCTAAGACAACCCATGTGGCTACCCATGACAAGACAATATTGTGAGAATGATTATTTGATACATAATAATAATAAGAATAAATGGAATCATGACACATTGGACTTTCACCAAACTCGTCCTTTAGTACTTCATAATGGTTCCATGTCTTAAAGGACACAAACACCAAAAAATTGGATCACTGATTCACAAGACTCCCCTCCTAGGAAAATTTTAGAACAATCATTTACAACTCATAAACATCTTACAAAATTCCCAAAAGCACTAGTCACCCAAACTATTACACCATCCACACAAATAGTCCTAATGTCTAGTAGCCCTAACCAGGGACAAAAGTTTTCATATCTCTTGGATTGGACAAGTTCTTCCCTAAGCAATCAAATTTATAGATACCATTTTTGGAGTTACACAACAAATTTGAAAATAAGGTATGACTATTTTGGAGCACACACACACCAAATAATGACTGGTAATTTTGTTCATGAGGGCTAATTAGCCCATTTTTACAAAGAAACCACCTTATAAACTGACACAACACCATAATCAACTATCCCACTAGATGTAATTCAACACCAAATGAACATTTTTGTTGTTTTTATGTTCCCAATCAATTGGATTCAACATAGATTTATCAATTCCTCAAAACCGTCAACATTTACCTCTCTAGAATTCTTGAGTCCACGAGATATGGCATCAACATAACACATTCCATCATTGTTTTTTAGTTATTAAAATTCTAAAATATTATTATACACTCAATAATAACTCAAAAAACCATTTTTATAAAGAATTCCAATGGTACAAAGTGCCAAAAAGATCCAATTCTTCTTCAAACCCTTATTTTTTGAGGGTATCATACATGTAATAAAAATGTAATTTCTCATTGAAAACTCCATGAAAAGTGCAAAATGGAAATGAGAAAAAATGTGGAGTTATCCTAATCAGGACTGTAAGAATGACAAATTCCTATGATTGGTCTCAATATTCTTCAAATGTTATGGCCACATCTCAGTGATTTTGAGTGCCCTCATAATCCTTCGACCAACATATGGGAAAGATTTGGATATCTCTCCAATCTTTGGTGTATCAACACTATAAAAGAGGCACCTAAAGAGGTGATGGAAATGGAAGACTAACACAATCCCAAGGAATGAATAAATGACTTGGCTCAATGAGGGAGATCTTTCTCCCAACTCACCTATTCAATATGAGCCAACCCAGGTGGCTACACATGACAAGACAATACTGCAAGAGTGATTCTTTGATACATCATAATAGTAAGAATAAATGGAATCATGACACATTGGACTTTTAACAAACTCATCCTTCAATACTTCATAATGTTTCCATGGCTTGAAGGATACAAACACCAAAAATTTGGATCACTGATTCACAAGACTCCCCTACCCCTAGGAAAATTTTAGAACAATAATTTACAACTCATAAACATCTTAGAAAATTCCCCAAAACATTAGTCACCCAAACTATTGCACCATCCACACAAATAGTCCTAATGTCTAGTAGCCCTAATTAGGGACAAAAGTTGCCATATCTCTTGGATTGGACAATTTCTTCCCTAAGTAATCAGATTTATAGATACCCTTTTTGGAGTTACACAACAAATGTGAAAACAAGGTATGACTATTTTGGAACACACACACACCAAATAATGACTGGTAATTTTGTTCATGAGGGCTAATTAGCCTATTTTTACAAAGAAACCACCTTATCAACTGACACAACACCATGTATCCCACTAGATGGAATTCAACACCAAATGAACATTTTTTTTGTTTTTATGTTCCCAATCACTTGGATTCAACATAGATTTATCAATTCCTCAAAACTGTCAACATTTACCTGTCTAAAATTCTTGAGTCCACGAGATAGGGATTCAACATAACACATTTCATCACTATTGTTTAGATATAAAAATTCTAAAATATTATTATACACTCAATAATAACTCAAAAAACCATTTTTATAAAGAATTCCAATGGTACAAGTGCCAAAAAGATCCAATTCTTCTTCAAACCCTTATTTTTTGAGGGTATCAAACCTATTGTAATATGTAATTTCTCATTGAAAACTCCATTAAAATACATGATACTTGATTCAAAATGAAGCTAAGATAGATATGTATTCATTCCAATGCTCCATAGACAAAGAAACTAATGTACAACACTAATGCAAGTATTGTAACAATGGAAAATTAGAGAATTTATTATAATGGTCAAGTTTTTCAATGGGGGTTTCATTCCGAAATTGGTCTCTAACCCGAACAACCTTACATTCAACCTTTCAAGGGTCTTTTACATCCTTTTAAAAAATTTGTAACTACTTAAACTAATTTTAAAACCATATGACCTTATTGACCACAAATTTACTAAAAAAAACCTAGATTATGGTGAATGACCCTACTTGACAACACTGTCATAAAATGCCTTTGTTGCCCCTACACCTTACAATCAACCTAAACAATTTCCAAGTCCCTTGGAAATGGTGCTGCAAATTGTCCACCTCTAAATCCTCCATTCCTATAACCTTATAATACTCTTCTTTAGGCACCCCTTTCCATTGGATTATATGTTGAATCCTTGTATCATTCTTGTTTCTATTGGTCTAGGTGTCTCATTGACATGGTCCTTTCTTTCCAAATTGGCCCATTGACTGCTTACTTACCTATTTATCATCACAAATGAATGTAGAAAGTACTTTCGTACCTAAAAACATGATCTCCTACCTTCACATTGGACTATGTTCTTGAGTACACACTTAAATCCACTCACTTGGTATTTCCCCACACCTTCAAGCACCCCACCTCTTGCCTTTTTACATTGATTTAGTTTTTCTACTCCAAATGTACATGTTTGATCAGGTCTACCAACCTTTGTAATAGTAGAATATGACTGTCTGCTAACCCCTCTTGAAACCAAAGGATAACGTATTGTCCAGGTATCATGGTCGCCTCATTTCTTTCTAAGTAATCTTGCCTTTCTCCAATCAGTTCATCCTTGTCCTTTTCATGGCCAGTCTTGATCAAAACATCACCATCAATACTTCTCCAACTTATGAAACAAACATATGGTTATGAGAGTTAAACCTTTCATCTCCATCTTCTTGCACTATTCGAGCCCTCCTTTCACTTCTTTCACTTCCATTGGATTTAGACCCTTGTTTCTTAGAAAACTTGAAGGTTGGATCCCCAAACTCATTGAAACAATAGAATCTCCCTAAAAATACAATGGAAGATTTGTAAAAACCTAATTTTAGGCGCCTCTTTTATAGGGTTGATACACAAAATATTGAAGGGAAAATCCTAGAATCTCCCTAACTGGGCAAACTCCATCGGAAAATAAATGAGATCTCTAACTAAATTGAATGAAAAGATTCATAAAAACTTTTTTTGAAGATTGCAAAACTATTTTGTTGATTTCATTTGCTAAATGATAGCTTCCTAAATGACAAATTCATAAAATCTTTATAACTCAAAGTCGATTAAAAATTATGTTAAATAGGGGAATTGTACTAACCACCACATTTTTGAAAAGTATGTTAAAACAATCTGATAGAGACTAATATCCACTGCTATCTCTTCAAGGCTTTCGGCTCATTTCGATTGCTTCACGACTTTCAGCTCATTGCTATCGTGCGAAAAAATGAAAATGAAATAGGGAAACTTTGTCCTTTTTTAATGTGTTCTCGCAACTGTCATAATTGTGACACTACTGGGAAAAATTGTAAAAAAAAAACACCAATTTCAAAAAATGTGCACCTTTGTCGAAAATGAGCGTCGAAAAAAAGGCCCAAATGTACTAGTGACCATGCACATAATATCACCACATTCCTCTATCTTCTCTCATTTTTGTGTAATGTAGGCTCTAAAATTTATCATAATATAACAAAAAAAAAAATGAGAATTGAAGTTAGAAAAATAATGAAGAATCACCTCCATTTTATAGAATTTAGGATTCCAATGGATGTTCCAAAATAAGATGCTTAGACTTATAATGAATGACCATGATTTATTGAGACAAGATTGGTTGGAAATATTACTCAGACCGATTGATAGTTTCCTAACTACATGACTGAGTTTATTGATGAGGTAACTTGGCTAATTGATAGATGATTGTGTGCATAACACAAGACTGAATAGATAACTGGTTGCATGACTAATTGATGAGTGAAAAACTAACTTGATTGAAGAGTTGAACTATTAGTTAGTGAGAGTTGAGGAGGTTGAATTGGAGGAAAAAATTAGAATTAAAAAATAATGATTATTTAATTAAAATTTGAAAAAACAAAATTAATTAAATAATAAAATTATTTAATTAATTTTAGAGGAATAATTAGTTGATTAAATAATTAAAATTATTTAATAACGAGAAATTGGAGGAAAATGTTGATTTAAAATTTGAATTAGAAGAAAGACAAATTAATTGAACAATAAACATCATTTAATTAATTAAGATGAAAATTAGTTAAAATATCACGTACAAGCAATGGGGCAATTTTAAGTGTCTACAGGTTGAATGAGGTTTGATTGAAGAAGATTGATTTGGGATTTTATTGAACAAGTAATGATTTGGGATTTGGTTGAATGAAGATTTGATTCAAGATTGCATGAAATTTGTGTTTGTTGTTTGAAATTGATTTTTCATGTTTATTTGTGCGTTAAGTGTTGGTATGTTTGTTCTTGAAATAAGAGCATGTATGCCGACTTGCTCAAGGTTTTTCTTTTTGCCTCCAAATTTTTTAAGTAGTTTGGCCATCTGGGATCTACTCTTTTTAATGTTCTTCACTTTTTGTTCCAAGATCTCTAGTTCTCGAGCTAGTTTTTCCTTTAGTGATGGAGAAATAGGTATAACATTTATTTGGACATGGTAAACTTGATCTAAATTCTGGGACATGTATAAATTGGATTAACATGATTAATTTTTTTATTGTGATTTTGGACTAAGATCAAGGATGTTTGGTGATGAAATTGAGCCAATGATTTGATTTTTTTTGAGTTTTGGAATTTTATTTTATTTTTGTCTATTTTTTAGATGAAATGAAATTCAACTAAGGATGACAAATGCAATTGTATATTTTTGGTAATTTTGGGAATCTTGAAAATGTAACTTATAGATAACGAAATGCAATCTATTTTTGGGAGTTTTGAGATTTTGAAGACCTTAGGAATACAAATCTAGGGACGTAACCCTATGATACTGAAATGAAGTCAATACCTTCAATGATGAAATGAAAAAAAATGAAGGACAAAGGAAAACACACACAAACATTTACAACCTAGGCTAAAAATGGTTAATACTTGTTGAGGCACCCACCATAATAGAATACCATAGACATTGTAAATAGATAGAGATTAGGTGTCCTTGCTCTGCCAAAATGATACCGACACACCTTCTATCTTACCCTAAAATCCAGAAGACCTTTTAGCCAAGGAATTTTTGTTATCATAATGAAGGGTACATGAGGGGTATCTACGGGGTACGATATGCACTCCCTAAATCAATAAGCATAGGATTTGAGCTACTTAAATAATTGGTTGGTAGTGGGGGAGATGTTAGAGTAGGTCTATATCATCAAGTAGTCTAAATATTCACTTTTACCTAATTTATATAGCAGGACAAAGGAAAGCATTTCATAAAGTCATTCCCTCGGGTGTACTTTTTTCCCAAGGTAGACCTTTTTTCTAATAAAACATCAGGCGTCATTGTATTTTTTCTCTTACACCCAAGATCCCAAAGGCAAGGGTATCTCAGATACTAAGCACAACAGTGGGTCCACCCTATAATGTGCAAGCACAACAAACAATTTAGATAAAGTTCATTGACTAGTTATAAATGAAGTGTGATCTAAATTGGACAAGTTATTGTTCTTTACTATCCTAATTAAATCTAGGTAAAAGTTGTAGGACTAATTCATCCTCATAGTTAAACTATGTGAAATTTATAGTCCATTAACCTATTAAGAAAGGCAATGTGATCGAAATAGCACAAATTGTTGTTCTTGTCTTTCCTAATTAAGACTAAGTGAAAGTTGTAGGGTTCAATTATCTTCCTAATTAAACTAGGTTTGATTTATTATTCTTTTAAATACCCTAATTAGACCAGATGAGATATTATTATTAATTAAAACCCATTAGGTTAAATGACAAATTGTGCTTCACTTTTAACCACCTTGATCCATTAAGTTAAAAGATACTAAATCAAAAGTTGGAGTCTATGACATGTTAAAAGAAGAGATCCTACATTGACCACAACTTAGACTCCAAATTTCTACATGCAACAACAAATCAACATAGAAAACCTACATAGGAACAAAAAAATTATAAATTCATGAGTAGGAGGGTTCACATTGGGTTCATCAAAATGTTGACTAGAAAAATTAACATTAGAAATAAATATGATAAAGTCAACCATGAAAAGATATTATATCATGCAAATAAAAAATCCTAATCTCATTAATGAAGTTATGACTACGAAATGCATAAAACCAATGCAAAATACAAATAAATTCTTCACAAACCCTTCATTCCTCTCTATTATTTTTCTTTCTCCTCTAATTGGATGTTTCTCTCAATATGGAGAACTACACAAATATGACAACATCGAGGATAATTCAACAAAGTAATGGTGATAAATTGAACTAAATGAGAAATTCTCTAAAAATGAAATGGCTCTCGTGCGTTCTCAGGCCCTTGCGATTAGTTTGAATACTCCTCTCCCTTCTTCTACCTTCAGCATGACACCTTCACAGACTTCTCTTGCGTTGATTGGCCAAGATTCACCTCTAGCGGGTGGGTCTTTGTCTCCGTCTACCCCCTCGCTTTTTGTCAATGAGGGTATCTTTCCAGTCATTTCTAAGGATTTTTCTAGTGGTGGGGCAACGGGTTCTACTATTGTTCATGTTGTTCATTTGGCTTCAATGGTGGGTGGAGATGCAAATGGAAAGACCCCTAATGGTGTGGTTGAACTTGTTCTTTCTGCAACTTCTTGTGTTGATTATAGTAGATTGTATGGATGACCTATGACTATTATTGTGAAGCTTGGAAAGAATTATTTCCCTAATTTGGCTTTTGGGCCTCTTGTGGCCTCCCAATTGTCTTCCTTAGGTCCTTCCCATCCTACTTATGCTTCTAGTGTTGTGCCATCTTCTACTAGGATTCCTACTAGAAACAGTGTTGTGGCAACTCATTTTGGTGTTGATTCAGGTTCTTGGATTTCACATTGGTTGAAGCATAATTTTTCTTATGTTAGGGTTATTGTTGTCTCCAAGGGTATAGCCATTGATTTGAATGTGGAGACAGAGGAAATAGACCACAATATTTCTATTTTCTCAGCTCATGGTGTGAATAGATGATTTTGAGGTTTCTAGCCTAGACTTCCTCAACTACATGCTTGGATCTATCAATATTGGGAGCCTCTCATTTCTGGTATAGTACATATTTTCTCTATGGAAAGGGGTTCTTTTATTGCAAAATTTGACTTGGCTAAGGACATAAATAAAATTTGATGTGATCATTACTTTAGTTGGGAGGATAGATTAATGCTAATGATTAAACCATTGCTTTTTGATTTTGATCTGTCTTATGAAACATTTAATAAGATATCGATCTGGGTTTAACTTCCTTATCTATCTCTTCGTCTTTGTGTGGACTCTCTTTTAGAGGAAGTGGGAGAAGCTCTTGGGGATTTTCTGATAGTTGATGTTGAATCATCTCATATATACCATTCTACTTTCATTTGTATCCTAGTTGACATGGATGTGTCTAAGGGTCTTCCTGCTAAAATCTTAATTAGGTCTTCAAAGGGAAGTGGGTTCAAACTTTGGATTATGAATGGATTCCCTTCAGGTATAGAATATATTTTAAAACTAGTCATGTGACTGCTCAATGTGGTATAGAGAATAATAAATTGTCACCTTCTTGATGGAATGGTGCTTTTGCACAACATTATATGGTTGTGAATAAATCTGAAACTCATAGGAGGTTGTCACAAGTTCTTGTGAAAGACTCTCAGAATCTTGTGGCTTCTTCTTGGGTAGTTATGTTTTTTGATGGGGGATTGCCAAGGACAAGAATGTGCCTCCTGTTGAATCCCTAGATGTGCATGGGAATGTTTCTTCAACTTTTATTGCATGTGATAGTGCTATTAATTCTAGTGGTTGTGCTTCAATTATTGAGGGGAAATATTTCTCTATTGGCATTGTCTCTTAGGTTGTTGGTGACCCTATGATAGGTTTTTTTGGCTTGGCAAGATGAGGTTGCGAAAGTGGACGATTGGATTACTGTCAAGGGTAAGAAGGTTAAGTTTTCAAAGCCCTATTTTGATATGACTCTTTACTCCCCCAATGGTAGTATTAAAGGTAAATTTTGATGACTCTTGGATTTTTTCTAGTCTTTTATTTGTTCTTGGCTGCTTGTTGGTTGTTTTCTTGCAGCTTTTCTTTTAGTCTGTGGGGACCAGTTAGTCTTTCCATTGGTCATTTTGTGGGCTCTTTTTCCTCTAGTTGTTTGGCGATTCCAATTTCTTATATTTTGACAACATCCTGGACATAGTGGGTTCTAGACCCATTCAAAATCTGATTGTAAAGGGTTTTGGGTCCCTTCAATACCTATTTTGGCCTTAATAAAAAATAAATTAATGGCGATGATACTAGAAAATTGTGGTTCATGGTTAGCCAAAAATGAGAAATGAGAGCCTAATTTATAGATTTTGAATGTCACACAAATAGACAATGGAAATGCACATATAGGTGCAATAGAAAGGAAAAGTTGAGTGGAAGCCAAAAGCACAAGGTAGAAGAGGAGACAAAATAAAAAGAAAATAATGCAAGTAGAATGAAAATGGAGTGGAAAGTGGAATGAAATTAATAAATATTAGTTTATTAATTTTCTCCTATATTAATAATTAGTCAACTAAATAACATTTATTTAATTGTGACAAAAGGATAAAGAAGATAAATAAATGACTTATTTATCTATCTCAATGAGGACATGTGAGGACAAGGGGGTCTAATAAGTAAGTTTTTATATTCCACTAGGTTGGACCAAGGAGACGAGAACAAGGATTAAATAATTAACCAAACTATTTAATCAAACTAGTGGTCAATTACAAAACTGATAGGACTTGACGAGATCGAAGGACACGGTTAACAATTAATTAAATAATTGACATTATTTAATTAATGCAGAAATGAAACAATATCGACAAATGTTGAAGACAAAAGGTACAATTAAAAACAAGATATGCAAAAAAGGAAGCTACAAGTGTTGATCATTTTTTAATGCTTACACATACATACATACATGCATCTATGCACATTCATTCATTCAAACATACATACATTCATTTGTACATACATCCATGCATACATTCATTCACACATGGTATAGATACATATATAGAATATGCATGCAAGCATCGGTACATATATATATATATATATATATATATATATATATATATATATATATATATATATATATATATATATATATATATATATATATATATATATATATATATATATATATATATATATATATATATATATATATATATATATATATATATATATATATATATATATATATTTGAGCATTAAGTGTTGTCATTAGTATCAAATAAGATCAATCAGTAAAAGATGGAATAAGGAGCCATACAAGCTAGTCGGTTGAACTTACAAGGCCTTTAAACCGAGCAGTTACAAGGTAGAACGTAAAGCTAAAAGAGCATAGGTTTAACCGGGTATGTTTACTGAGCATCAGAGTATTCTGAGCACCAAGTTAGTGAACACCGAGCATTCTACACACTGAGCATCGGTTAATTCACTAAATAGAGAATGCGGTGTTTACCAAGTTGTTCAGGAAATGACATAGTAGTCAACAATGGCACATATATCTATGCAAACGGTTTACATGGATCTATACATGTATTACCAAGATCAAGGCACATTTATTATGGATGTAATCATTTAATATTGTGATGATTCCTATGTAATAGTTAGATCTAGGTTATTTTTGTACACCGTAGATCTTAGGTTTTATAAGATGTTGTAAACCTAATTAGGTCAAATGAATTTTCTATATAATTGTAATAGATATCATTTTGACATATACATGACAAGGAGATCATGAAGCAGTAGCCACATACATGACATCATAATTTAGACAAGGGTTTACATGACATAACAGTTATCAAAGACAATATTCAGTTTATTAGAATCATACAAGGCTACCGAGAAGAATAGAGAGTAATATTCTATACATTAAGGTGAAATCTATTTAGTATTTCATAGATCTGATTCAGACAATTACAAGTTGACATTTACAGATATTTTCTGTTATCAATTTAACCATTATAGTAGGATTGTAAATCTCTTAATAGAGTAGACTTAACTGTCTGTTGTAAATCTCCTAACTGAGTGCACACTTATTTGGTGTTACCAAAATTCTTTCACAAGGTAGATCTAATCGATCTTATGTTACTCCTAACAGGGTAAGATCATGAGAAGTGATCAAAATTGTAGCCTTAACCGGCATCACGTTATTTACTGGAGTAGTGAAGAATTTGTGGGTGTCATCCCCACTATAGTTTTTACCTTCTAACAAGGGTTTCTTCGTAACCAAAATACTTGATTCATGTGTTACATTTCATGAATGATTTATTGTTTGTTTTCATGCACTTTACATTTACTAGTTATTTGAATGTATATTGCAAACAATGAATTCAGTTGGTTAGATAAACACTACTATTGCAGATTGTTAATTCAGTAAAAGTTTTTGAGGGTACTAATTCTCCCCTCCCCTCTCAGTAATATATCTTTCATATCCCAACAATTGGCATCAGATTTGAGTTCTCTTATTTGTAAGTTTAATCACTAAAGAGGAAAGATCTTAGGATGGAGAGATATAGGTTGGACAAGACAATTGAAAATCAAAAGATTCAGATGTAAATCTTCATTCAGCAATACAAGAAAGCAAGGGATGAATTGAAGAAGTTATTGGTTCAGAGAAAAGATATGGCTATTTGGCACTGTGAGACTGATTATCATGAAGAAGATATTGATGACCCATTTGAGAATACTTGATCTAGTTTAGGTAGTATATCTGACATCTATGAAGGAAGTTTATTTGATTTATCTAAGAAAAATCTTCATCTAATTGAACAAGTTAAAGCCCTGATCAGTCAAGAAGCACAAATGGTAAGAATGATTGATATGATGAATAATGCTAGACAAGTTGAACAAGAGAGAAACTTGGTTGTTGAAGACATCAAACAAATGACTAAGAAACTACAAGAAAAATAATCTAATATATTGAGACTTACCGAGCATCACTTTGAGATATCTAATCAGATGGTTGTTTCAAGTCAAGAAATGAATTGAGTGAATAGTGAGCTAACAAGAAAAATTGAGGACATTGATGAACTCAGAGAAGAGAATGAAAGATTGAAAAATGAAGTGAAGATGCAACAACAACATAATGAAATGATTAAGAAAACTGAAGACAGTTCCAAGAAAATTGATGAATTTATGATCAGTCAAAGAGGACTTGGAAGTACTATTGGATTAGGCTATACCAAGAAAGGTGAATCATCCAAGCAAGCTAGACATACAAATGCCTATAAGAGTCAACAACCTAAGAAACTATCATGCTATCATTGTGGTAAACTAGGCCACACATCAAATGTTTTCAGGACTAAAGCTAAAGGTAATCCTAAAACCACTCCTAAGTTTAATGGTTATTATTATAGTTGTAACAAGTATGGACATCAAGCACATGAGTGCAGATCTAAGTTGAATAGGACTCCTAACAAACCCTACATGGAGAAACACTTTCACAATTGCAAAATGCATGGACATACCTCAAAAGAATGCAAAATAAAGATGAAGCAAGTCTTGACACCGGAAGGACAAAACAAGACCTATCAACCAAGAAGACAAGGTAATGCTTATACTTGAGATTATAACACATTGGTTAACTATACAAGATGTGGAAGATATGGACATGATGCAAGCATGGAGTAAGAGGGGCCAAGGAATGGCACACCCTAATGATCCAAGCCTGCTCAACACAATGTGAAAGCCAAGAAACACAATAGTGAGGGAGAGGATGCCAGATCTTTCATATATTTTGATCAAATAGAATCATACATGTTGGGCTGTAAGGCATTCCTGATTTTGCCCATATATTACAATGGAATTTAGAAATCCTCAAACATGCGAGGATCTGTTACAATCTCAATTCTTATGTCTACTATCTTCTAACTTTCAACTGCCCCTAAACCCTAAACTAAAAAATACATATATACAAGAGTCTACTGAACCGAGTTAGCCTTCAGATCCATAATCAACAAAAGGAACTGATGGAAATATAGATGGAGTAACTGAGAAGGGGGGGTGAATCAGTTAACCACAAAATATTACCACAGATCTCTTAAATGTCTATAATAAATATTTTCTGATGTCTCTCGGTAAACAAAGAGAATAACTGTAACTCGGTAATAACAGAAAGCATTAATTATAACTGCTCTTCAATATTCACCAATTATTAATGTGTAAACATAATGAAACAACAAGAGCACAAGAGACACCAGATTTAACGTGGAAACCCAATATGGGAAAAACCACCAATGTAACTAGTTACTATTTTTCACTCTTCTGAAGTGATGCCCGGTTAGGGGCCAACCCGATAAAAGGTTACAAAACACACTGTTAGGTGTGACCTGGTTAGAGGATTTAATCACCTTGTTAGGAGTGGCCTTGTAAGAGGTCTTTAAAACAATTCAACTGAACTGCTACCTTGTTAGAGGATTTACAATATGGTTGTTAAACCAACTCGGTTAAGAGATTTAGAGATCACTGCTACAATGATAAGAAAATAACAGTGAACTAACCTATACAAGATGCAACTGAATTGCTGATTACAGATCTCTGTTCTGCTCCACTTTAGATCCTTTATGATCGTATATATCTTTGCTGCTCCTCAAGGATATCTGATCATCCTTCACAATTCGCACATATCTACCTTTAATTGATCTTCATATTTTCCCATTCTCACACTCTTCTCTTCTAGAATGACTATATATATATATCATTCAGATTGTTCATTTAGTTTGTCAAGTTGGCACAAATAATCATTTCAAATATTACAATGGTCGGTTGGAATAAACAAACTTTATTCAAAAAAATCCTTCATTGGCCGACAGTGCTCGATAAACACTAATCCTAAAAGGATTTCCTTTGGTGATCGACGGAGCTCGGTTACCTCTGCAAATTTTGCAACATTCTTTGGAGACCGAGTGAACTCGGTAGATACTGACTTTTCTTTGATAACCAAGGAAGCTCGGTTAACACTAACTTCTGTCATACTTCCTTTGACACAGTGAACTCGGTAGATACTGACTTTTCTTTGATACCCAGGAGAACTCGGTAGATACTTAGCTAACCGACTGAGCTCGGTAGACACATAGAGTTGATATATAATATGGCATTGTGTGACATCAAGGATAATACATATTTAAACAATTGTATCCAACAATCTCCTTCAGACAAATGTTTCCAACAATCTCCCTCTTTGGCATTGATGGCAACACAATATGTCATAGCACAATGAAATTTCATAGATATCAAAGAAATATATCCTTAGCTTCATTCTGATTCATATCTCCCTTTGTCAACAAACTATCTTCTCGACTGAAAACTCTCCCTCTTATCTTCTCAAAATTTTCTTAGAAATTTCTCTTGAAATGACAACAAACTCTCCCTCTTTGACAACACATGCCAAAGATAACTCACATACTGCCAGTGTATACCAATGTACCTCAAGTACTGATTCATATGCAATGATTTCTTGAATATGCTGCATCAACTTATTGATTTTCAACATGCTCTGGCTGATGCATCACTAAAACTTTATTTAGTGAGCCTCGGATAGGGGAATAACCCCTAACTTACCTCGTAGATACAAAAATGCATCCTTAGGTAATGGTTTGGTGAATATATCTACAATTTTCTCTTTTGTATGAACATATTCCAATCTGATTTCCTTGTGCTGCACTAATTCTTTGACAAAGTGATATTTAATAGCAATGTGCTTGGTTTTGGAATGCATTACTGGATTTTTTGAAATGTTAATTGCACTTGTATTATCACAAAACATAACAACTGGTTCTTTGATCTCAACCTTCATGCCTTCCAATAACTGTTTAAACCAAACAATATTAGAGCAATTTACTGTAGCAGCAACATATTCTACTTCAGCTGTGGATTGGGATGTGCAATTTTTCTTTTTAATAGTCCAAGATATCAATCTTTTGCCAAGAAAAAATGCTCCACCACTTGTACTTTTCCTGTCATCAATGTTTCCTGCCCAATCAACATCAGTAAATACTTTTAAGTTCAGATTGCCTCCAAATTTATACCATAAACCGTATTCTTCAGTTCCTTTCAAGTACCTCAAGATTCTTTTGATTGCCATCATATGATTTTCTCTGGGTTTTGCTGAGAATCTTGCTACTATACCAACTGCTAAGGCAATATCAGGTCTTGTATGCACTACATACTGCAATTTTCCAATCATGGATCTATATAAGGTCTGATCTACTTCTTTTGAATCATCATCTTTGGTAAGCTTCAGTCCAGTACACATGGGTGTACCAACTAGTTTTGAATCTTCCATACCAAACTTCTTAAGTATTTCCTTAATGTATTTAGACTGAGTAATGTAGATACCATTCTTGCTCTGTTGAATTTGAATACCAACAAAGAATTTTATCTGACCAAACATAGACATTTCAAATTCTTTGTTCATTTGCTCTGAAAATTCTTTGCACTGATCATCATTCCCTATAAATACAGTATCATCCACAAATATTTCTACCAAAACAATTTTGTTATCTGGTCCCTCTTTGATGTACAAATTACTGTTATCATTGGTTCTTTTGAAATTAATCTGAATAAGATAGTTATGTAATCTTTCATACCATGCTCTAGGGGCTTGTTTCAGACCATATAATGCTTTGTGTAATTTGCAGACCATATCCCTTTTGTTTGGATCAATGAAGCCTTCAGGTTGTTCAATGTAGACTTCTTCATCAAGAATTCCATTAAGAAATGTAGGTTTTATATCCATCTGATATACCTTAAATTCTTTATGTGCTGCATAAGCAAGTAGAGTTCTTACACCTTCTAATCTTGCAACAGGAGCAAAAGTCTCACCATAATCTATACCTTCTTCTTGAGAATAGCCTTTACATACCAATCTAGCTTTGTTTCTTGATACTTGACCATCTTCATCCAGCTTATTTCTAAATACCCATTTTTTTCCAATTACATTTTTGTCTTTCGGTCTAGGTACAAGAGTCCATGTTTTGTTCTTTTCTATTTGTTCTATTTCTTCATTCATAGCCTTAATCTAGCTTTCATTTTCCAATGCTTCTTTCACATTTCTAGGTTCAAAATCAGCAAGTAAACATGTACCTTTTAGTTTACTTCTTGTCATGGTACCATCTTATTTGTTTCGAATAATCTGATCTGGTGTATGATGTCTCCTGACATACTTGGCCAATACAGGTTCCTTGCCTCTTGAATGAGTTACATTGTCATCTTCTAGAATTTCCTCTTCAAGTTCAGGTTGCTCGGGCTCGGTAGATGTTTGCTCGGTAGCTTCAGGCTGAGACTCGGTTCCTTGTGACTTGGTTTGAACTTCTTCTTGTGACTCGGTTTGAACTTCTTCTTGTGACTCGGTAGCTTTACTGGGTTCGGTAGATACAGTCAACTTATTATTGATAGATATATCTGGCAATGTATCAGGTTCAATGTAAACAAATCTCCTGTAATTCTCTGGTTCCTTTTTGCTTTCTTCTTCAGTCTTTTCTGCAAACTCATCAACTTTCACATGTATACTTTCTATGACTTTGTGAGTAGACAAGTTCAAACATTTATATGCCTTGCTTTTGCTAGAATATCCCAAAAATATTCCTTCATCACTTTTCACATCAAATTTTCTTTTTCTAGATTCTTTTAAGATATAACACTTGCTACCAAATACTTTTAGGTAACTCACATTAGGTTTATAGCCATACCATAACTCATAAGGAGTTTTAAATGTGTCTTTTCTCAACTATACTCGGTTCAAGGTATGAACTGCAGTGCTGATAGCTTCCTTCCAGTATTTTATAGCAATGTTCTTTTCAATCATTAGAGTCCTTGCACAATCCATGATAGATTTGTTCCTTCTTTCAGCTATTCCATTCTGTTCAGGAGTTCTAGGGGCTGATACCTGTGTTTTAATTCCTCTTTCAATGCAAAAATTATTGAATTCATGGGAGATGAATTCACCACCTCTGTCTGATCTTAAGTATTTCATTCTTTTTCTTGTTTCATTTTCTACTCTTGCCAAATACCACTTGAATTTCTCAAATGCTTCTGACTTTTCTCTCAGATACATAACAGTCATCATTCTAGAATAGTCATCAACAAAGAGAATAAAGAATGTTTCTCCAATATAGCTTTCAACTCCAATAGGTCCACATAAATCAGTATGCACAATTTCCAAAATCTCTTCAGACTTATAGTTTTTACTTTTAAAACTAGTCTTTCCCATTTTACCAATTTGACAATTTTTACATAGACCAATATCAGGTTTCTTTAGAATAGGAATGCCTCTTACTTTCTTGAATTTGCTTATCTTCACCATGTTATCAAAATTTACATGACATAACCTTTTGTGCCATAACCAACTTTCTTCAATTTGAGCAATAAAACATGAGTATTCACCAAGATCAAGATAAAATAGGTTACCTTTTGTTTGTTTGCCTGATCCAATTTGCTTTCCTTTGTCATCTATCAGTCTTGCTTGGTCATTCATGAATTCAAATTTGATACCGATGTTGATTAACTGTGCTACACTTAGAAGATTATGCTTTAGTCCTTCAACCCAATATGCATTATCACATGTAAGTTCTTTGGTTAGTGAGATTCTTCCTTTTCCTTTTATACAGCAAGGTTCATTGTTTCCAAATCTTACATTACCATCATCACAGTCTTCAAGATTTTCAAATTTTGTTTTGTCACCAGTCATGTGATGTGAACATCCACTTTCTATTATCCATATATCATCTTTTCTTATATGAGAAACAAGTGCCATCTTACCTTCATCATTATCAGATTCATCTTTTACAGCAATAAAGACAATTTCTTCTTCACTATCATCAGAATCTTTAGCCATAAAACATGTTTTCTTACCTTTATCCTTGAATGATTTGAAATTCTTTTTGCCATAGTACTTGTGACCTTTCTTCTCATCCTTGTTTTTCTTGTTTGGACACCTAGCTGCAATATGACCAATTTCTTCACATGAAAAATAGATTAAGGGAGTTTTACCTTTTTATTTTCCTCTGCCTTTAGAGTATTTCTTTGCAAGTAATGCTTCTACAATTTCAAGATCACTATCAGAACTTTCTTCTGATTCTTCTTCACTTTCTGACTGAACCTCTCTTATTTTCTTGCCCTTCTTAAGTGAAACCTTGGCCTCAAATGTTGATTCAATATTTTTGGAAGTTGGAACATAGTTGTCATAGTTGTCTAACTCAAATGCTGTCAGTCTTCCCACTAAAGCATCCAAAGTTATATTATTATTTGCTTCACATCTTCTTTCTTGAATAGCAGATACTCTTATTGCATAGATAGGGAGTAAAGTTCTGAGAACCTTACTAATAACAGTTTCATCAGTAATTGTTCCTCCAGAAGCTCTGATTGCACTTACACTTGTCTTGATTCTTTCAACATATTTTGCAATATTCTCATCTTCTTTCATACTCATCTTATCAAACTGTCCTCTTAGACTTTCTGCTTTGGCTCTTTTCACATTGGCATCACCACCATAGATTTTCTTTAGTTTGTTCCACATTTCATAAGCAGTGGTGCAGTCTTTGATCTCATCAAATTCTTCATAGGTAAGAGCTGATGCAATGTCTATCATCATGGTGTTATGATTCTTTTTCTCTGCAATGTCTTCAACAGTTAATATGCTAGTACGAATTGTATATTCTTCATCAATGTATTTGCATCCTGAATCACCAATGGAAGCCAGATGAAGTCTCATGAGACCTTGCCATGCTGAAAAGTTTTCTCTATTAAGTTTTGGAATTTCTCTCTTGTAAGACATCTTGATCTTTAGCTTAGGTTCTTGAAACCCTTCCTGCAAGCACTAAAAGCTCTGATACCAATTGATGGAAATATAGATGGAGTAATTGAGAGGGGGTGGGGGGGGGGGGTGAATCAGTTAACCACAAAATATTACCACAGATCCCTTAAATGTCTATAATAAATATTTTCTATTGTCTCTCGGTAAACAAAGAGAATAACTGTAACTCGATAATAATAGAAAGCATTAATTATAACTTTTCTTCAGCATTCACCAATTATTAATGTGTAAGCATAATGAAACAACAAGAGCACAAGAGACACCGGATTTAACGTGGAAACCCAATATGGGAAAAACCACCAATGTAACTAGTTACTTTTTTTCACTCTTCTGAAGTGATGCCTGGTTAGAGGCCAACCCGGTAAAAGGTTACAAAACACACTGTTAGGTGTGACCTGGTTAGAGGATTTAATCACCCTGTTAGGAGTGGCCTTGTAAGAGGTCTTTAAAAAAATTCAACTGAACTACTACCTTGTTAGAGGATTTACAATATGGTTGTTAAACCAACTCGGTTAAGAGATTTAGAGATCACTGCTACAATGATAAGAAAATAACAGTGAAATGACCTGTACAAGATGCAACTGAATTGCTGATTACAGATCTCTATTCTGCTCCACTTTAGATCCTTCACAATTCGCACATATGTGCCTTCAATTTATCTTCATATTTTCCCATTCTCACACTCTTCTCTTCTAGAACGACTATATATATATATATCATTCAGATTGTTCATTTAGTTTGTCAAGTTGGCACAAATAATCATTTCAAATATTACAATGGTTGGCTGGAATAAACAAACTTTATTCACAAAAATCCTTCACTGGCCGACAGTGCTCGGTAAACACTAATCCTAAAAGGATTTCCTTTGGTGACCTATAGAGCTTGGTTACCTCTGCAAATTCTGCAACATTCTTTGGAGACCGAGTGAACTCGGTAGATACTAACTTTTCTTTGATAACCGAGGAAGCTCAGTTAACACTAACTTCTGTCATACTTCCTTTGACACAGTGAACTCGGTAGATACTAACTTTTCTTTGATAACCGAGGAAGCTCAGTTAACACTAACTTCTGTCATACTTCCTTTGATACAGTGAACTCGGTAGATACTAACTTTTCTTTGATACCCGGGAGAACTCGGTAGATACTTAGCTAACCGACTGAGCTCGGTAGACACATAGAGTTGATATATAATATGGCATTGTGTGACATCAAGGACAATACATATTTAAACAATTGTATCCAACAATCTCCTTCAGACAATATTTTCCAACAGGAACAATCAGATCAAGGACCACACACCTCTAAATGAAAGATTCCATCATTAAATTCGTGACCCATAATAAATGCACAAGTCAACCCAACAAGAACTCAAAATAAGCTACTCGACAAACAAGGATGACCGAGAAACAAACAAGCAATGTCAAGCGCCAGTGAAACAACTGACCACCCAGGAGAGGACAGACCACACTCGGTAGCCATAGGAAATTGACCAATTATCGACCAACTCGGTCAAAGAAGAAACCGAGCAACATAGAAAACTTCAAACATATTTTTGGTGACATAGGATTGGCAAGGACCCAAGATGCTCCTGCATCAGACACCTGGGGTTATTTTAAAATGATTCTCAAAATCATTTAGCAAGTATGATCCGAGTTGCATCCAACTTAGACTATGAAATCCATGAACTATCTTCCATTGATCTATTCTTCCACTTTACCAGATATTCGATATACTATTTTCCTCTTGTGCTTTTGCCAACTCTTTCTTTCAAAATCTACTCCACTTCTTCATTCTGCTTCTTAGGATATTCTATCGGTATTGCCATTTCTTCATCATATTCATGATACTCATACAAATCAAAAATATTGAAAATAGATGATATATCCATATCATCAGGTAACTCAACCTCATAAGCATTTCCACCATCAAATTTCTTCAAAATCTTGCAAGGTCCAAATTTCTTCATCTTCAACTTTCCATATGTGCCAATAGGAAATTGACCTTTATTCAAATGAGCCATCACTTCATCACCAACATCAAAAGTCTTATGTCTTCTTGATCTATCAGCTTTGTCTTTGTATTTTTTATTACTCTTTTCCAACTTCAGTTTCACATCTTCATGCAATGTCTTCATATATTCAACAAATTTCACTCCTTCAACACTTCTTTTGTTCTCATCATCAATGTCTCTCAAATCAGATATTCCTCTCGGTTGTGTGCCATTCACAATCTCAAATGGTGTTTTCCCAATACTTCTATTCATTGAATTATTGTATGCAAACTCTGCTTGTGCCAACATAGAATCCCAACTACTTGGTGTGTCCCCAACTAAGCAACTCAAAAGATTACCCAAACTTCTGTTTAGAACTTTACTCTGTCCATCAGTTTGTGGGTGAAATGTAGAACTATATTTCAACTCAGTACCAAAATTTTTCCAAAGGGTCTTCTAAAAGTATCCAACAAATTTACTGTCTTGGTCAAAGATAATACTCCTCGGTAACCCATGCAATCTCACAATTTCTTTGAAGAAAAGATCTGCTACATGTACTACATCTGATGTCTTTCTACATGGTATAAAATGTGCCATCTTAGAAAATCTATCCACAACAACAAATATGGAATCATTACCTGTTACTGTCTTTGGTAAGCCAAGAACAAAATCCATACTGATGTCAGTCTAAGGTTTCTCAGGTACAACAATTGGTACATACAAACCAGTATTCTGACTTACTCCTTTTGCAACTTGACAAATTCTACAACTTTTCACAAATTTCTAAACATCTTTATACAACTGCGGCCAAAATTACTTTTCCTTCAACAAATTCCATGTTTTGTCAATGCCAAAATGTCCAGCCAAACCACTACTATGTTTCTCTTTTATCAAATTATTTCTCATTACTCCTCTTAGTATACATAACTGAATACCTTTGAACAACACACCTTCTTGAATAAAATATTCATCCCATTATGTATCATGTTGATCTTGTATAGGTGCTCTGCACTTTCTCCATGGCTCAGAACAATCAGAATTATTTTCATAAGAATTCTTCATTTTATCAAAACTAAGAACTTGAATTTTCATCTTGGTCATCAAAGATCTTCTTCTACTCAATGCATCAACAACTCGGTTAGTGACTCCACTCTTATGTTTTATCACAAATGTATAACTCTGCAAATACTCAACCCACTTCATATGTCTCTGATTCAACTTAGTCTGACTACCCAAATACTGTAAAGCCTTATGATCAGTATACAACACAAATTCACTCGGTATCAAATAATGTCTCCATTTCTTCAGTGCTTGAACAATAGCATAAAACTCTTGATCACACACAAAATATTTCCTTCTAGCATCATTCAACTTTTCACTAAAGAAAGCAACACGTTTACCTTGTTGACTCAACATAGCTCCAATTGCACTTCCACTTGCATCACATTCTACTTGAAATACTTTACTGAAATCAAGTAATGCCAAAATAGGTAATTAAGCAAGTTTCTACTTCAGAGTATCAAAACTTTGATTAGCTCCATGTGTCCACTTGAATACTCTTTTGTCTCCTCTCATAGTCTCAGTCATAGTATTACAAATTGCACTAAAATTTCTAATAAACTTCCTGTAAAAACTTTCCAGTCCATGAAATAATCTTACCTCACTAGCATTTTCAGGTGTAGGCCAATTCAGAATAGCTTCAACCTTTTCAAGATCCATCTTCAATCCATCAGTAGAAATAACAAATCCCAAATACACAATCTCTTCTTTCATGAAGGAACACTTTTTCAGATTTATCAATAACTTTTCTTCTTTCAATCTCTGTAAAACTTGTCTAACATGCAACATATGTTCTTCTCTGGTCTTACTAAATATCAAAATGTCATCAAGATATACAATCACAAACTTACCCTTGAATTTCTTCAGAACTTCATTCATTAGCCTCATAAAAGTACTCGGTGCATTAGTTAAACCAAAAGGCATAACCAACCACTCATACAAACCTTCTTTTGTCTTGAAAGTAGTCTTCCATTCATCACCTTCTTTGATTTTGATACGATGATATCCACTTTTCAAATCAATCTTGGTGAAATACTTTGCTCTAGTCAAACTATCCATTATGTCATCCATCCTCGATATAGGAAACCTTTACTTCACTGTTATCTTGTTGATAATACAACAGATATTGCACAAGGACTCAAACTTTCTCTGATCAAACCTTTCTCAAGAAACTCTTGAATCTGTCGATTCAATTCCTAATTTTCGGTAGGTGTTAACCGATGAGGTGCTTTATTCAGTAAACTAGCTTCTGGGATTAGATCCATACAATGATCAATACTTTTTGGTGGTAAACCATCAGGTACATTATCAGAAATGATTTCACTATACTCAGTGAGTAACTTGTCAATTTCCTCAGGGACACTATCCTCTATTTTCTTACTCAGCTTATTAGGAATTACAACAAAACATACATCATTCCTTTTCAAATCTTTCACAAACTTCCTTCCATCAAGCAAACTTTCACAGATGTGCAAACAATACTAACAGGTTCTTCCATCAATGGTAACAAGATTTGTTTCTTTCCATCAACCACAATAGTATGCTTATGCAATCTCCCATCACATATAGCATGTCTATCATATTGCAAAGGTCTACCCAAAAAAATATGACAACAATCCATAGAAATGATATCACACAACACCTTATCATAGTATTTTTCAATCTTCAAATTCACATAACATTTTTCACTTACTAGGAGCTTATGCTCATCTTTCATCCATGAAATCTGATAGGGTTTTGGATGTTCCATTCTTTCCAACTATAGTTTTGTGACCATCTCTTTGTATGCTAGGTTCTTCGAGCTACCACTGTCAATGATTACTTTCCAAACTTTATCAGAAACTCTACATCTGGTCTTGAACAAACTTTTCCTTATCGGATCTTCCTTTTTGCTTTCATTCCACAATGCTCTCCTTACCATCAGGTTGCTTTCCTTCTCATGTTCATTCAATGGCTCTTCTTGTACCAATGCATTTCTACTACTACCAACCTTCTTAGTTACTTGTGTACATTCAAATGATCTATGTCCTTCTTCACCATAGTTATAAAAAGTTCCTCAGAAACTTCCTCTACTATAACCACCTTGGTAGCTATTGCCTCTACCTCTAAGTGAACTTTCACCTTTGCACTTGGTCTTGCCTTTGTCTAGATTTGTCTTTTCTAGTTCAGATCTACCAGTTTCACCATTAGATCTACCTCTTCCTCTAGGAAATCTACCACCTCAACCTCTCTATCTTTTCTCATGTCTCTTGTTCAATTTCTCCTCAGCTTTCAAAGCAAATTGATAAGCCTCTTTAATGCTTTCCAACTTAACCAAGCTGATCTCTTCTTGGATGGAAACTCTCAAACCATTCAGGTACCTACCAATCCTTTCAACATCATCTTCATCATGTCCAGATCTGATATCCAATCTATAGAATTCCTTAGTATACTCTTTTACCAAGCTCTCTTTCTGGTTCAAGCTTTGCATTCACTGAACTAGGTTAATCTGATAATCACAGGGTAAGAACTTTCCTTTCAATTTATTTACCATCTTATTCCATACCTTGATTTTGTCTTTTCCCTTCCTCTTCCAATCCAATTGTAGATGTTCCCACCATAGGGATGCATGATTCTTCAACTTAGTGCTTGCAATATTCACCTTCTTATCCTCAGGAATGTTCTCATATTCAAAATATTTTTCCATCTCAGTGATCCAATCCACCAATTCATCAGAATCCAATTTTCCACCACACTCAGGAGGATTGAAATGTGGTGTAGACTTCAAACTTGTCAAGGCCTTAAAAAATCTTTCATCACCTTGATCCATAATAGGTGTAGGTTCTGCATTCGCCTGTTCTTCTTCAACTTCATCATCACTAACATCTTCAAGATGTATGCCTCTTCTTTGGGCTGTCTCAACTGCTTCCAATCTAGTAGCAATCTATCTTAGCATATCTGCCAATCCTAGATCTGCATCTCACCTCCCATGAACCATCCTGACAACCCTCTGCAATTTTAGGTCATATCACAATTTTCCACCCCACAACAGATCAACTAGGGCTTCAAGAGGAACCAACAAACCTAGATCCACAGACCTAGATCAAGATCTAACCTTGCTCTGATACCACTTGACACAAGTAGGGAGCAAGAGGGGCCAAGGAATGGCACACCCTAATGATCCAAGCCTACTCAACACAATGTGGAAGCCAACAAACACAACAGTGAGGGAGAGGATGCCAGATCTTTCATATATTTTGATCAAATAGAATCATACATGCCGGGCTGTAAGGCCTTCCTGATTTTGGCCATATATTACAATGAAATTTAAAAATCCTCAAACATGTGAGGATCTATTACAATCTCAATTCTTATGTCTACTATCTTCTAACTTTCAAATGCCCCTAAACCCTAAACCAAAAACTACATATATACAAGAGTCTACCGAACTAAGTCAGCCTTCAGATCCATAATCAACAAAAGGAATAGTCAGATCAAGGACCACATGCCTCCCAATGAAATATTCCATCATTAAATATGTGACCCATAATAAATGTACAAGTTGGTCCAACAAGAACTCAAAATAAGCTACTTGACAAACAAGGATGACCGAGCAGTAGACAAGCAATGCCGAGCCCTAGTGAAATAACTGACTGCCTAGGAGATGACCGACCACACTCGGTAACCATAGGAAATCGACCAACTACCAACCAACTTGGTCAAAGAAGAAATCGAGCAACACAGAAAACTTCAAACATATTTTTGGCGACACAGGATTGCCAAGGACCCAAGATGCTCGTACATCAGGACATATTGTAGCTAACTGCATGAGGAAGAACTAGAGAGGCAGATCTTGTAGCTATACAAGCACTAGTATGGCATGTTTACATTGTCACAAGATTAGTCACTTAAGTAAATATTGCAGAGACCGAGAACTAGAAAGAAAAACCTATAAGAATGGTAATACAATCGAAGATATTATGAGGATAAGAAACACTATGTGGAGAAAAGCATTAGGTGATAATGTTGAGTCAAGTAATGTAATCAGTGACACCTCGTCCATTGGATTATGTGGCATTACCACCTCCACCTAAGTTGAGAAGGTATGTATGGAACTGATAATCCTAATTAGTTATATCTATCATACAATTCCTTATATCAAGTATACATACACCAAATCTACATGAATTAAGATGCACTATGGTTTTACATGTTTTGAGCTTTAAGTGTTTACAATCGGTATATGCTAGACTGAGTGAGAAGTTTCTAGCCGGAAACTATCATCAAGGTTAACCGAGTGCCAGTATTAACTAAGTGGAATTTCATGTGTTAACTAAGCTTATGACATTTTGTAGTATCCACCAAGCATGACAATTGTCACCAAGCCATGTTAGGTTGAGCATTTATTGCAAAAAGGTTTGAATGGGAAGTTGAAAATGTTATAAATACACAAAGGACTTAGTCTATTTTTTCACACTATGATCACGAAGAGATAAAAGTTTTTCGAGTGAATTTGAGTGAAAGATTTTTAGAGTGATTGATCAAAGATTTGAAGTATTCCAAGCAGAATCATCATTGTTACGAGTAAGTTTTATCTTCACCGAGTTGTTTCTTTACTATTTTTCAAAACCCTAAATAAAGAAAAATGGCGTCTACATCAAAAGTTAACAAATCTAATAATGTAGATGAGGAGGAAGTTAGGTTGATCATTTCTGCTACATGTAATGAGCCAAAGTACAAACTTCACCCTGAAGTTGCCTCACATACTGACAAAACTAGAGCTTTTTCGAGCATACTGTACACACTAAAATATGCACTTCTATGAACCATTACATGCAAGGTTACTCAAGAGTGAGGCCTCACAAAGCGGCTCATAGCTCTCTATGCATGGAGTTGCAAGGGACTATGAGTTTTGCTCTCAGCTAGAGCTACAAGCTTGTGACCTTGCTAGTCAACCATACAATGAGAGATTCACAATGAAGACAAGGGCAAGAGTGCCAATATCTCCAAGAATCCAATATGAAATGCAATGCAATGCAACTAAGATGAAGATGCAAATGTGCAAGCTATGCTATGAAAATGGAAGTACAAACTAAGCTATGAAGGGAAATAGCAATGGATTACAATGCCTCCTATTTAGACTATGTGAGCTTATTCTATTGCATAAAAGAAATCTAAGCTAAGAATGCCATGAAAATGAAGCTACTATGCAAGAAATGAAATCTAACTATGAAGCAAGAAAGCCATGATGATGCAAGAATGAAGACAAGAAGATAGAGTGTTGATGAAGATCTAAGATGAATGCCAACAATGCTCCAAATCTTCAAACCCTAGATGCAAGAATGTCTCCAAAAGCTCCAAGATGACCTAAAAAACCTGTAGCATAACAATAGCGTAAAATATGGATATGCAAATGGAGGAGAGAGCTCTCCTTTTATAAGAAATGAGGTGAAATGGACCATGGAGATTAAGAGGCAAAAAGTCTTAATCAGCGGTGGAGGTTGAAAGAGGAGCAATCCATGTGCACAAGTATCCTCCAATGAGAGTGAAGTGTTGACTTTTGAGCCTCATGTGAGACAAAAGTGCTTTTTCCCTTTTTATAAAATATGAATAATGCTTTATTTGTGCAACTTAGGATAAGAGGGAAAGAGGGGCTTTTTTATTTAATTAAAAGGGGAGGAAATATTCCTTTTAATCAAATAAAGACTTAGGATAAATAGTTAGCCCAAGGATAAAAATCCACTATATGATCGAAATTAGGATTTGATCAAGAAATTGATATTGTTGAAAATATTGATTATTGATAAAAATGATTCAGGATTGATAAATCAAATAAATGGGGCCCAAAGTCTAGGCGACCATTTTAGGGTGCATACATTTGCCCCTTTTTGACTAATGTGTGATCGATTTGGGAACACATGCAGTCAAAGAATGAAGTTGCAATGTGAGATCGATTTGGGATCACAAAACAACTCAGATATGAGGTCGATTCGGGATCACATCCGGACAAAACATAAACAAAAGCTTAGACCAACACCGTCGCTGCTAGGTGCAAATCAAGCTTTA
This sequence comes from Chamaecyparis obtusa, assembly GCA_027943335.1. Taxonomy (NCBI): domain Eukaryota; kingdom Viridiplantae; phylum Streptophyta; class Pinopsida; order Cupressales; family Cupressaceae; genus Chamaecyparis; species Chamaecyparis obtusa. Next base: position 964,225 of record BSBK01005490.1, read on the forward strand.
GACAAAACTATTACCGTCGCTGCTAGGCAATAATCAATGTCTAAAAAATGGGAGATAAGAATCTCAAATTTTGAGCAAAAGCTCACAAAAGATGTCTGAATCAAGAGAATCAAGCAATTGGGGATGAGAATCCCATAAGTACTGCCCCCTCGGAATCGAAATCGAAATCAAGTAGAGGAGAGACAGAAAATTGATAAGGTTGATCAAATCATAATAAAATCACAATCGAGGGTAAGGGTCAATAGGTTAACCATTAGGCAATGAAACATGCCCCAGCCTGACTGGAAAGATGCAGTCAAATGTGAGAAATGAGGGAATGGAATGAATATGAATGAAAGACTAGAAGGTTGGAAGACATGGAAATGGAAGAAATTCCACCGAAAATCAAATTATGCCTCAAAAGGTCAGTCAACTGCTCAGAAGAAGGAAACAAATTTTGAAATGCGACTCGGATTTCGATTTCGAGTCCGAAAATGGATAGAAAATGATGTGATATGAAAGACTAGAAATGAAAGATATGATCAAGAAGAATTAGAAAAAAATGAGCACAGTTGACCAACTAGTCCACGTAAGATGAAAAAAGGAGAGCTCTCTCCATATGCAAGGTGCAACACTAGACTAACATGAACCTAAAAATGCAAGCTACTATGAAAGTGGTTGACTTGCAAGGTCACAACGCTTATAGACATCTAATTATCATCATCGAGCGTTATTGGTAGCGTCGTAAGATCATACAATGCACACTAGCGTAACTATGTGGATATGAATATGATCTTTATCAGATAGAAATGTGGAAATCTCACCTAGGCATCAAAGACATGGAGGTCAAGATGACTAATGCAGTGAGATCACCTAAGTTTGATATGGCGAGATTATGCTTGTATCAAGACACATGAAAGTCAGGATAACTAGAAGCATGCACTCGCATAACAGTCAAGGATAATACCTTGTCAATCCATAGTGTCAAGTAGGACCAGCATAAATGCTCATGACAGTTAGGATCAACAAAATATACCCACAAGCAGATAAAGAAATAAAACATGTTCTCATTCCCTCAGTCTTCTAGCTATGCATCATCGAAAACTTCTCAGGGAGAGATCACTCATCAAAGAAATGCTTCATAGACAGCACACAAAGAAAAATAAAGTCATCATATCATCAGCGAGTTGATTGTTTAAGTGCGTGTGTGTTGGTCATAGAGTCAAATTCTGAGTATCTTATCTGCAAATGGGAAATATCGCATCATGCGAGACTTGTTGGGTAAGACATCTGATAAGTGTTAAGAAACACTCGACGCAAGGGTAGTGTTGAAAAACACTGTTTGGGGTGGTGTTGAAAAACACCTGTTGTGAAATGCCCCAAGAGACAAACGCACCAAAAGGACCTATGCGAACAGTTATGCCCCCTAGACAAAGACAAAGACCAATTCCAGACTAAGCCAAATAAGGTCAAGGCATGAGGCTAAGCGGTTAAGTGTCAAGGATGCATGCTAACAAATAGGAGTGCAAAGGCCTCAAGTAGCACCTGTTTCCAGGTTTTCACCACTTGGAATCATTTTTCATTTTTTCATTTTTTTGTATTTTTGCTACCAAGGCGCCTATTGCTAGGTTTTCACCAAGGCACTTTTGCTATTTTTTTTGAATTTTTGAATTTTTTTTTTTTTGTATTTTTTCAGGACTTTTTATGCTTTTTAAGATTTTTTCAGCATCATACATGAATTTTTTTGGTATTTTTTCAAGATCATAAAATATGTACAAAAGATGCCCCCAGACAGAATGGGCATCAAACTCTTTAAGCAAGATCACATCGTGCAATCCCAATGTCTAGGAAGGTGAGGGACAAGATGGATAAGCAAGCTGGTGAATGAGATGGAAGACATGAGAATGAAGGAGAGTGAAGGAAAGAAATCCTCAAGGACAAACTCCTCAAGAGTACCCAAGCTAGGGAAAAATTGTCATGTAAAGCGCATTTGGACAAGCAATGAAAGGATAGCATAGGATAAGCCTCAAAAGTGTAATGAAAAAGAGGGAAGGAATGCAGTCCAAAGGAGTAGACATGTCAAGAGACTTCATAACATCGTATTTTACTCTTTTTATTAGATCAAGACCAAGGGGGAAAAGGATAGCGAAAGGCTAGAATGAATGAAGGAAAATACGAAGGTGAAACATGAAAGGAGTGAAAGCAAGATCATTGTAAGATAGCTCACAAAATAGCCAAATGTTCATGTATAGGTCAACATTGTCAAGATCAAAGAGAGAAGATGGAATGGATGAAATATGTAGAAGAACTACGCATGATGCCTGATTGCCAGGTTTTCATCACGGTACTTATCCAAGGTGCCACAAGGGAGTGGTTTTCACCATAGGACGAATTTATTTCTCTTTACTTTTGCTACCAAGGTGCCTGTTTCTAGGTTTTCACCATGGCACATTTTCAAATTTTTTTCAATTTTTGGGCTATTTTTTTTATTTTTTTATTTTTTTGATTGTATCTTTTTTTTGGAAGAAAGCAAGCTTTTTAGATAATGCTCCTCGAAAGGATAAACCATGATATGTCAAGGATTCAAAATGATATGCTCAAAGATGCTGAAGGGGAAAGGAAGACGCACGAGGAATAGGCAAATGAGGAAAAATGATAGAAGGTAGAAGGATAATGAATGGAAGGAATGTGAAAAGGTAGATGGAAAGAAGGTAAGATCAACATCAATACACACCTTGAAGGGTGACGGGAAAAATGGAGGAAACGTAAACCATATTCTAGTCCAAATGTGAACCATATTCTGGTTCATTATTGCTATTTGACTCCTCAAAAAGTGGATTGGTGTACTTGTTATAATTCTCAAATGTGAATGAAGGAATACGAGAAGGAATATGATGAATGTTTAGCAGAGGTTGTGGTTTAGGCACATGGAATGAAAGATCCTTTTTGGAAGAAGATAAAGTGGAAGCCTTTGGAAGCTTGAATGTCAACTTCATTTTTTGTTCAATATTAGACTCTTTCAAGAGAGACTTTGGAATCCATATAGCCTTAGGCTTTTCATTTATTTTTGATGATTTAGAAAGAATATCTTCAATAATGGATTTTGGAACCCATACTTGTCTTGTAGTTTTCTTCTTAGATATCTCTTTTGACTTTATATATCCATGTCGATTAGAGGGGACATGGTGATCTTCTTTTTTTGATGGATTCTTGTATTGCTTCTTTTTCTTGTATTGAACATTCAAGTTACTTCCAAAAGACTTGGGACTTATAGAAGAAGAAGGATGATACGACTGGTTTAGATGGGTGGGTGGATGAAAAGGATTCAAGGGTATGTACCTATGTTGATCTTGAGGAAAGATAGGAGATGGAGGGACGTAAGGACCCAAAATGGATGACGAATTAGAAGAATTAGGAGGGGAAAGTGAAGGGACATAAGGACCCAAAATGGAAGGAAGATGTGAAGCCCTTAGTATTGGTGGAGGAGGTCCAAGGATGGACGTGGAAGATGAAAAAGGATAATCATTAAGTTCATCAGCATCTATATCACAACCAAGGATATCAGCATCTTTAGAATGAGCATTAGGATTTTCAACAGGATCATGCACATCTTGAATAGGAGCAGTTTCTTTGATAGGATCATTCGTAGCTTGCAAAGATTTAGGAAGAGCAGAAAGCAGAAGTGAACATGGAGTGGTAGAACAAGAAGATGGAAGACTTTGATCTTGACAAGTATCGTTGGGTAGCATAAGCGTATCAACTTTATTTTGATTTTCAATAGGTTTTACATCATAAGTAATGACACCATTTTTAATAACCTTAATGGAAGTATCATCTTTGGAAAGTGCAAGTGTGGTAAGGTTATTTTGATTATCAATAAGCTCAACGGTGTAAGTAGTAGCTTGATCTTGCTTAGGAGATGGTGGAATGAATGCGAAAGAGCGTAGAGGATCAAAAGAACCATGAAGTGGATCAGAGACATCATGAAAAGGATTGGATGATATGGAGGGTTTCTGATCTTGATCTTTCTGTATGTTCTTTTCTTTATCATTTTTAGAGTCTTCTTGACATGGAGCCACTTCTAAGGACAAGGAAGTAGGTTGGATTTGTATGGAAGACTTTGGAAGAGATGGCGAAGGACTAGCTGAAGTAGGCATTATAGCGCATAAAGGCTTAGGCTCTTTAGGTTTGACATTATTGAAATTATTTGCAGCCAAGTGAAGATTATCTTGAGTATCTTTAAGAGGTGGCCCTTGAGGATAACTATAGGGAACCGCATGGAAAGTCTTAGGATCTTTGTTGGATGAAGGATTTGTGAAAGATTTGGAAGACTTAGAAACTTTAGGAGATGTGTGGATGTTGGAGGAAGTAGAGGATGGAAGGGAACCATCACAAGACAAAGGTTCAACATTAACATGATCTTGCTGGACAGTGTAATCTTTATTTTCAGCATGAGAGTTTTTAGACAAGACATGCTCATAGTATCTTCGTTTATAATCAGCATGGAAAGCTTTCTCTTCCTCAATAGAAGTAGATGTATCATATTGTTCACAACAAATATCATAATTTCTCTCAAAATCAGAATCATATGGATCACCATCACAATCTATCCAATAGGATGACCCTTTAGTAAGCCTAAGCACACGACGAGGAGGACTATTAGGAATAGAGGTATCATAGGTATGGCTAAATTGTCCATCATCATAGTCATCATAGTCATCATACGTGGGTGTATCACTCTTTTTGGAAGAGACATCACAAGGACTATCACGTTGCTCTTTATGGTATGTCTTCTGAAGAGAAGTAAGACTCTTGGGAGAAGTAGAAGAAGAATGACATCTTGAAGAAGAGGAAAATGAAGACCTAGTGGAAGAAGAATACTTGGATAATGAGGAATTCGAATGATGTTTAGAAGAGTCATGATAAGACTTGGAAGGTGAAAAATGTGAATAGTGTTTAGAAGAATCATGATAAGACTTAGAATATGAAGAATGAGAATGATGTCTGGAAGAGTCATGATAAGACTTGGAAGGTGAAGAAGAATGAGAAGATTTAGAAGATGAAGAATATTTGGATGAGATCATGAGTATGATTCTAGAAAAGGCATCTAATTTAATTGATTTTTCTTTTATTTTTGCTATAAATTCATCACTCATGAAAATTTTGGAGGAACAACACTTTTCGAATATGTCAATGAGCTCAAGATCATCTATTCTTAAGAGAGGTTCCTTAACAAGATAGTCAAGATTCATGGTTATAGAAGAGGAGAAATCAAGCATGGAAGAAATGAATAGATGAATAGAAGAAAGTAGACTAGATAGCAAGAGGAAAAGAATCAAGAAGAAGAAGAAGAATTTCTCATGGGAATAGAAGACTTTAGAAGAACATGGGAAATGGAGAAGAAAGAAGAAGACTAAGAGCCATCTTGTGCAATTGATACCATAACATTCATTAAGATGTTGAGCAACATGACAACACCTAGGATCTAAGATCTGGACTGACCAAGGAAGACTGAAAATAGAAGACCCTTGATAATAGGATGACCTCACAAAATGTCAACACCAAACTAGGATAATCAAAGTTCTCTATTGTCCAAAGAGAAATGAAAAGATAGAAGCGTGGGCTTTACCAACACTGTCAAAGAGGTGCTTCAAATCAAAGGGTGACTACCCTTGCACTTTTGAACCAGGAGGTTGGGCTAGGCCAAAATATAATTGAAATTGAGATTAAATAAAAATTATTTGGACAATAAGAGTACTAAAATTCTCCAAGAATGTGACTAACAATTCTAGAGATAAACTTTCTCACCAAGAACAACCTTCTAATGTGATATTTCTCTTTGGCTAATGTGATACTGATGTTGATCTTGACCAATTTGTGCAAAATTTTGATTTTTTAAAGTCTAATTTCAAGTTTCCGAATGTGAGGGTGAAAATGTCTGATTTCAATCACAAATTCAACAGCATTTGGACAGGTTTGCAAACAGTAGAGGATCAAACATGTCTTCAAACACTTGAAACAAGGGCAAAAGCAACCTTGCCAAGACAAACACTTGTGATATCAAAAATAAAATTGCACCTTATGAATGCTACCGATTGTTTGTATGTTGAGAATGTTTACACTGGTATCACACAATCGAAGACACTTCAAGCAAATCTATCCTAGAAAGTCAAGGCTCAATACTTATCAACTTAGCCCACAACTTGATGCCCCCTTGCCTCACACCAAGTGGTTACCCACAAGAGATATTGGCTTTGTCGTGGAAGTGTCAAACGACACAACCAAAGGGACACATATGGTGAGTATCTTAAGGTGATCCGGGTAAACCACTTGGATCAATCCTTGCACTAAGAAGATAAGCGGCTAAATAAAGGTAGCTTCTATCTAATGGTTCTTAATAAGGGCTTCCGTTCATAACACCCCTCTTGCTCCTCATAAAGGACTAGGACCTCGCGGCCTCAAGAGTACCTTAAGCATTCTTGCTCAATGCTTTCTCCATGGTCGCAATCCCATGAGCTACTCACATCAAGTGAAGACAAGTGTTATGTCTACCAAAGTTTTGTGTCCTTGATAGCCTTGAGATTATAGTGAGTTGGAATCACTCGCCACCAAGGAAAATGATGACAAGGTTGTCCCCACTTGGGTCGTTCCTCTTGATTACTCAAGAGCAGGCCCACTAAAGGATTTCTATACTAAACAAAAAGTGGATTAACTCTTGAGGTTCAAGGTTTTTGGTTCACCACAAGGGTAAAGAGCATACTCCCCTATCTCAAGAATCTCTCCCAAACACACCAAGCAAAGAGGTTCAATTACCCCCTTGCTTCCAAAACCTTAAGATGGGTCAAGATTTTCTGATTCACCTAAAGGTGAAGAGCATACTTCTCCTACCACCTCAAGATCCCTTTCACAAGGTATTAAGATTCCTAATACAATTAGTAAATGCCACAAATGAAAGGAAAGTAAATAACAAGCAAGAAATGAAATTTTTTTATTTGTTTTTATGCTTGGGCAGCCCTACAAAAACCATTAGTAGCCCTCTTTGACATGCGATTCTTTTGGCAAAATATCTCAAGCAAGTGCACCTACAACCACAACTTGTTAGACCCACAATGGTTAGCACATGAAAAATCTGATAATCTGCAAAAATAATTGATCAAATGATAAAATCTGAAAATGAAACCATCATGGTTGGATTGGGCTCAGAAAGACCTTTCCAACGATATATCACACTTAAAATTTTGATACCATTTGCAAAATTTCAAAAAAAATGGGCACCCGTTTTCCAGAGTGGCACGGATTTGAAAACGCTGGAATTTGAAAACGCTGGAAATTTCAAAATTTTTCAAAAAGATAGCTAAGAACCTGAAACTTGCAAGATAGATACAATAACCCAAAAATAGGTCACTGCCAGGTACAGACACAGTATCGCGCGATACTTCGCCCGACACCAGGTGATACTTCTCAGTCCGTGCGATATTTCGCCTTATTCCAGGCGATATACCTCAATACTAGTGGGCGATATACTCCAGGCAGGTCGGGCGATAGTCCGTCAAGGGTGAACTATCGCGCGATATTTCTCTTCAAAGAGGGCGATATTTCTAGCATGCGAGAAGTATCGCACCACTATATAAAGGTATATCGCGCGATATTTCTGAGAAGTATCGCGCGATACTCTGAGACAAAAAACCAGAGACGCAGATTTTTCCGAAAATTAATCCGAAAATGATGAAAAATGCAGAATTAAAAGGGACAAAGCTAATCTAGCCTGCCCCACGGTGGGCGCCAGAAATGTACACACTAAAATATGCACTTCTATGAACCATTACATGCAAGGTTACTCAAGAGTGAGGCCTCACAAAGCGGCTCATAGCTCTCTATGCATGGAGTTGCAAGGGACTATGAGTTTTGCTCTCAGCTAGAGCTACAAGCTTGTGACCTTGCTAGTCAACCATACAATGAGAGATTCACAATGAAGACAAGGGCAAGAGTGCCAATATCTCCAAGAATCCAATATGAAATGCAATGCAATGCAACTAAGATAAAGATGCAAATGTGCAAGCTATGCTATGAAAATGGAAGTACAAACTAAGCTATGAAGGGAAATAGCAATGGATTACAATGCCTCCTATTTAGACTATGTGAGCTTATTCTATTGCATAAAAGAAATCTAAGCTAAGAATGCCATGAAAATGAAGCTACTATGCAAGAAATGAAATCTAACTATGAAGCAAGAAAGCCATGATGATGCAAGAATGAAGACAAGAAGATAGAGTGTTGATGAAGATCTAAGATGAATGCCAATAATGCTCCAAATCTTCAAACCCTAGATGCAAGAATGTCTCCAAAAGCTCCAAGATGACCTAAAAAACCTGTAGCATAACAATAGCATAAAATATGGATATGCAAATGGAGGAGAGAGCTCTCCTTTTATAAGAAATGAGGTGAAATGGACCATGGAGATTAAGAGGCAAAAAGTCTTAATCAGCGGTGGAGGTTGAAAGAGGAGCAATCCATGTGCACAAGTATCCTCCAATGAGAGTGAAGTGTTGACTTTTGAGCCTCATGTGAGACAAAAGTGCTTTTTCCCTTTTTATAAAATATGAATAATGCTTTATTTGTGCAACTTAGGATAAGAGGGAAAGAGGGGCTTTTTTATTTAATTAAAAGGGGAGGAAATATTCCTTTTAATCAAATAAAGACTTAGGATAAATAGTTAGCCCAAGGATAAAAATCCACTATATGATTGAAATTAGGATTTGATCAAGAAATTGATATTGTTGAAAATATTGATTATTGATAAAAATGATTCAGGATTGATAAATCAAATAAATGGGGCCCAAAGTCTAGGCGACCATTTTAGGGTGCATACACATACCACCTAGGGTTTTGCTACTTGAAGACATACATGCCTACATTCATTGTAAGATTGGTGAGATTGGTGATATTGAGCTCATTTCCACATTTTAAGAGCTAAGTGTTGATGAAAAACTCAAGGATGATCATGAACATTTGAGAGTCAAGGGTTTGATAAATGCCCTACATTTCCCAAAGGTATTAAAAAATGAATGGATCAGAATTGTTCTAAGTCATTTTCATGATGGAAAACTATGGCTAGATGAGCCCGTGAAGATCATGAAGGATATTATACATGCAGTAACAGGCTACCCTACCACTGACAAATTCAAAATACTGAGGAGTGCACAGAGAACTGAGGTAGAGAAAGCCACTGGAGCAGAATGGGATGGTAGAGGATTGAAAGTAAACACAATTGTGGATCCAAAAACCAAGTTCAGAGCAAATATAATTGGGTACAAGATATTTCAATCAAGTAGACCCAATATTGTACCGTGTGGAGCGATAGATATTAAATTTAATATGGTGAAAAAGGGATTTCAGTTGGACCTCACCGAGTTATTGTTGAAACAAGTTGAAGAAAACATGAAAAAAAATTGGTCAACAAAATCGAATACATGTACATTTGGATCACTATTACTTTGCATATTCTTTTATGTGCACAACTTTTTTCCCTCCATCAGTAATATTTCCTGGACTACCGACAAGCTAGTGACACTGCAAATAAATGATTTGATACAAATATTGGTTGAAAATTGTGTGAGTATATTGGATGTCTACTTTGAGAAATTTAAAGATAGAATGACTGCCAGAAGTAGGATACCGAGATAATTGGTTGAAGAATATGAACATGATGAAGTCTAAAAGGAAAGGCATTAAAATGGCTACTAGGTTTGGAACCTATGAGGAATCAAAAAAAAGAATTAAAATGGATCTAGTTATTGGGAAGGCAACAAAGAAATCAAGAAAATGATAAACAAACTGGTTAAACAATTTGGAGAAGATGCAGATGATTCTGAGGCATATAAAGACATTCTAGTTGAGGTAGCAATCGAGGGCCAATTACTTCTTTCTGACACTGCATACGATGAAGAGGCAACTGAGTTTGACAAAGATGCCGAATCTACACCGATTAAGCCCACTCCTAAGAACAAGCAGGAAAAAGTGTAAACTAGAACACAAACAAGGTCTACCACTGTTGCATCACCTCCACTGAAGAAAGGAGTAGTAAAGATGTAAAGGCCTACACCGACCAAGACTTATCAAAAGAAGAGAGGTACACAAGCTACCTCCGAGGCACCAAAGAAGAGAAGGAAGCTGATAAGAGGAAAAGATGATGTTGATGATGAAGAGGAGGATGACATAAATCAATTTAAGGTAGTTTTGAATAGAGAACACATGAGTTAGATAAATCAATAATAGACACCGGAGGCCTCAGTAACCCACAATTGAGTTGGTTTTTACATATGACAAGTGAGGACCATAATAAGATAGAGGAAGCAGTAATTCAAATGATGATTAAATTTTAAAAGGTACCAATAGAATTTTCAAAATATATACCTAAAAGTTTATATGATAAAATATCATCTAGTAGATGTACACACTAAAATATGCACTTCTATGAACCATTGCATGCAAGGTTACTCAAGAGTGAGGCCTCACAAAGCGGCTCATAGCTCTCTATGCATGGAGTTGCAAGGGACTATGAGTTTTGCTCTCAGCTAGAGCTACAAGAAAGTGACCTTGCTAGTCAACCATACAATGAGAGATTCAAGTGAAGACAAGGGCAACAATGCCAATATCTCCAAGAATCCAATATGAAATGCAATGCAATGCAACTAAGATGAAGATGCAAATGTGCAAGCTATGCTATGAAAATGGAAGTACAAACTAAGCTATGAAGGGAAATAACAATGGATTACAATACCTCCTATTTAAACTAGATGAATTAATCTAAAGAAAAAAGAAAATCTAAACTAAGAATGCCATGAAAATGAAGCTACTATGCAAGAAATGAAATCTAACTATGAAGCAAGAAAGCCATGATGATGCAAGAATGAAGACAAGAAGATAGAGTGTTGATGAAGATCTAAGATGAATGTCAACAATGCTCCAAATCTTCAAACCCTAGATGCAAGAATGTCTCCAAAAGCTCCAAGATGACCTAAAAAACCTGTAGCATAACAATAGCATAAAATATGTATATGCAAATGAAGGAGAGAGCTCTCCTTTTATAAGAAATGAGGAGAAATGGACCATGGAGATTAAGAGGCAAAAAGTCTTAATCAGCGGTGGAGGTTGAAAGAGGAGCAATCCATGTGCACAAGTATCCTCCAATGAGAGTGAAGTGTTGACTTTTAAGCTTCATGTGAGACAAAAGGTGCTTTTTTCCTTTTTATAAAATAGGAATAATACTTTATTTGTGCAACTTAGGATAAGAGGAAAGTGGGGCTTTTTATTTAATTGAAAGGGGAGGAAATATTCCTTTTAATTAAATAAAGACTTAGGATAAATGGTTAGCCCAAGGATAAAAATCCAATATATGATCAAAATTAATATTTGATCAAGAAATTAATAATGTTGAAAATATTGATTATTGATAAAAAATGATTCAGGATTGATAAATTGAATAAATGGGGCCCAAAGTCTAGGCGACCATTTTAGGGTGCATACATTTGCCCCTCTTTGACTAATGTGTGATCGATCTGGGAACACATGTAGTCAAAGAATGAAGTTGAAATGTGAGATCGATCTGGGATCACAAAACAACTCAGATATGAGGTCGATTCAGGATCACATCTGGACAAACATAAACAAAAGCTTAGACCAACACCGTCGCTGCTAGGTGCAAATCAAGCTTTAGACAAAACCATCACCGTCGCTGCTAGGCAATAATCAATGTCTAAAAATGGGAGATAAGAATCTCAAATTTTGAGCAAAAGCTCACAAAAGATGTCTGAATCAGGAAAATCAAGAGAATTAGGGATGAGAATCCCATAAATACTGCCCCCTCGGAATCGAAATCAAAATCTGTTAGAGGAGAGATAGTGAACTGATAAAGATTTGACCAAATCATAATGAAATCATAATCGAATGTAAATGATAACAGGATAACCATTAGGCAATGAAACATGCCCCAGCGATGAGCTAGAAGAAAAGAGATAGGGCGAATGAAAGACTAGAAAATTGAGAGACATGAAAAGGAAGAAATTCCACCGAAAATCAAATTATGCCTCAAAAGGTCAGTCAACTGCTCAGAAGAAGGAAAAAATTTTTGAAATGCGACTCGGATTTCGATTTCAAGTCCGAAAATGGATAGAAAATGATGTGATATGAAAGACTAGAAATGAAAGATATGATCAAGAGGAATCAAAAAAATGAGCACAGTTGACCAACAAGTCCGTAGATGATAAAAAAGAGAGCTCTCTCCATATGCAAGGTGCAGAAACTAAACTAACATGAACCTAAAAATGCAAGCTACTATGAAAAGTGGTTGACTTGCAAGGTCACAACGCTTATAGACATCTAATTATCATCATCGAGCTTTATTGGTAGCATCGTAAGATCATACAAGGCACACTAGCATAGCTATGTGGATATGAATATGATCTTTATCAGATAGAAATGTGGAAATTTCACCTAGGCATCAAAGACATATAGGTCAAGATGACTAGTGCAGTGAGATTACCTAAGTTTGATATGGCAAGATTATGCTTGTATCAAGACACATGAAAGTCAGGATAACTAGAAGCATGCACTCACATAACAGTCAAGGATAATACCTTGTCAATCCATAGTGTCAAGTAAGACCAGCATAAATGCTCATGACAGGTAGGACCAACAAAATATACCCACAAGCAGATAAAGAAATAAAACATGTTCTCATACCCTCAGTCTTCTAGCTATGCATCATCGAAAACTTCTCAGGGAGAGACCACTCATCAAAGAAATCTTCATAGACACCACACAAAGAAAAATAAAGTCAACATATCTCAACGAGTTGATTGTTTAAGTGTGTGTGTGTTGGTCATAGAGTCAAATTCTGAGTATCATACCTGCTAATGAGAAATATCGCATCATACTTTAGACTATTGGGTAAGACATCTGATAAGTGTTAAGAAACACTCGACGCAAGGGTAGTGTTGAAAAACACTGTTTGGGGTGGTGTTTGAAAAACACCTATTGTGAAATGCCCCAAGAGACAAACGCACCAAAAGGACCTATGCGAATAGTTATGCCCCCTAGACAAAGACAAAGACCAATTCCAGACTAGGCCAAATGAGGTCAAGGCATGATGGAAAGTGGTTAAGTGTTGAGGACGCATGCTAACAAATAGGGGTGCAAAGGCCTCAAGTAGCGCCTGTTTCCAGGTTTTCACTACTTGGAATCATTTTTTATTTTTTCATTTTTTTGTATTTTTGCTACCAAGGCGCCTATTGCTAGGTTTTCACCAAGGCACTTTTTCTATTTTTTTAATTTTTTTGAATATTTTGATTTTTTTGTATTTTTCTCAGGACTTTTTATGCTTTGTAGGATTTTTTCAGCATCATATCTGAATTTTTTTGGTATTTTTTCAGGATCAATAAAATATATACAAAGGATGCCCCCAGACAGAAATGGGCATTAAACTCATGAGAAAAATCACATCGTGCAGTCCCAATATCTAGCAATGTGAGGGACAAGATGGATGAGCAAGCTGGTGGAGACAAGGAGAATGAAAGCGAACGGAGGGAAGAAATCCTCAAGGTCAAACTCTTCAAGAATACCCAAGCTAGGGAAAAAAAATTGTCATGTAAAGCACATTTGGACAAGCAAGGAAAGCCAGCATAGGATAAGCCTCAAAAGTGTAATGCAAAAGAAGGAAAGGATGCAGTCCAAAGGAGTAGACATGTCAAGAGGCTTCATAGCATCACATTTTACTTTTTTGTTTAGATCAAGATGAAAGGGGAAAAGGATAGCGAAAGGCTAGAATGAATGGAGGAAAATGAAGATGAAGGCTAGACATGAATGGAATGAAAGCAAGATCATCATAAGATAGCTCACAAAATAGCCAAATGTTCACGTATAGATCAACATTGTCAAGATCAAAGAGAGAAGATGAAATGAATGAAATATGTAGAAGAACTACGCATGATGCCTGATTGCCAGGTTTTCATCATGGTACTTATCCAAGGTGCCACAAGGGAGTGGTTTTCACCATAGGATGAATTTATTTCTCTTTACTTTTGCTACCAAGGTGCCTGTTTCCAGGTTTTCACCATGGCACATTTTCAATTTTTTATTTTTTTTAATTTTTTGCTATTTTTTAAATTTTTCCATTTTTTTGAATTTTATAATTTTTTGGAAGAAAGCAAGCTTTTAGGATAATGCTCCTTGAAAGGATAAACCATGATATGTCAATGATTCAAAATGATATGCTCAAAGATGCTGAAGGGGAAAGGAAGACGCATGAGGAATAGGCAAATGAGGAAAAAAAAAAAATGAGAGAAGGTAGAAGGATAATGAATGGAAGGAATGTGAAAAGGTAGATGGAAAGAAAGGTAAGATCAACGTCAATACACACCTTGAAGGGTGATGGGAAAAATGGAGGAAACGTAAACCATATTCTAGTCCAAATGTGAACCATATTCTGGTTCATTATTGCTATGTGACTCCTCGAAGAGAGGATTGGTGTGTTTGTTATAATTCTCAAATGTGAATGGAGGAATACGAGAAGGAATATGGAAAATGTTTAGCAGAGGTTGTGGTTCAGACGCATGGAATGAAAGAATGTTTTTGGAAGAAGATGAAGTGGAAGTCTTTGGAAGCTTGAATGTCAATTTCACTTTTTGTTCAACATAAGACTCTTTCAAGAGAGACTTTGGAATCCATATGGCTTTAAGCTTTTTATTTTCTTTTGATGTGTTAGAGAGAATATCTTCAATGATGGATTTTGGAACCCATACTTGTCTTGTAGTTTTCTTCTTAGATATCTCTTTTGACTTTATGCCTCCATGTCGATTAGAGGAGACATGGTGATCTTCTTTTTTTGATGGATTCTGGTATTGCTTCTTTTTCTTGTATTGAATATTCAAGTTACTTCCAAAAGACTTGGGACTTGTGGAAGAAGGAAAATACGACTGGTTTCGATGGGTGGATGGATGAAAAGGCTTCGAGGGTATGTATCTATGTTGATCTTGAGGAAAGATATGAGATGGAGGGACGTAAGGACCCAAGATGGATGACGAATTAGGAGAATTAGGAGGGGAAAGTGAAGGGACATAAGGACCCAAGATGGAAGGAAGATGTGAAGATCTTGGTAGTGGTGGAGGAGGTCCAAGGATGGAAGTGGAAGATGCAAAAGGATAATCAATAAGTTCATCAACATCTATATGACAACCAAGGATATCAGCATCTTTAGAGTGAGCATTAGAGTTTTCAACAGGATCATGCACATCTTGAATAGGAGCAGTTTCTTTGATAGGATCATTCGTAGCTTGCAAAGATTTAGGAAGAGCAGAAAGTGGAAGTGAACATGGAGTGGTAGAATAGGAAGATGGAAGACTTTGATCTTGACAATGATTGTTGGGTAGCATAAGTGTATCAACTCTTTCTAGATTTTCAATAGGCTCAACATTGGAAGTAACAACACCATTTTTAATAACCTTAATGGAAGTATCATCTTTCGAAAGTGCAAGTGTAGTAAGGTTATTTTGATTATCAATAAGCTTAACTGTGTAAGTAGTAGCTTGATCTTGCTTAAGAGATGGTGGAATGAATGAGGAAGGGTGTAGAGGATCAAAAGAACCATGAACTGGATGGGAGACATCATGAAAATGATTGGATAATATGGAAGGTTCTTGATCTTGATCTTTCTTTATATTTTTTTCTTTATCATTTTGAGACTCCTCTTGACATGAAGCCACTTCTAAGGACAAGGAAGCATGTTGGAGTGGTATGGAAGACTTTGGAAAAGATGGTGAAGGAATAGCTAAAGTAGTGTATAAAGGCTTAGGCTCTTTAGGTGTAGCATTATTGGAAGTATTTGTAGCCAAGTGAAGGTTAGCTTGAGTTTCTTTAAGAGGTAGCCCTTGAGGATAACTATAGGGAACTGCATGGAAAGTCTTAGGATCTTTGTTGGATGAAGGATTTGTGAAAGATTTGGATGACTCAGAAGCTTTAGGAAGTGTGTGGGTATTGGAGGAAGTGGCAGATGGAAGGGGACCATCACAAGACAAAGGTTCAACATTAATATGATTTTGCTTGAGAGTGAGATTTTTATTTTCAGCATGAGAGTTTTTAGAGGAGAGATGCTCATAGTATCTACGTTTATAATCAGCACGAAAAGCTTTCTCTTCCTCAATAGAAGTAGATGTATCATATTGTTCACAACAAATATCATAATTTCTCTCAAAATTAGAATCATATGGATCCCCATCACAATCTACCCAATAGGATGACCCTTTAGTAAGCCTAAGCACACGACGAGGAGGACTCTTAGGAATAGAGTTGCCATAAGTATTGCTACATTGTCCATCATCATAGTCATCATAGTCATCAAAGGTAGGTGTCTCACTCTTTGTGGAAGAGACATCACAAGGACTATCATGTTGCTCTTTATGGTATGTCTTCTGAAGAGAAGTAAGACTCTTGGGAGAAGTAGAAGAAGAATGAGATCTTGAAGAAGAGGAAATTGAAGACTTAGTGGAAAAAGAATACTTGGATAATGAGGAATTCGAATGATGTTTAGAAGAGTCATGATAAGATTTGGAAGATGAAGAATGTGAATAGTGTTTAGAAGAATCATGATAAGACTTAGAAGATGAGGAATGATGAGAAGATTTAGAAGATGAAGAATATTTGGAAGAAGAAGATCGTGATATGATCATGTTTATGATTCTAGCAAAGGCTTCTGATTTAAACATCTTTTCTTTTATTTTTGCTATAAATTCATCACTCATGAGAATTTTGGAAGAACAACACTTTTCGAATATGTCAATGAGCTCAAGATCGTCTATTCTTAATAAAGGTTCCAAAACCAGATAGTCAAGATTCATGGTTATAGAAGAGGAAGAATCAAGCATGGAAGAAATGAATAGAAGAGATGAATAAAGGAATGTAGACTAGATAATAAGAGGAAAAGAATCAAGAAGAAGAAGAAGAATTTTCCATGGGAATAGAAGACTTTAGAAGAACATGGGAAATGGAGAAGAAAGAAGAAGACTAAGAGTCATCTTGTGTAATTGATACCATAATGTTCATTGAGATGTTGAGCAACATGACAGCACCTAGGATCTAAGATCTAGACTGACCAAGGAAGACTGAGAATTAAAGACCCTTGGTGATAAGATGACCTCACAAAATGTCAACACCAAACTAGGATAATCGAAGTTCTCTATTGTCCAAAGAGAAATGAAAAGATGGAAGGGGCTTTACCAACACTGTCAAAGAGGTGCTTCAAATCAAAGGATGAATATCCTTGCACTTTTGAATCAGGAGGTTGGACTAGGCCAAAATATAATTGAAATTGAGATAAATGAAAATGATTTGGACAATAAAAGTACTAAAATTCTCCAAGAATGTAGCTAGCAATTTTAGAGATAAACTTTCTCACCAAAAACAACCTTCTAATGTGATATTTCTCTTTGGCTAATGTGATACTGATGTTGATCTTGACCAATTTGTGCAAAATTTTGAGTTTTTAAAGTCTAATTTCAAGTTTTCGAATGTGAGGGTGAAAATGTCTGATTTCAATCACAAATTCAACAGCATTTGGACAGGTTTGCAAACAGTAGAGGATCAAACATGTCTCCAAACACTTGAAACAAGGGCAAAAGCAACCTTGCCAAGACAAGCACTTGTGATATCAAAATAGAAAACCTTATGAATGCTACCGTTTGTTTGAATGTTAAGAACGTTTACACTGATATCACACAATCGAAGACACTTCAAGCAATATCTACCTACAAGACAAGGCTCATTACTCATCAACTTAGCCCACAACTTGATGCCCCCTTGCCTCACACCAAGTGGTTGCCCACAAGAGATATTGGCTTTGTCATGGAAGTGTCAAACAACACAACCAAAGGGACACATATGGTGAGTATCTTGGGGTGATCCGGGTTATTCCACTTGGATCAATCCTTGCACTAAGAAGATAAGTGGCTAAAAAAGGTGGTTTCTAATCTATGGTTCTTAATAAGGGTTTCCGTTCACAACACCCCTCTTGCTCCTCGTAAAGGACTAGGACCTCGCGGCCTCAAGAGTACCTTAAGCATTCTTGCTCAATGTTTTCCTCATGGTCACAATCCCACAAGTACTTACATCAAGCGAAGACAAGTGTTATGTCTACCAAGGTTTTGTGTCCTCGATAGCCTTGAGATTATAGTGAGTTGGAATCACTCGCCACCAAGTAAAATGATGACAAGGTTGTCCCCACTTGGGTCATTCCTCTTGATTGCTCAAGAGCAGGCCCGCTAAAGGATTTCTATATTAAACAAAAAGTGGATTAACTCTTGAGGTTCAAGGTTTCTGGTTAACCACAAGGGTGAAGAGCATACTCCCCTATCTCAAAAATCTCTCCCAAACACACCAAGAAAAGAGATCAATTACCCCCTTGCTTCCAAAACCTTAAGATGGGTCAAGATTTTCTGATTCACCTAAAGGTGAAGAGCATACTTCTCCTACCACCTCAAGATCCCTTTCACAAGGTATTAAGATGCCTAATACAATTAGTGAATGCCACACTTGAAAGGAAAGTAAATAAACAAGCAAAAAATAATAAATTTTTTTTTTTGTTTTTATGCTTGGGCAGCCCTACAAAAACCATTAGTAGCCCTCTTTGACATGCGTTCTTTTGACAAATTTCAAGTAATGAGAGCACCTACAACCACAACTTGTTAGACCAACAAGAGTTAGGAGAATCAAAATCCAAAATCTACCAATGATTAGTACATGAAAAATTAGATAATCTACAAAAATAACTGATCAAATGATAAAATCTGAAAATGAAACCATCATGGTTGGATTAGGCTCGGAAAGACCTTTCCAACGATATCTCACACTTAAACTTTTGATACCATTTGCAAAATTTCAAAAAAAAATGGGCACCCGTTTTCCAGAGTGGCATGGATTTGAAAACGCTGGAAATTTTAGAAAATTTCAAAAAGATAGCTAAGAACCCGAAACTTGCAAGATACAAAATAGTTCACTGTTAGATCAGGCGATATACCTCAGACTTCACCAGTATCGTGCGATACTTCTTCCTATAGCCAGGCGATACTTCCCCAATCGAGCGATACTTCGCACGATGCCAGGCGATACTTCGCCCGATGCCAGGCGATACTTCGCCCGATGCCGGGCGATAGACTTCAATATAGGTGTGCGATACTTTTTCCGCGAGAACTATCGCTCCAAGACAGGAAGTATATCGCGCGATATTTCTGAGAAGTGTCGCGCGATAATCTGAGACAGAAAACCAGAGACGCAAATTTTTCCGAAAATTAATCCGAAAATGATGAAAAATGCAGAATTAAAGGGACAAAGCTAATCTACTCTGCCCCACGGTGGGCGCCAAAAATGTACACACTAAAATATGCACTTCTATGAACCATTGCATGCAAGGTTACTCAAGAGTGAGGCCTCACAAAGCGGCTCATAGCTCTCTATGCATGCAGTTGCAAGGGACTATGAGTTTTGCTCTCAGCTAGAGCTACAAGAAAGTGACCTTGCTAGTCAACCATACAATGAGAGATTCAAGTGAAGACAAGGGCAACAATGCCAATATCTCCAAGAATCCAATATGAAATGCAATGCAATGCAACTAAGATGAAGATGCAAATGTGCAAGCTATGCTATGAAAATGGAAGTACAAACTAAGCTATGAAGGGAAATAACAATGGATTACAATACCTCCTATTTAAACTAGATGAATTAATCTAAAGCAAAAAGGAAATCTAAACTAAGAATGCCATGAAAATGAAGCTACTATGCAAGAAATGAAATCTAACTATGAAGCAAGAAAGCCATGATGATGCAAGAATGAAGACAAGAAGATAGAGTGTTGATGAAGATCTAAGATGAATGTCAACAATGCTCCAAATCTTCAAACCCTAGATGCAAGAATGTCTCCAAAAGCTCCAAGATGACCTAAAAAACCTGTAGCATAACAATAGCATAAAATATGTATATGCAAATGAAGGAGAGAGCTCTCCTTTTATAAGAAATGAGGAGAAATGGACCATGGAGATTAAGAGGCAAAAAGTCTTAATCAGCGGTGGAGGTTGAAAGAGGAGCAATCCATGTGCACAAGTATCCTCCAATGAGAGTGAAGTGTTGACTTTTGAGCCTCATGTGAGACAAAAGGTGCTTTTTTCCTTTTTATAAAATAGGAATAATACTTTATTTGTGCAACTTAGGATAAGAGGAAAGTGGGGCTTTTTATTTAATTGAAAGGGGAGGAAATATTCCTTTTAATTAAATAAAGACTTAGGATAAATGGTTAGCCCAAGGATAAAAATCCAATATATGATCGAAATTAAGATTTGATCAAGAAATTAATAATGTTGAAAATATTGATTATTGATAAAAAATGATTCAGGATTGATAAATTGAATAAATGGGGCCCAAAGTCTAGGTGACCATTTTAGGGTGCATATAGTAGATAGACTTATGCTTTAAGAACCAAGAAGAGAATGAGGGAACACTCCCTAATAATGGCAATGTCAACATTAACAGTCATTAAGATTGAAGAGATGATGAAGCATTATTCCAAGATATTTCTAGTTAAAAGCAGAGCATTGCAAATACTTGATGAAAATTTGGCGGAAGTTGATGAGAATAGTCAGTTGTTATGGACTTCTATTCTCCAAGCCTGAGCTGAAGCAGATAAGATGGCATTGACCATAATACCCATGAGGAAGTCTAAAAGAAAAGGCAAAGGCATCCATTCAGATGATGCATATCTGGCCACTAAGTTCCTCATAGAGCTATCATACACTGAGGTTCCTGATACAACTATTTCCATTAACTACCAAGAAGTGTACCAAGATGCACCTGAGCAGGTGATAAGAACTGGAATAAATGATGGTTCAAAAAATGTACTTATAGAAGACATCACTAATGGAGACCCTGATGATATCAAGGATGATGATGACATCACCATTTATGGAGCTCAAACATATGAAAAAGCCTCCTTCGAGCCAACAGTAAGCATTATACTAGGTGACCTTCCAATTTTGGTTCAAGCAGTTGAAATTATATCACAAAAGGAACCCGAAGGCTCAATCCCTGAGCAATAGAAGAATACAATAGGGGAGAAAGGAACAAGCACACAAGGAACTGTAGAGTCAAATGAGCCTAAGGAGAAAGAGGATGACACATAGGCACAATAAGATCCTAAGCTTGAAAACACTACCGAGACAACCACCACCGATACTACATCAGAGGCCCCTACTCAATCAATCGAAACTCAGGTCACAGAGCAACATAAAAAGGATGATAATATGTCAACTAAGCAATATAAGACAAACATAGAGGTAAAATCTCTAGTACCTTTTGTGAAGACATCTCCACAAGAGACCAAGAAGAAGAAGAAGAAACATGGAAAAGGGCTAGTCACTTTGGATGAGATAATTGAGATTCCAGAATGGGACCTAAGTTATTTGGACCTTGAGGAGCTAAGGAAGTATGGATAATTGTGCATGAGGAAGGATGCACAGGAAAAACTAAGAAAAGAAAGCAAAAGAAAGTGGATATTAGAAGATGTAAGAGACATCCTTCAACATGTTGTTCCTAATGTTACAATAAATGAAGATACTCTAATTCTGGACCAACTTGCATCTCTTACAAACCATATAAATGCCCTAGATGTAGATGTAGAGAAAAGGATAGAAGAGAGGGAAGAAGAAAAACTACATCAAAAACTTGCCGAGAAAATCAGCCAAGAAGTGGCTATAAACAAGGTAAAACTTTCTGAGGTTATAACTGAGCTTCAATCTATAACTCAGAAGATTATCCAAATATTTTTTAAGTTATGCAGTATGGAAACCTTCACTACCAAGGTCAGTGAAAAGATCAAGAAGCTAGATGCAAACATCTTGGCTAGTACAAATGCTTCTCTAACCCAACCCAATGCTTTCCATAAACATATCCTTAAAGTAAAAGAATTGAGACGGTTGAGAGAAAACCTAAGGAAGAAGGAAGAAATAATAAGTGACCAAGTCACCGAGTTGCAAGCTGAGCTACTACCACATTTGAAGATTTGGAGCGATATATTAATAAGGCTAAGGTATTAGTCGCCACCCCTTAAATATCAGTTTTGGAGAACATTTTTGATATGCATGCACAAGTCGGTCTTGAGCACATTGCTCTTACCAACTTGAAAGAGGAATGGAAAAACCTCTTAGCTTCATTGCAGAAAACCCACCAGCACATATTTGATAAGAAAAATGGGGAAAACATGTATATGCCAATGTACTTCACTATATACCGAGAGCATGCACTTAGGGGGAGTTTTGTATAGAGTTAGTATAATTTTGGGGAATATGTATATATGGAGCTAGATACTAATTTTTGAGATTCAATACATATACATTATGGTTTTGATACTAATGCCAAAGGGGGAGATTGTTATCTCTATTTGAGCATTAAGTGTTGTTATTAGTATCAAATAAGATCAATTGGTAAAAGATGGTTAAAGGAGCTATACAAGCTAGTCGAATGAACTTACAAAGCCTTCATACCGAGTAGTTACAAGGCATAGCCTAGAGCTAAAAGAACACACGTTTAACCAAGTATGTTTACTGAGCATTAGAGTATACCAAGCACTGAGTCAGTTAACACTGAGCATTCTGCACAACAAGCATCTGTTAATTCACTGAACAAAGAATGCAGTGTTTACTGAGTTGTTCAGGAAACAACATAGTGATGGAAATATAAATGGAGTAACTGAGAGGGGGGGGGGGGTGAATCAGTTAACCACAAAATATTACCACAGATCCCTTAAATGTCTATAATAAATATTTTCTGTTGTCTCTTGATAAACAAAGAGAATAACTGTAACTCGATAATAACAGAAAGCATTAATTATAACTCTTCTTTAGCATTCACCAATTATTAATGTGTAAGCATAATGAAACAACAAGAGCACAAGAGACACTAGATTTAACGTGGAAACCCAATATGGGAAAAATGACCAATGTAACTAGTTACTATTTTTCACTCTTCTAAAGTGATGCCCGGTTAGAGGCCAACTCGGTAAAAGGTTACAAAACACACTGTTAGGTGTGACCTAGTTAGAGGATTTAATCACCCTGTTAGGAGTGGCCTTGTAAGAGGTCTTTAAAACAATTCAACTGAACTGCTACCTTGTTAGAGGATTTACAATATGGTTGTTAAACCAACTCGGTTAAGAGATTTAGAGATCACTGCTACAATGATAAGAAAATAATAGTGAAATGACCTGTACAAGATGCAACTGAATTGCTGATTACAGATCTTTGTTCTGCTCCACTTTAGATCCTTTCTGATCATATATATCTTTGCTGCTCCTCAAGGATATCTAATCATCCTTCACAATTCGCACATATGTGCCTTCAATTGATCTTCATATTTTCCCATTCTCACACTCTTCTCTTCTAGAACGACTATATATATATCATTCAGATTGTTCATTTAGTTTGTCAAGTCGGCACAAATAATCATTTCAAATATTACAATGGTCGGCTGGAATAAACAAACTTTATTCACAAAAATCCTTCACTAGTCGACAGTGCTCAGTAAACACTAATCCTAAAAGGATTTCCTTTGGTGATCGACGAAGCTCGGTTACCTCTGCAAATTCTGCAACATTCTTTGGAGATCGAGTGAACTCGGTAGATACTAACTTTTCTTTGATAACCAAGGAAGCTCAGTTAACACTAACTTCTGTCATACTTCCTTTGACACAGTGAACTCAGTAGATACTGACTTTTCTTTGATACCCAAGAGAACTCGGTAGATACTTAGCTAACCAACTGAGCTCGGTAGACACATAGAGTTGATATATAATATGGCATTGTGTGACATCAAGGACAATACATATTTAAACAATTGTATCCAACAATCTCCTTCAGACAATTATTTCCAACAATCTCCCTCTTTGGCATTGATGGCAACACAATATGTCATAGCACAATGAAATTTCACAGATATCAAAGAAATATATCCTTAGCTTCATTCTGATTCATATCTCCCTCTGTCAGCAAACTATCTTCTCGACTGAAAACTCTCCCTCTTATCTTCTCAAATTTTTCTTAGAAATTTCTCTTGAAATGACAACAAACTCTCCCTCTTTGACAACACATGCCAAAGATAACTCACATACTGCCAGTGTATACCAATGTACCTCAAGTACTAATTCATATGCAATGATTGCTTGGATATGTTGCATCAACTTATTGATTTTCAACATGCTCTGGCTGATGCATCACTAAAACTTTATTTAGTGAGCCTCGGATAGGGGAATAACCCCTAACTTACCTCGTAGATACAAAAATGCATCCTTAGGTAATGGTTTGGTGAATATATCTGCAATTTGCTCTTTTGTATGAACATATTCCAATCTGATTTCCTTGTGCTACACTAATTCTCTGACAAAGTGATATTTAATAGCAATGTGCTTGGTTTTGGAATGCATTACTAGATTTTTTGAAATGTTAATTGCACTTGTATTATCACAAAACATAACAACTGGTTCTTTGATCTCAACCTTCATGCCTTCCAATAACTGTTTAAACCAAACAATATTAGAGCAATTTACTGTAGCAGCAACATATTCTGCTTCAGCTGTGGATTGGGATGTGCAATTTTGCTTTTTACTAGTCCAAGATATCAATGTTTTGCCAAGAAAAAATGCTCCACCACTTGTAATTTTCCTGTCATCAATGTTTCCTGCCCAATTAGCATTAGTAAATACTTTTAAGTTCAGATTGCCTCCAAATTTATACCATAAACCATATTCTTCAGTTCCTTTCAAGTACCTCAAGATTCTTTCGATTGCCATCATATGATTTTCTCTGGGTTTTGCTGAGAATCTTGCTACTATACCAACTGCTAAGGCAATATCAGGTCTTGTATGCACTACATACTGCAATTTTCCAATCATGGATCTATATAAGGTCTGATCTACTTCTTTTGAATCATCATCTTTGGTAAGCTTCAGTCTAGTACACATGGGTGTACCAACTAGTTTTGAATCTTCCATACCAAACTTCTTAAGTATTTCCTTAATGTATTTAGACTGAGTAATGTAGATACCATTCTTGCTCTGTTGAATTTGAATACCAACAAAGAATTTTATCTGACCAAACATAGACATTTCAAATTCTTTGTTCATTTGCTCTGAAAATTCTTTGCACTGATCATCATTCCCTGTAAATACAGTATCATCCACAAATATTTCTACCAAAGTAATTTTTTTATCTGGTCCCTCTTTGATGTACAAATTACTATTATCATTGGTTCTTTTGAAATGAATCTGAATAAGATAGTTATGTAATATTTCATACCATGCTCTAGGGGCTTGTTTCAGACCATACAATGCTTTGTGTAATTTGCAGACCATATCCCTTTTGTCTAGATCAATGAAGCCTTCAGGTTGTTCAATGTAGACTTCTTCATCAAGAATTCCATTAAGAAATGCAGATTTTATATCCATCTGATATACCTTAACTTCTTTATGTGCTGCATAAGCAAGTAGAGTTCTTACACCTTCTAATCTTGCAACAGGAGCAAAAGTCTCACCATAATCTATACCTTCTTCTTGAGAATAGCCTTTACATACCAATCTAGCTTTGTTTCTTGATACTTGACCATCTTTATCCAGCTTATTTTTGAATACCCATTTTTTTCCAATTACATTTTTGTCTTTAGGTCTAGGTACAAGAGTCCATGTTTTGTTCTTTTTTATTTGTTCTATTTCTTCATTCATAGCCTTAATCTAGCTTTGATTTTCCAATGCATCTTTCACATTTCTAGGTTCAAAATCAGCAAGTAAACAAGTACCTTTTAGTTTACTTCTTGTCATGGTACCATCTGATTTGTTTCCAATAATCTGATTTGGTGTATGATGCCTCCTGACATACTTGGCCAATACAGGTTCCTTGCCTCTTGAATTAGTTACATTGTCATCTTCTAAAATTTCCTCTTCAAGTTCAGGTTGCTCGGGCTCGGTAGATGTTTGCTCGGTAGCTTCAGGCTGAGACTCGGTTCCTTGTGACTTGGTTTGAACTTCTTCTTGTGACTCGGTAACTGTACTGGGTTTGGTAGATACAGTCAACTTATTATTGATGTATATATCTGGCAATGTATCAGGTTCAATGTAAATAAATCTCCTGTAATTCTCTGGTTCTTTTTTGCTTTCTTCTTCAGTCTTTTCTGCAAACTCATCAACTTTCATATGTATACTTTCTATGACTTTGTGAGTAGACAAGTTTAAACATTTATATGCCTTGCTTTTGCTTCTCTTCGGTGGAAAACCATCGGGTACATTATAGTGAAATTGTTTTTGATAATGTACCTGATGGTTTTACATTGAAGAGAAGCATTGATCATTGCATGGATCTTATCCCTAGAGCTATTTTACCGAATAAGGCACCTCATCGGTTGACACCTATGAAGAATTAGGAATTGAACTAATAGATTCAAGAATTGTTGCAAAAAGGTTTGATTAGAGAAAGTTTGATCCCTTGTGCGGTACCTGTGATATTGGCACCTAGGAAAAATGGAGAATGGAAAATGTGTATTGATTCCAAAGAAATCAACAAGATAACAGTGAAGTATAGGTTTCCTATACCGATAATGGATGATATAATGGATAGTTTGATTGGAGAAAAGTATTTTACTAAAATTTATTTGAAAAGTGGGCACCATCAAATCAGAATCAGAGAAGGTGATGAATGAAAGACTTCTTTCAAGATAAAAGAAGGCTTGTATGAGTGGTTGGTTATGCCTTTTGGTTTAACTAATGCACCGAGTACTTTTATGAGGTTGATGAATGAAGTTTTGAAGAAATTCTTGGTTAAGTTTGTGATTGTATATCTTTATGATATTATGATATTCAGTAAGACCAGAGAAGAACATTTGTTACATGTTAGAGAAGTTTTGCAGAGATTGAAAGAAGAAAAGTTGATGATAAATCTGAAAAAGTGTTCATTCATGAAAGAGAAGATTGTGTATTTGGGATTTGTGATTTCAGCTGAGGGTTTGAAAATGGATCTTGAAAAGGTTGAAGCTATTTAGAATTGACCTACACCTATGAATTCTAGTGAGGTAAGATCATTTCAAGGTTTTTCAAGTTTTTACTGAAGGTTCATTAGGAATTTTAGTTCAATTTGTAATGCTATGACTAAGACTATGAGAGGAGACAAAAGAGAATTCAAGTGGACACATGGAGCTGATAAAAGTTTTGAGACTCTGAAGCAGAAGGTTGTTGAATTGCCTATTTTGGTATTTCCTAATTTCAATAAGGTATTTCAAGTGGAATGTGATGCAAGTGGAAGTGCAATTGGAGCTGTGTTGAGTCAAGAAGGTAAACCTGTTGCTTTCTTTAGTGAAAATTTGAATGATGCAAAAAGGAAATATTTTGTGTATGATAAAGAATTCTATGCTATTGTTCAAGCATAGAAGAAATGGATACATTATTTGATGCCGAGTGAATTTGTGTTGTATATTGATCATAAGGCTTTACAGTATTTGGGTAGTCAGAATAAGTTGAATTAGACACATATGAAATGGGTTGAGTATTTACAGAGTTATACATTTGTGATAAAGCATAAGAGTGGAGTCACTAACTGAGTTGTTGATGCATTAAGTAGAAGGACATCTTTGATGACCGAGATGAAAATTGGAGTTCTAGGCTTTGATGACATGAGAGATTCTTATGAATTTGATCCTGATTTTGCTGAGCCATGGAGAAAGTGCAGAGTGCCTATTCAAGATCAATAGAGTACTAAATGGGATGAATATTTTATGCAAGGAGGTATTTTGTTTAAAGGTATTCAGTTGTGTATACCGAGAGGACCAATGAGAACTAATTTGATAAAGGAGAAACATAGTAGTAGTTTGGCTGGACATTTTGGTGTTGATAAGACATTAAATTTTCTTAAAGAGAAATACTTTGGCCATAGTTGTATAAAGACATTCAAAAATTTGTGAAAAGTTGTGGAGTTTGTCAAGTTGCAAAAGGAGTTACTCAAAATACTGGATTGTAGACACTAATTGTTGTACCTGAGAAACCTTGGATTAACATCAATATGGATTTTTTTCTTGGCTTACCGAAGAAATTAAGAGGTAATGATTCTATATTTGTTCTTGTGGATAGATTTTTTAAAATGACACATTTTATACCTTGTAGAAAGACATCAGATGCAGTACATGTAGCAAATCTTTTCTTTAAGGAAATTGTTAGATTGCATGGATTACCAAGGAGTATTATCTCAAACCGAGATATTAAATTTGTTGGATACTTTTGGAAGACTCTTTGGAGAAAGTTTGGTACTGAGTTGAAATATAGTTCTACATTTCACCCACAAATTGATGGACAGACAGAAGTTGTAAATAGAAGTTTGGGTAGTCTTTTGAGATGTTTAGTTGGAGACACACCGAGTAATTAGAATTCTGTGTTGGCACAAGGAGAGTTTGTATACAATAATTTAGTGAATAGGAGTACTAGAAAAACACCTTTTGTGATTGTAAATGGCACACAACTGAGAGGTATATCAGATTTGAGAGACATTGCTGATGAAAGAAAGAGAAGTGCTGAAGGAGTAAAATTTTTTGAGTACATGAAGACATTGCATGAAGATGTGAAGCTTAAGTTGGAAAAGAGTAATAAAAAATATAAAGATAGAGCTGATAGATCAAGAAGACATAAGACTTTTGATGTTGGTGATGAAGTGATGGTTCATTTGAAGAGAGGCAGATTTCCTATTGGAACGTATGGGAGGCTGAAGATGAAGAAGTTTGGACCTTGCAAGATTTTGAGAAAATTTGATAGTGGAAATGCATATGAGATTGAGTTATTTGATGACATGGACATATCACCTATATTCAATATTGCTAATTTGTATGAGTTTCATGAACCTGATGAAGAAATGACAGTACTGATGGATTATCCTAAGAAAAAAAATAAAGAGGTTGAGCATATTTTGGAGCAAAGAATTGGTAGAAGTACAAGAGGAAAAAAGTATATGGAATATCTAGTAAAGTGGAAGAATAGACCGATTGAAGACAGTTCATAGATTTCATAGTTTGAGTTGGATGCAGCTCGGATCATACCTATTTCATGATTCAAAGAATCATTTCAAATAACCCAAGGTGTTTGATTGAGGAACATCTCAGGTCCTTAGAAATCATGTATCACCAAAAACATATTTGAGTTTGTCTATGTTGCTCGGTTCTTGCTTTGACTGAGATGGTCGGTGTTGCTTAGTTTCCTTTGTTCACTGGTGTTGGTCGGTTATCTCTCTAAAACTCGGTGAGGCTTGTTCGACGCTCAGTTTCCTTGCTTACCGAGTTGTTTGTTTTGGATTTCTTTTGAGGCTGACTTGTGCATTTAATTTGGGTTACAGATTTAATGTTGGTAAGCGTGTGGACCTAGATCTGGTCATCCCTTTCGTTGATTATGGATCTGAAGGCCGAATTGGTTCGGTAGCCTCTTGTATAAATGTAGTTGTTTGGTTAGAGTTTAGGGAGGTAAGTTTTGATAGAAGATAGAAGATATAAGATAGAAGATTGGAGATTATCTACAGATCTCCTCGCATGTTTGAGGACTTATGTACTTGATTGTAATATCTAGCCTAAACTAGGAAGGCCTTATAGCCTGGCATGTATGAATCAATTTGAAGATAATATATTTTGGTGATTTGCATTCTCTCTCCCACTATGGTGTTTGTTGCTTCCACGTGTTGTTTTTCAAGGTGGATCTAGTTAGGGTGTGCCTTTGGGCCCCTATCCCCATCCTTCTTTATATATATATATATATATATATATATATATATATATATATATATATATATATATATATATATATATATATATATATATATATATATATATGAGCTGATTGGGTGGGATGTAATCTATCACAAATCATATGCCCCTTATACATTTATGAATGCATTGATGTCACATGCTTACGAATTGGCGTGTCTGCTACAAGATTTGATGTTCTATATGATTACTACTTGTGTTTTAACATTTTCCTACAGGATGTGATGTGCATGTATGATTATGATTTTATTTATGCTCTTATAGAGTGTGTGTTGTCATTTTTACTAATGTAGATCGATATGATTTTTTTTATTTTCATATGCAGATATTCATGTATCATGTGTTGGATTTACTATGCTATGAGATGCATGTATATGTTCCTTTATGATTTATGTGGTGCAATTATGATGACGTGATATTTATGTGATGTATGTACCATGATGATGATGCACTTTATATGATTATATTATCTATATGTTATGCAAACTTTTAAATGACGTTTAAAAATGAATGTAATTTAATGTAAGAAATGAACCTATAATAAATGCATGAGGTAAATGTCAAATCTAAACATAATTGTCACCTAAATGAAATGAACTTAATCTTAATGAAGTTAGAAGAATGATCCCTTAATTATGATGCAGTTAAATTGAATCTAACTAAACAAGGTACCTAATGCACTCAATGCAAGTTAAGAAATGCAACTTAAATGCAAAGTTTTAAAGAATCATGCACCATTTTACAGAATAATTTTAAAAGAATGCATATTTATATGATAACGAATGCATGAGGAAAATAAATCTAAAAAGAATCATCACCTAATGAAATGAACTTAATGCATTGTAAGTGAACTGGACTTAATTTAAATGCAACTATATGATTCACTAAATTAAAAATGAATGCACCTAAATGATTCAATTAATGTACTTAATGCAAGATGCATAGAAAAAATGAAAATGAAAAATGAGATTTTAGTGAATGCAATCATAAGTGACTATGCACACTAAAATGCAATGTATATGGTTCTTAGTGAATGAATATAATCTAGGGTGCAATTAAAAAATGTGAGAAACTTAAATGGATGCAATATATAAAATGAATGCAACTAATGTTCAAATGAAAAAGAATACAACTAATGTCTAAGGATGAAGATGTAAAGTGCAACTTATCACCAATCGACTAGGGCCTCACTACAAGAAGCCGACGAGGAGGGTGGAAATCATTTGCATACTCTTATTTGGATGAGGATTAAGGAATCATGAATCTTTGGGGGGGATTATATGAGGGGATTTTTCCTTTTGGATTGAACCCTTCAGGTTTTTCATTTTATGGGGGATTTTTAGGATTTTTTAATTTTTGGATGGCTAGGTATTCAATTGATTTTGATTCGGTTTGGATAGGATTTAATTTTTGTTTTTTCTAAGAATTTGGTGGGGTTTGATGGGGATAAGATATTTTTGAAGCTTGAGTATGGGGTGTTCTAAAATAGAGTACCTCCATGTAGTTGAGCACTTAGTTTGATATAGAAACACCAGAGACTTGTCAAGGTTACTAAGAACTTGAGGCCTTGTCACCAACATTGCATGCGACTAACACAACAAAAAAAAGGATTTCCCCAGCATCACACATGATCCCTGAAGGATTCAAGGTGAATATGATGTTGAGGAACCTAAAAATAAATGACATTTCCCAAATTAACCATGTAGACCAAAAATGATCACATGTTTGAATATGCATGGGTCAAATCCAACTGACTCAAAGGTAGAAAAGAAAAAAACCAAAAAAACTTTCCCTAGATTTACCCCATGTGTAGTGTGGCATGATATAAATAGATCATGGTGACTTTAAGGAGGGGAACACTGAGAAGTTTGAAAAAGATAATGAAGAACCAAAGAATCAATTTAAAATCGATATGAAAAATTCAAAAAGACACCTTTTTCCAAAAGAGATTGACTGAATGAAATATTATTTGGATTAGGTCATACATGAGGAATGATGCATCCTACATGGACCTGTTGATGGGATATGCTACAAATTTTTGTCTGTTAGCAAAAGATGAATCAAGGACAACCATGCAATCGAGGATTTTTTCTGAGGGACTTGCTAAAGTATGAGGCTTGAGGGGACAACATACTTGATCACTTTTTTGCAAGGTAAATGAGAATATATACAGTGGGACCTGACAATATAGTAAAAATAGACTGATTGATATATACAAGGAATATGTAAAAATTCTCATGAATCAGGATAGATCGAACATGTGATGAATATGTACAAAAGCTTAGGATTATGGGATAAAACACTTTATACAAGTGACATATACAAAAATCTCACAATTCTAGGATAGGAAACTTTATACAACTGATATATACAAAAATATCAAGATTCTAGGATAATAGTTCAACTCTACATGTGTGCATGCGATAATGGAACACCCAGGGAATATGAGTCTGTAACAGGGGTTTTGTGTAGAATGATGGGTGCATGATTGTAATGGAATAATAATTTTATATATAATGGAATAGTCCACTATGTATGGTCCTGTTCCAAGTTTTCACCGACATACTTGCCCAAGACATTTGATTGCTAAGTTTTCACCATTGGATTTAATTATTTCTCTTTACTTTTTTTCTATTTGTGTTGTTTTTGATTTTTTTGTATTTTTCCAAGTTTTGATTTTTTGTTATCATCAAGGTGCATGTTTACCATGTTTTCACCAAGACAATGATTTTTTCAGGACATTTTATATCTTTTATGGATTTTTTTAGGTAAGTGCAATACACTTCATGACTCAGGCATTGAACTTATTGAGATGAATGATGTTGATGGGATTATTCATAGTTTCCCCTTTGGATATTGATAATTGATATTCCCTTGAGCCAAAATAAGTTGTGAAAATGTAGGGAGCCAACCAAGTATGCTCAAACTTGCCCTTCTTTTCTCGATGTGCTTGTTCCTTCTGATTCTCTTTAAGGACCATGTCCCCCACCTGAAACTATTGTGTGTGGACCTTTTTATTGTAACTTCTATTATGAATATTCTATTATATAACCAGGTGATCATATGATTGCTGCCTCTTCTCATCTAATTGATAGAATAACAGAGAGGGGGGTGAATCAGTTATCCACAGTCCCAATCACAAAATGTATATCCAAAAACAATTTACTTAAACTTCTGCAGCTCGGTAAAGTAAAATAGTATTATGTATGTGCTTTTACCGATTACCAGTTAATAATATATAATTCTTACCGATCAAATCCAATATGCAACATGTAAAGTATGATAACAAACAATCATCACAATTAACACATAACACAAGAGATTTAACATGGGAACCCTGTGAAGGGAAAAACCACCTAGGACCGGCAACCCAAAAATTGTTCACTCTTCTGAAGTGAGGTCGGTGAAGACCCAACCTTGTTAAAGGTTACAAACACACTGTGAGGTGTGACCTTGTTAGAGGATTTTAGACCAACCATTATTGTCCAACCAGCATTCACTATGAGGTTGATAGGATAAATTTACACTCTATGAATGACATTACAAGACTTTCTAGTCCACTTTGTTAAGAGATTTATTTGTTTACAATGGTTAAAATGTAATAGTAGTTGATCTGATTACAACTCAACTTCAATTACAGATTATCAGATCTATGTTAAGCTCATTCAAATCCTTTGATCAATATATCAATTATGTTTCAATTAATTTTTAATAACTTACTGTCGCTTGGTTATAGCTTTCTGACACTCGGTAATCTCTACAGTTTAGTTCTCCTTAACTAGTTTGATCAGATATTCATGAAGCTTGTTCACACGATATCTCTGCAATCTCCTTCTTCTGGCATGATTTCATCATGAAATCCTAGTCTCTTAAATAGACAAGTAAACCATTTTAATTCCATCCATTAGATTTTTCTGCTTAATCTCCTTTGTTGATTTTGTCGCTTAAACCTTCCTCAGCTGATGTGTTAGTAACATATTTTGTTTCAATCCCTTAGATCTTCTTCGAATTATGTTAGCTGATGATCTTTGTAACAAACATTATCTTCATCTCTGATTTCGAGGTACTTTACAGCTCATCAACTTCTATTGGCTAAACTAGTC
Source organism: Chamaecyparis obtusa (assembly GCA_027943335.1). Lineage (NCBI taxonomy): Eukaryota > Viridiplantae > Streptophyta > Pinopsida > Cupressales > Cupressaceae > Chamaecyparis > Chamaecyparis obtusa. Next base: position 998,169 of record BSBK01005490.1, read on the forward strand.
ATTTAGTTCTTTTCTTCTGCTCAGTTAACAAAGAAATGTGTCAGTAAACACAAGCTTGGTTTATAATGTGCTCGGTATACACTACACTATGTCGATGTATACTGAAATTCTTCTTTAACCGACAACACTGCTTTGTGCATTTTTCTCTATCCTTCATCATAGATGAATGCAACATAATCAAGTCAATAACATAAGGTCATAGACTCATTCATAAGTTACCCAATGTATTCCTTATCCTTATCTGTCATATCCATCTTCCTCATGTAGATATATCTATTCTTCATCTCTTTTCTTCTTCTTTTTATAGATGTTTGGGTATAGTAACTTACAAGATAAGTGCTGTCAAAACTAGTTGACATCAATGACAACATATTACTGATTTTACCTATTTAACCATCTTACATATCTAATCAGCAACTCAGTGATCTAAAATCATAGATCTTCAAGCTATACAATTTATTCAAATCAATTGTAGTTCATTAATCTCTCCCTTTGGCATTGATGGCAACACAAGCAATATGAAATATGCCATACACATATGAAACATGTATTCTACAACTCTATCAACAAATGTTGTAATGGTACAAGCTCTCCCTAGCTTAATATGTTTAATTACTACGTTACATAAAAGCATTTTCAAGTGAAGACTAACTTCTGTAGATACGATCTTTTCAGCTCGAAGGTTTTCTTCTATTCTTAGTAACCAATCTTCAATATTCTCCCTTTTCTATATCTCTCTCCCTTTGGCTTTGGCTTCATATTCTTCATATTGATCTCTCTCTCTTTGAAAACAATACCAAAGAGCAATAAAAAGATTCAGCTCTGTAGTAGCCATGTAACTCTCTGTTGTTCAGTGCATTCTCTGTATCTCGGTATACTGATGTGCAAATATGTTCTAGTACTCCAGCCTTTCACAACCTTAGACAGAAGTCCAAAGTGTGAACTTTTCTGCATCAACATGTATGATCTTCTGATAAGATTAGACTGATGCAACCTCTAGATCACCTTAGTGACTGGTAGACAGGGGATGGACCCCAAGTCTAGTCCTCAAGTATTCATATGTATCCTTCGATAGAGGCTTTGTAAATATGTCAGCAAGTTGTTCTTTTAATGTAAAAAATTCTAGCTTCACTTGCTTCTCCTGTACTTGTTCCCTTAAGTAGTGATACTTAATAGATATATGGTTTGTTTTAGAGTGCATCACTGGATTCTTTGAAATGTTAATAGCACTAGTGTTATCACAATATATAATCACCACCTCAGTGATTACCTCATTCATACCTTCTAACACTTGCTTGATATATGCAATATTGGAACAGTTAGTAGCAGCAGTAACATACTGTGCTTCAGCTGTAGATTGAGAAATGCAAGCTTATTTCTTACTTGTCCATGTAACAAGTCTTCACCAAAGAAAAATGCTCCTCTGGTGGTACTCTTTCTATCATCCACATTTCCAGCCCAATCAGCATCGGTGTATACCTTAAGTTCAAAATTGCCTTTCTTAGGATACCATAGTCCATAATCTTCAGTTTTCTTTAGGTATCTTAACATTCTCTTTGTAGAAACCATGTGTGACTCTCTAGGGTTTGTAGAAAATCTAGCAACTATTCCAACATGTGCTATATCAGGTCTACTATGAACTACATACATTAACTTACCAATCATGGATCGGTACAATGTCTGATTTACCTCAATGGTTCCATCTTCTTTAGTCAGTTTACATCCAGTAGCCATTGATGTTCCCATAGGTTTAGCATCTTCCATGACAAATGTATTCAATACTTCCTTTATATATTTAGATTGTGTGATGAATATACCATCATTCTATTGAATCACTTGTAAGCCTAGAAAGAACTTAATCTCTCCAAACATAGACATTTCAAATTGACTTTTCATTTCATCAGCAAATGATTTACAGATATGATCTTGTCCTCCAAATATTATGTCATCCACAAATATCTTAGCAATCAAGATAGTATCATCAAAATTTCCTTTCATGTATAGATTACTATTCTCACTTGTTCTAACAAATTCAATACTCAACAAATAGTTATGCAGCCTCTCATACCAAGCTCTTGGTGCTTGCTTTAAACCATATAAAGTTTTATGTAATCTACATACCATATCTTTGTTTTCCGGATCAACAAACCCTTCAGGTTGTTCTATGTAGACTTCTTCAAGTATCCCATTCAAAAAAGTAGATTTAACATCTATTTGGTAAATTTTGAACTTTTTGTGTGTAGCATATGCAAGTAACACACTGACTCCTAATCTAGAAACACGTGTGAAAGTCTCACCATAATATATTCTTTCCTCCTGTACATATCCCTTGCATACTAACCTAGCTTTGTTCCTTGTTACCTCTCCATTCTCATTAAGCTTTTTTTTGAATATCCACTTAGTACCGATAAAATTCTTGTCCTTAGGTCTGGGTAATAAAATCTAGGTTTTGTTCTTCTCTATCTGTTCTATTTCCTCTTTCATTGCATTAACCCATTCATCATTTTCTAATGCAACTTTTACATTCTTTGGTTCATAATCACAAACTAAACATGTACCTTGTCTTGCTTTACTTCTTGTTTGCATGCCAGCTTGTCTGTCTCCAATGATTTGTGTCTTAGAATGATGTCTCCTAACAAATCTTGCCAGTATCTGATCTCTTCTTTCTTGTTCATCCTATACAGGTTTATTTTCTTTCTCGGTGGGTGCTTCCTGCTCGTCAATTTATTTTTCCTATTCCTCGGTATTGTTTTCCTATTAACCAGTTGTCATTGTTTGCAATGTCGGTAGGTACTCTGGTTGTTCAATGTAACTGAATCTATCGTAGTCTTCTGGTTCCTTTATGCTTTCCTCTGCATTCTTATCATCAAACTCATCAACTTGAACATTAGTAGTTTCAATCATTTTATTAGTTACTTTGTTAAGACACTTGTATGCTTTACTTTTAGTGGAATATCCCAAAAATATCCCTTCATCACCTTTTGAGTCAAACTTCCCATTTCTTTCATCTTTCAGAATAAAGCATTTACTTCTAAAAATCTTGAAATAACTTATAGTGGGTTTGTGACCAAACCATAACTCATATGGTGTCTTATTAGTGTCCTTCTTCAGTTTTACACTAGTACATTTCGCACCATTTTTGGATGCACTATTGGTTGAAGTTTCTACCCAACTCAGTCGAATGGTCGACCAATGGGTTTGTCACTATTATTTGCATCAAAATATCAACTAGTTATTGAACCTATCAAATGATCGACTCCACTATTGGTCGAAAATGAGGGCAACCTAGGATGAAGATAACATTGGTAAGTGTTTGTGTATTGGTTGATCTTTCGACCAATATGGGTTGAAAACTTTGGTCGCTCCGACCAGGATGCCAAACTCGCGACAGTCATATTTTGACCAAATTTGGTTGAAATATTTAGTGGCTCTAACCAGGATGCCAAACCCAGAATGCCACATTATGAAACAAAATGGTCGATTTTAGGCCAAACTTTCGACGAGGGTGGGTCAAAATTTTGACTCACCGCAGAGTGTTTAAAATTTTTTTGAAGATAAATATCCAGACTAATAACCAATGACATCCTGATCGGTGATTAGTCTAGATATTTATCTTCAGGTGTCCACACTCATTCTGTTGCTTGTTCCCAGTAGGTCCCTGCTCGTTCTATTATCCAGACTACTTTGGGCTCTAGCAATCCATCTTCCCTGCTCTGCGTGAAACTGTTGGTTTTTTCATTTTTTCTGAACTATTTGAGAGATAGGCTTTGACTGGTGATCCATGAATTGGTAGAGCTTCCTCTTAGATGCCCACAACTCTTCAAACCTATTGGTGTGAAGCCCCCAAAGGGTATTTTTCTCTATGGGCCTCCTGGTTCTGGGAAAACCTTAATTACTAGGGCAGTGACAAATGAAATTGGTGCCTTCTTTTTCTGTATCAATGGACCTGAGATCATGTCAAAGTTGGCTGGAGAAGGTGAAAGCAATCTTCGGAAGGCTTTTGAGGATGCTGAGAAGAATGCCTCATCCATTATATTTATTTATGAAATTGATTCTATAGCTCCCAAGAGGGAAAAAACCCATGGTGAAGTTGAGAGGAGAATTGTTTCCCAACTTCTTACGCTTATGGATGGACTTAAATCATGTGCCCATGTTATTGTTATGGGAGCAACTAACCAACCAAATAGTATTGATCCAACAATCAGAAGGTTTGGAAGCTTCGACAAGGAGATTGATATTGGGGTTCCGAATGAAGTGGGCAGGTTGGAAGTGCTTCTCATCCATACAAAGAATATGAAGCTCTCTGATGATGTATGTATATTGGGGCCTTATTTTTTGTACTTCTATATGTAATGTTAAATAGTTCTTGGATTTTGAAAGAATTTATTAATCTTTATGTTTCTTGATGGAGTATCTATTTATCTTTAGTTTTCTTGTTAAGGTTGATCTTAAAAATATTTCTAAGGATACATATGTTAAGGTTGATCTTAAAAATATTTCTAAGGATACCCATGGATATGTTGGAGCAGATCTTGCTGCTTTGTGTATTGAGGCTGCACTTCAATGCATTAGGGAAAATATGGATGTTATAGACTTAGAAGATGAGACAATAGATGCTGAGATTCTAAACTCCATGGCCATTAGTAATGAGCACTTCCAGACTACTTTGGGCTCACCTAGCATTCCATCTGCTAAAGCCATTGCTAACAAATGTCAGGATAATTTCATTAGTGTGAAGGGCCTTGAATTTTTAACAATGTGGTTTGGAGAGAGTGAGGCTAATGTGAGGGAAATCTTTGATAAAGCTAGAGGATCAACTCCTTGCTTCCTATTTTTTGACGAGCTTGATTCTATTGCTACACAGGTGTGTTGATTTTTTATGAGTGAAGTTCAAGTTGAGGATGGTGAATATATTTGAGTAGGAATTTTATTTGAATTATTTGAGATAGGCTCTCCAACTGGTGATGCATAACTGGTTTGCATGTTTGTAGTGTGGAAGCAGTGTTGGGGATGTTGGCAGTGCCACAGACAAAGTCCTTAACTAGTTGTTGACGTAGATGGATGGTATGACAACCAAGAAAACAATTTTCATTATTGGTACTACAAACAGACCCGACATATATTACATACAACTTTTAAAATTATAAATATAAAAAGCTATAAAATATACATATATAACATAAAAGGAAGTGTTGATGCATACTGACAAATAAAATAAGAAAAGCTTATGCTCTCTTGATTTGTAAAATTTTCTCTACCTCTACTTTTTCTTGTGTTGCCACCCTCATTCTTGCAGCTGATATAAAAGAATGAAATGAATGATGGTGAAATTGAGAGAAATTTTGGGTAAATAAACTAGACAGATATAAACAAAAATATGATCAAAGTTGAGGATAATGAGTTGGGTTTTTCTTACAAAAATAGCATGGGATTATCAATCCAAAATGAGTTATGTATTAGTAAACTACAATTACACTGTAAATAATAACAATTTTAGAGCACCTGGAAGTTTTGGTACTTTTAACATAACCATATTGTTCTTGTTCATCAACAATGTCCCTACAAACAAACCAATACTAATAACACAGGCTGATCTAGGAAATGGTTGATCTTCACTAGTACTGGTCTGGTCTAATGTGTTCTTGTACCAAGTGTAGGTGTATCTATTAGTATGCAAAATAGGTCGATACAGTGTATACAATTCACAAAAGAAAAATAATCAATTCATGATTAGCACATAACAAAATATAGAAAAATAAGGTTTTACCAGTTCTAGATGGTATAGAGGAAGATGTTTACAAGCACCTGGTTGCGGACAATATAGTCGTCGAATGCGGAATGTTAACTGAAGGAGGTGTCTGCACTTCATCACGAGATGTAGAATACATTGTTAGAAAATGTTAGAATAACTGAGAGGGGGGGAATCACTTATCCAGTGTCCCAAAACAAAATGTATAATTCAAAACAACTTCTTCAATTTCTGTTGCTCGGTAAACAATAGTTACTTTCATTGTCTATGCTTTTTACTGATTACCAATCTTAATACTTATAACTGTTACTGATCAAATCTAACATGTAATATGCAAAGTATGACAACAAACAAATATCACAATCAACACATAACATAGGAGATTTAACGTGGAAACCCTGTAAAGGGAAAAACCACCTGGGACCGGCAATCCAAAAATATTCACTCTTCTGAAGTGAGGTCGATGAAGACCCAACCCTGTTAAAGGTTTACAAACACACTGTCAGGTGTGACCTTGTTAGAGGATTTTAGACTAGAAGTTATCATCCAACCAGCATTCACTATGGGGTTGATAGGATAACAATGTTCATTCTATGAATGATACATCATAAGACTTTCAGAGTCTACTCGGTTAAGAAATTTTGACTATTTACAATGGTTAAATATGCAACAGTAAATGATCTACCTTAATACAACTTCAATTGTAGATTACAGACCAATTATTTAGCTCATACAAATATTTTTGATCACTATTTCACTTTAGATTCAACACTGTATCAACTTACCATCCATCGGTAATAGCTCTCTGTAGCTCAATAACTATTATGTAGCTCAGTTCTTACTAACCAGTATGATCAGAATGCATGAAAGCTTCTTCACGTGATAATCTTGCAGTATCTTCTTCTTTCGACATTCATTTCATAATGAAACCCTAGTCTCTTATACAGGCGAGTAAATCATTTTCTTTTTGTCCATTAGATTTTTCCGCTTAATCATCTTCATTGATTTTGCCACTTCAAGCTTTCTCGACTGATGTGTCAATAACACGTTTCAATTTGTTCCATTAGATCTTCCTTCAATTACATTAGTCGTCGATCTTCATAACAAACTTTATCTATTATCTCATGATCATACACTTTCTAGCTCATCAATCTTATCGACTAAACTAATCATTTAATTCATTCTGTTCTCATTGGTTAACAAAGAAATGCATCGGTGAACTCTGCTCGGTTAATACTATGATTGGTATACACTACACTCCATCAATGTATACTGCAAAATGCTTCATTTACCTACAACACTGCTTTGTGTCTTTTAGCTCTATTCTTCATCTTAGATGAATGCAACATAATAAAGTCAATACCATATGGTCATAGACTCATCAACAAGTTACTCAATGTGTTCCTCATCCTCATCTGACATGTACATCTTCCTCATGTAGATTTCTCTGTTCTCTATCTCTTTCACCTTTCTTTAGATGCATCAGTATAGTAACTTACAAGATAAGTAATGTCAAACTAGTTGACATCAATGACAATATAAAACTGATTTAATCATATTAAATATCTAATCAATAACTTCTCAGTGATCTTTAATCATAGATTCTTCAATCAGATTCTAACAATCTCTCCATCTAAATCAGTTGTAGTCCAACAATCTCTCCCTTTGGCATTGATGGAAACTCAAGTAATATGAAATGTACCATACACATACCAAACATATATTCTACAACTCTATACACAAATGCTCATACAAGCTCTCCCTAACTTAATATGTATGTTTAATCACTACGTTACTGGACATTTGTAATGCTGTAATGTCAATCATCAAATATGCTCAATTTTCCTACTTTTGTTCTCTGTAACTGATCTTCAATACTTTGTCTCATTCAGATTGTCTCTCCCATCTCAAGTAATTGTCATGAGTCTCTCCCTTTCATATTATTTATCTCTCCCTTTGACAACAATGCCAAAGAAACAAATAAACAAACAGTTCTGTCTTCCTCTGTATCTCTGTATACTAATATCCCAATCAGTTTCAGCTCTTCAAACTTAATCACAACCTTGAACATGATTCAAAGTGTGAGGTATGCTGCATCAACATGTGTGATCTTCTGGTAATGGTAGGCTGATGCAACATGCAGATCACCTTAGTGACCGATAGACAGGGGACAGACCCCAAGTCTAGACCTTAAGTATTCAAATGTATCCTTCGGTAGAGGCTTTGTATTAATATCTGCAAGTTGTTCTTTAGATGTGACAAATTCCAATTTCACTTGCTTCTCTTGCACTTGTTCTCTTAAGTAATGATACTTAATAGATATATGCTTTGTTTTCTACTTCATCACAAGATTCTTTGAGATGTTTATGGCACTAGTGTTGTCACAATATATGATCACCGGGTCAGTGATTACCTCATTCATCCCTTCCAACACTTGCTTGATGTAGGCAATGTTTGAACAGTTAGTAGCAACATCAACATACTCTGCTTCAGCTGTAGACTGAGAAATACAAGCTTGCTTTTTACTTGTCCAGGTTACAAGTCTTTCACCAAAGAAAAATGCTCCTCTAGTGGTGCTTTTTCTATCATCTACATTTCTAGCCCAATCAGCATTGGTGTAAACCTTTAGTTCAAACTTTCCTTCCTTAGGATACCATAATCCATAATTCTCTATTTTCTTTAGGTATCTTAAGATCCTTTTAGTAGCTATCATGTGAGATTCTCTAAGATTAGCAAAAAATCTAGCAACATTTCCCTCAACATGTGCTATATCTGGTCTACTGTGAACTACATACATTAATTTACCAATCATGGATTGGTAAAGTGTTTGGTTTACCTCTGTAGTTTCATCTTCCTTTGTCAATTTGCATCTAGTAGCCATCGGTGTTCCCACAAGTTTAGCATCTTCCATGCCAAATGTCTTAAGTACTTCCTCGATGTATTTAGACTGTGTGATGAATATCCCATCACTCTGCTGAATCGCTTGTAGTCCAAGAAAGAACTTAATCTCTCCGAACATAGACATTTCAAATTCCATTTGCATTTCATCAGCAAATGATTTACACACATGATCTAAACCTCCAAAAATAATGTCATCTACAAATATTTCAGCAATGATAATAGTGTCATCAGTGTCACCTTTCAAATATAGATTACTGTTTTCACTTGTTCTAATAAATCCAATACTTAACAAGAAAGTATGCAGCCTTTCATACCAAGCTCTCGGTGCTTGCTTCAAACCATACAAAGCTTTATGTAATCTACATACCATGTCTTTATTGTCTGGATTAACAAATCCTTCAGGTTGTTCAATGTAGACCTCTTCTTCAAGTATACCATTCAGAAAAGTTGACTTCACATCCATTTGATAGACTTTGAATTTCTTGTGTGCAGCATATGCAAGCAGCATTCTAACTCCTTCCAATCTAGCAATAGGTGTGCAAATGTTTCACCATAGTCAATGCCTTCTTCTTGTGCATATCCCTTGCATACTAATCTTGCTTTATTTCTTGTGACTTCACTATTTTCATTCAGTTTGTTCCTGAATATCCACTTAGTACCGATAACATTCTTATCTTTTGGTCAGGGTACTAAGGACCAGGTTTTATTCTTTTCTATTTTCTCTATTTCTTCCTTCACTGCATTAACCCATTCTTCATTCTCTAATGCAACTTTCATAATTTTAGGTTCAAATTCACAAACTAGACATGTACCTTGTCTTGTTTTGCTTCTAGTTTGCATTTCAACATGTCTGTCTCCAATGATTTGTGTCTCAGGATGATGTCTCTTGACAAAACTAGCCAAAACTCAGTTTCTCCTTTCTTGCTCATCCTATTCAGGTTCATTTCCTTGCTTGGTAGCTCCATCTTATTCATCGATTTGTGTTGCCTGTTGTCCTACATTATTTCCTTGTTGACCGGTTGTCACAGCTTGCGGCCTTGGTAGATACTATGGATGTTCAATGTAAGTGAGTCTACCATAGTCTTTTGATTCCTTTTTACTTTCCTTTGTGTTCTTGTCATCAAACTCATCAACATGAACATTAGTACTTTCAACTATCTTATTTGTGACCTTATTCAGACATTTGTATGCTTCACTTGTAGTGGAATATCCCAAAAATATCCCTTCATTTCCTTTAGAGTCAAATTTTCTGTTTCTCTCATCTTTTAAAATAAAGCATTTACTTCCAAAATTTTTAAAATAACTTACAGTAGGTTTGTGTCCAAACCATAGCTCATAAGGTGTTTGGTTGGTGTCCTTCTTCAGTTGTACTCGGTTAAGAACATATATAGTTGTACTGATAGCTTCCCTCCAATATGTCTGAGCAAAATTCTTTTGTAACATCAATGTTCTTGCATAGTCAATTATAGACCCATTCCTTCTTTCAGCAATGCCATTTTGCTAAGGTGTCCTCGGTGCAAAGACCTGTCTTTTAATACCATGCTCAATACAGAAATTAGTAAATTCATCAGAGATAAATTCACCTCCTCTATCAAATCTTAAGAATTTTATTTCTTTTCTAGTTTCCTTCTCTACCTTAGCTTTATACCATTTAAACATCTTAAAAGCTTCAGATTTCTCTTTCAGGAACATAACAGTCATCAGTCTAGTATAGTCATCAACAAAAAGAATAAAGTATCTATCACCAGAACAACTCTGAGTTCTCATAGGACCACATAGGTCGGTATGAACCAACTCAAGTATCTTCTTTGTTGAGTAGTCTTTTCTTTTGAAACTAGACTTAGTCATCTTACTTTTCTGACATTCATGGCACATGGCATGATTAGGTTTTGACAAGTTAGGCAATCCTCTAACTCTTTTCTTTTTACTAATTTTGATCATGTTGTCAAAGTTCACATGGCATAACCTTTTGTGCCACAACCGAGCATCTTCATCCTTTATTGACAAACAAGAAGATTGATCCATATCAAGATAGAATAGATTACCTTTGGATTGTGTACTAGTTCCAACAAGTCTTCCTTCTTCATCATATATTTTCACCTTTTTGCTCTCAAAAGCTAGTCGGTGGCCTAAATTGTTCAGCTGAGCCACACTTAACAAATTATAGTTCAGTCCATCTACCCAGTATGCATTTTCACATTTTATTTTGTCATTGATCATAAGTGAACCTTTACCTCTTACCATACAAGGTGCATCATTTCCCATTCTCATAGATCCTCAATTATATTCTACAAGCCGATCAAACTTCTCTACATCACCGGTCATATGATCTGTACAACCATTGTCTATGATCCATGTATCATTTCTACTTACTTTAGAGATTAGTGCTATCTCTTCACATTTCTCTTCTTCTTCTGAGTCATCTTTCATAGCAATAAATACAACTTCTATATCATCATCAAAATTAGATTCAGTTTCAATATCTTTAGCTATGTAACATACCTTTTTGCATTTATCATCTCGGTTGTCTCTGTTGTTGTGTCGGTAGCCTTTGTTAACTCTTCTTCCATAGCTTCCTTCAGATTGGTCTTTGGATCTATCATCATCTTTCTTATGTGGACATCTAGCAGCAATGTGACCAACTTCTTTACAATTGAAACATGCCAAAGGTAGCTTACCTCTATACCTTCCTTTTCCTTTGGGCAATCTTCTGGCCATAAGAGCTTCTAGCTCATCAAGTTCATCATCAGTATTACCATCACTGTCATCATTCTTATTATTCCTACTAGATTTACCAATCTTCAGAGAAGACATGAAAGCTGATTCAACAGGGGGAACAACACTGTTATCAAAATTATTCAATTCAAAAGTTGTGAGTTTACCAATCAAAGTGTCAAGAGTAAGATTGGAAGTAGCTCTTGTTTCATGAATTGCAGAGATCCTAATTGCATAAACTGGCATCAAAGTTTTGAGAATCTTGCTTATCACTGTTTCATCATCTATGACTCCATCTGATGCTCTAATAGCATATACTACCTCTTTCAATCTGTTTGAGTACTACACAATGTTCTCACATTCTTTCATCCTCATATCATTGAATCTTCCCCTCAGACTTTTAGCTCGGGCTCTTTTGACATTTAGCTCTCCACTATAAATTAGATTTAGCCTGTTCCACATCTCTTTGGCAATAGTGCATCCCTTAATGTCTTCAAATTCAACATTGGTACAGGCAGCAACAAGTTCCATCATAGTGATATTGTGTTCATGCATGTCTCTTAGTTGATCAAGGGTTAGAGGACTAGTGGGCAGTTGTATGTAGTCATTCAACATTAGATCTAGTGCTGAATTTCCAATTCCAGATACGTGCAACTTCATTTGGCTCTGCCATACTGCGAAGTTCTCTTTGTTCAATTTCGGCACTTCCCTCTTATACATCTTGAGACCTTTGTGCTTAAGTCCTTAAAACTCTATTCTGAGCAACCACGGCTTTGATACCAATTATTAGAATAACTGAGAGGGGGGGGGGGGGAATTAGTTATCCAATGTCCCAAAACAAAATGTATAATTCAAAACAACTTCTTCAATTTCTGCTGCTTGGTAAACAATAGTTACTTTCACTGTCTGTGCTTTTTACCGATTACCAGTCTTAATACTTATAACTGTTACCAATCAAATCTAACATGTAATATGAAAAGTATGATAACAAACAAATATCACAATAAACACATAACACAAGAGATTTAACATGGAAACCCTGTAAAGGGAAAAACCACCTGGGACCGACAACCCAAAAATGTTCACTCTTCTGAAGTGAGGTCGGTGAAGACCCAACCCTGTTAAAGGTTTACAAACACACTATCAGGTGTGACCTTGTTAGAGGATTTTAGACTAGAAGTTATCGTCCAACTAGCATTCACTATGGGGTTGACAGGATAACAATGTTCATTCTATGAATGATACATCATAAGACTTTTAGAGTCTACTCTGTTAAGAGATTTTGACTATTTACAATGGTTAAATATGCAACAGTAAATGATCTGCCTTAATACAACTTCAATTGCATATTACAGACCAATTATTTAGCTCATACAAATATTTTTGATCACTATTTCACTTTAGATTCAACATTGTATCAACTTACTATCTGTCGGTAATAACTCTCTGTAGCTCAATAACTATTTTGCAACTCGGTTCTTACTAACCAGTATGATCAGAATGCATGAAAGCTTCTTCACACGATAATCCTGTAGTATCTTCTTCTTCTGACATCTGTTTCATAATGAAACCCTAGTCTCTTATATAGATGAGTAAATTATTTTCTTTCTGTCCATCAGATTTTGCCTCTTAATCATCTTCATTGATTTTTCCGCTTCAAGCTTTCTCGGCTGATGTGTCAATAACACATTTCAATCTATTCCATTAGATCTTCCTTCAATTACGTTAGACATCGATCTTCATAAAAAACTTTATCTGTTACCTCATGATCATACACTTTCCATCTCATCAATCTTATCGGCTAAACTAATCATTTAATTCATTCTGTTCTTGTCGGTTAACAAAGAAATGCATCGGTGAACTTTGCTCGGTATACACTACACTCCGTCAGTGTATACTACAAAATGCTTCATTTACTGACAACACTATTTTGTGTCTTTTAGCTCTATTCTTCATCTTAGATGAATGCAACATAACAAAGTCAATACCATACGGTCATAGACTCATCAACAAGTTACTCAATGTGTTCCTCATCCTCATTTGACATGTACATCTTCCTCATGTAGATTTCTCTATTCTCTATCTCTTTCACCTTTCTTCAGATGCATCAGTATAGTAACTTACAAGATAAGTATTGTCAAACTAGTTGACATCAATGACAATATAATACTGATTTAATCATATTGCATATCTAATCAATAACTTCTCAGTGATCTTTAATCATAGATTCTTCAATTAGATTCTGACAATCTCTCCATCTAAATCAGTTGTAGTCCAACATAAAAGACATTTGCAATGGATAAAGATTAAATAGGGTACTAGAAGCACAAAGTGAAAGATAGAATAGCAGCAATAGAGAAGGTTGTTCTTCAATGAGGGGAAGAGGAGGAAGGACAAATCAGGTTTGGGAAGAAAAGGACAAAGGATTGAATAGGACAATGTTGCATAGTTCTAGAAATGTAGACTTTTGGGATTTTTAAAATAGGTACAATTTCTAGGAGTCCATCAAATATGCCAAAGTTTCATTATACGACAGAAGAGGCCTGGTGTACGAACTATACTGAGTTTTTGATAAATAAACTTCTTTCAAATGCAATTTCTGGTGCAGGAGCACCCTCAAAAGATTGAATCAGAGGAAGACAAATGTGTTAAGGAGATCACAAATCTTCTTTATGTTCCTAGATGACTATGTAACCTCATCATAGTCCTAATGTTCAATCAAGTGATTTTGGGTGGCTATATAAACCTAAGACACTTAGATTGATGTTCATTTGTCACCTATATTTAATGTTGCTAACCTTTATCTCTATAAAGGTCTGGTTTTTGATGTTGTGGTTGCAGGTAGTACTGGTTCTATACAAGAGGCCTAGCTCCAAGACATTCCTAAGTTATCTCCTTTGGAGATTGACAACATTTTGGACACTCGAGTTGCACGGAAGACCCAAAGGCACAGCTATCTTGAGTATTTGGTACAATGGAAGCATAAGACCATGGAGGATGCTACCTAGCTTACTCCTAAAGCTATTGCACAACTTGGTTTTCCACTATCTGCATTACCAACTTAACGGACTTGAGTTTCTTTATCTTGCAGAGCATGGTGCAGGGCACCCAAGTCCACTTCTAGATAGTCTTTGTTCTAGTTTGGTTGTAATAAAAGGAAATGGATCTTTAGAATCTATTTCCTCATTTTTGAGTTTGGTCCTTTTGTGTGGTCAGGAACCTTTTGGTGTTTTCATAAACCAAGGATGTCTTAGTCTACTAGATTGTTCTAGTGGGGGTTATGTTTGTTTATGTTTTAGTGGGAGTTAAGTTTGTTTCCCATCATTGGGAAACACTTCCTATCTCATTGTTAAGGAATGTTGAAACTGTTTCCTCATATAGCCGACTGTTCGTTCCCAGGCCAGTTTAGGATCCTAGTTGGCTCTGAATGGCTAAACTTAGTTTTAGTATGTTTTAGTTTATTTTCTTTAGTTTTAAGGAATTTGAGGGATCTAGACCTTAGATCAACCTCTTAGTTCTTTTAGGAAGTTGTTATTGAGTTTTAGTACATTTTTGACAAAGTTGCACTCCAAAGTTGCACAGATTGTGAAATGTTGTTAATTTTTTGCAACACTGTCAGCAGATTGTAAGTCTAGTTCTCCAATGACCAGAACCGATTTCATGTTGGTTGGATCAGTTGGAAGACTTTTTGGAAGTGGTTTTTAAACCTTGTCTAATCACAATATTGGCACAAGGAGATGATCTTTGAAGCAACGTTGAATAAAAGAAACCCAAAAAACATTATGAGTACATTTTTGTTATCATACTTTGTCTGTTGCAAATAGGTAGATGGATTGATCATTTCACGAGTTCATTGTATGCATTGTTTATTCGAATCCATGTTAGTTTTGATTGTCATTTGATTTCAAGTTTTAGTTACATTTACACAGTCAGTTATGAACTGAAGACATGGCTTGATTGTCATAGCAAACCCGATCATGTAATGGTTTGAGAGTTTTAATGTCACTGTAGGTTCATTTGTGCACCCATAGTTCTTGTTAGAGTTCATTTAACTAGACTTTTCAAACATTGTATTTTAAATTTGGTGTTGATCTATGCAAGAACCCAGGCTCACTGACAGACCGACTTGGGAAAATCTATAGTCGACTCTATCATGAAGGTGGAACCTTGACTTGCAGCTTCCCCATTGGATTCCAATGCCATTGGGTGAGAAGCGAGCCAAAGTTATGCACTTTAATAATATAAGTTCTTAGACTGTGGAAGGAGGCATATTGCTTCAAGATTTGATGTCCTAGGTAGATACTTTCCATGTATTTAACCAGTAAGAAGAAGACAAGTTTGCAACAGTGTAGTAACATGAAGGTTGAAATTGAATCATAGATTGAATTTGATAGTCTCGGGCACATTGAAGAATCCTTGGTGATTGTACCTACTATGTGAATCCATCGATTGACCCTAATCTAACTTGATCAATTAGATTAGAGTGTCTCTATGACAGTCAATGGTGCTAGGCTAAGTGGTTACAGTTGTGGAGAAGATTTAGTGTGACATCTTAGTAGATAGTACAGTCTATGCTGAATGGTCTTAACCCAAATCTAAATAACCAAATGTATAAGGAATGTTGTTGCAGGCTCAAACCCAAGATTGATAGAATTTGAATATCGAAACTTGCTATAACAGTCACATACCTTATGTATAGATTGAGCTCAAGCTGGGACATATCTCCTGCGCACGCGCTACTATGGGTAAAGCCTAAATTGTCTAGACAGACTAGCAACTATGGGTAAAGCCTAAATTATCCAGCATGGGGAGGGGGTTTATTTAGAATTATAGACCATAAAATCACATGATTGTGAGATATGAATCATAAGTAAAGGAAACTTTGCATAATAAAGCTTGATAGTGATTTAGAAAACAAGAGAAACATATTTTAAAAGAACTCCTACAAGGAAGAAACCTTGTGAGTGAAACTTGGCAGAGATACTACTGAAAAATTGATGAATGCAATTAAAAACTTGTCTCCCACAAAAACAACAAACTTGAGAGCACATTATAACATGCAAAGACTCTCTATTGGATATAAAAATGATTGATGCCACTAAAGTAAATAAAAGTATCAATCACAAAGGTTTAGTTTGGGCTCTTGGGGAGAACAATCATTATCTAAATTAACTTATTAAACAAACCTAGTTGCACAATATTAAGTTGTTTGGTATAGAATAGATGGAGGTCCACAAAGATAAGAATTAAGATGAAGGAGACATATGAAAGCATAATGCAAAAATGAGGAAGGTTCCCAACCTGCATTGAAGAGGAGCACTAAGTTTTAATCCCATGAAAGATGGCTTCATATGAGGTACAAAAATTATCAAGATTTGAACTAGAAATTGTTATTGTCTCTGAGTAGTGCAGAGATTTATATAAAAAATCAACACTTCTATAAATAATGAATAGTCAACAATCTTTAAAAAAAATAGCAATCCACCTGACACAATTTACTACTCCAAATAATTGGGCTTCTGTTATGCAGCTTAATTTTCCATCTATGTCAGTTTCAAAGGTGTAAGTATTAACAAATATTATACTATATGATAAATGTAATAAATGCCACTTAAAAATCAAGTGTATACCGCAAGGATTAGCAACTTCAAAAGCTTTTCTGTTAGACATTATGGTTGGAAATGCTTTGGTAGACATGTATGCCAAATGTGGAAGAATAGACAAGACCCGTGAGTTGTTTAATAGAATGCCTCAACAAAATGTGGTTTCATGGACTGCAATGATTGCAGGGTATGCACAAAATGGATTCCTTGAAAAGGCTTTAGAAACTTTCAAACAAATGCAATTGGCGGATGTAAAGCCAAATTCCACAACCCTTGCTAGCATCCTCCCCGCCTGTTCCAAAATGGGAGTTTTGGAAGAGGGTGTAGACATCCATCAAAGCATAAAAGATAAAGAAATTTTGTCAGATGTTGTAGTTGCAACTACATTGGTAGACATGTATGCAAAATGTGGAACTATAGACAAGACACATGAACTCTTTGACAAAATGCATCAAATACATGTGGTATCATGGAATGCCATGATTACGGGCTATGTACAAAATGGATTTTTTGAAAAGGCTTTATAAATTTTCAAGAAAATGCAAATGGCAGGTGTAAAGCTAAATTCCACAACCTTTGCTAGCATCATCCCTGCCTATGCCAAAATGGGAGCTTTGGAACAGGGTAATTAACCAGTCACTGTTAATATATTATGCAGTCACATTAAATATATTATGCAATCATTGTTAAGATCAACTTAGCCGATTGCTTGATCACACGATAACCAATAATTAATGGTTATTGTAACATATTGTTAATGTGTTACGATAACCACTAATTAGTGGTTATTTGTATCACTATGTAAGATAATGAAACAATGCCAGTCAACCGATAATGAAATGATGTCAGTCGTGTCTATTCATATTGGTATTAATAACGATTGTGTGGGTAGGGAAAGACTTACCAGTGCCATATAATTGATAGGAAATAATCAATGATATCCTAGCTCGTATAAATGGATGCCATAGCTCGTGGGTAACTAGAGAATCCAATGAACACACATTAACATGATGCCCTAGTTCACTAACAGCTAATGCCATAATCAAATCATCTGAAGAAATGAACTCAATGCCATGGACACAATAAAGCATGGAGGAATGAATATCACAGTAAGATGTGCCCTCGAAATGCAGAGGAGATAACACAATCCCTACCTCAATGAGCTTCTATTTGATAAGGAGAGGAAAAGCCAAGTTTCCAAAACCAAGCTCAAAGATCAAAGGCCAAGTCCAGATAAAAACTGCAACCCCTATACACAGTGCCAAATCTGCCCTGGCTGATGTGGTTTCAAGCTCAAAGATCAAAGGCCCAAGTCCAGATAAAAATTGCAACCCCTATACACAGTGTCGAATCTGCCTTGGCTGATGTGGTTTCACGTGTTGGCCCTTGAAAAAATTCATCGTGGTGATAATTAAATGAGAAATGAATTCTTTTTTGTTAAAAAGTTATACCCGTTTTCGTTGAAATTTTGACATACTCGCTAGTGGTCAAAATTTTGACTAACACGGGCATGGATTTAAAAAAAATTGAAAGTTTTCCTTCTATAATCTGACCAACCAAAATCTTTTTGTTTCATGGTCAAAAAATTTGGTAGAAAAACTAGGTGAAATGTACTAGTGGTACTCGATTCAGAACATAAACAGCTGTGCTGACAAATTCTCTCCAGTATGTCTGAGCAACATTCTTTTGTAACATCAGTGTCCTTGTATAGTCAACTATTGACCTATTCCTCCTTTCAGCTATTCCATTTTGTTGGGGTGTCCTCAGTGCAGAGACATGTCTTTTAATACCATGCTCATTACAAAAGTTAGTAAATTCATCAAAAATAAATTCAACACCTCGATCAGATCTTAAGCATTTCAATTCTTTACTAGTCTCTTTCTCAACTTTTGCTTTATACCACTTGAACATCTTAAATGCCTCTGATTTTTCCTTCAAGAACATGTCTATCATTAATCTAGTATAATCATCAACAAAAAGAATAAAATATCTATCTCCATAGTAACTTTGAGTTCTCATAGGACCACATAGGTCGGTATGCACTAACTCAAGTAATTTCTTTGTTGAATAATCTTTACTTTTGAAACTATATTTTGTCATTTTACCTTTCTAACATTCATGACACATAACATGATTAGGCTTAGATAAGTTAGGCAGACATCTAACCTTTTTCTTTTTACTGATCTTAATCATGTTATCAAAATTCACATGACATAACCTCTTATGCCACAACCATGCATCTTCATCTTTCATCATTAAACAAGAAGACTGATCATTATTAAGATAAAACAAACTACCTCTCGACTGTGTTCTAGATCTAATAAGTCTTCCTCCATCATCAAATATCTTCACTTTCTTGCTCTCAAAAGCAACTCGGTGGCCTGAATTGTTCAGTTGTGCCACGCTTAGCAAGTTATAGTTTAGACCTTTTACCCAATAAGCATTGTCACATCTAATTTTATCATTTATCATTAGGGATCCTTTTTCTCTAACCATACAAGGTGCATCATTACCCATTCTAATAGATCCTCCATTGCGTTCTTCAAGATGATCAAATTTCTCTTCATCACCGGTCATGTGATGTGTACAACCACTATCTATGATCCATGTATCATTTTTATTAACCTTAGAGATAAGTGTTGTCTCTACATACCTTTCATATTCCTTTGAGTCATCCTTCATTGTAACAAATACTACCTCCACATCTTCATTAGTGTCAGTATCGGTGACATCTTCTTCTACAATGTAGTACACCTTCTTGCCTTTATCGTTATTATCTCAGTTTTCTCTGTTGTAGTGTCAGTAACTTTTGTTGCATCTTCTCCCATAGCTTCCTTCACCAGACCGATCTTTTCTTTTGCCATCATCTTTCCTGTGTGGACATCTAGCAGCAATATGACCAACCTCTTTATAGTTAAAGCATGCTAAAGGTAATTTACCTCTATATCTTCCTTTACCTTTAGGTAACCTTCTGGCCATAAGAGCTTCAAGTTCATCAAGCTCATCAATAGTATTGCTATCACTATCATCATTCTTATTTCTACTACTAGACTTACCAATCTTCAGAGAAGACATAAAAGTAGATTCAACAGATGATACAACACTGTTATCAAAGTTATTCAGTTCAAAGGTTGTAAGCTTACCATTCAGATTATCAAGAGTAAGGCTGTTACCAGATGTAGACCTAGTTTCATGAATTACAGATATTCTGATTAATAAACTGGCAATAAGGTTCTAAGAACTTTGCTTACCATTGTCTCTTCATTAATAACACCATCAGATGCTCTAATAGCATGGACTACCTCTTTTAGTCTATTTGTGTACTGCACAATATTTTCTCCTTCCTTCATCTTCATATCATCGAATCTACCCCTTAAGCTTTCAGCTCTGGCTCTTTTGACATTCACATCACCACTATAAACTTGAGCAAGTTTATCCCACATATCTTTAGAAGTAGTGCAATTTTTAATATCTTCAAATTTGGCATCAATACAAGCAGCAACAATCTCCATCATAGTAACATTATGTTCATGCCTGTCTCTTAGTTGATCAAGGGTCAAGGGACCACTGGGCGGTGTAATGTAGCCATTCTCCATTAGTGTAAGGGCAGAATTCCCAATTCTAGATACATGCAGCTTCATTTGGCTTTGCCATACTGTGAAGTTATCCTTGTTTAGCTTTGGCACTTCCCTCTTATACATTTTGAGATCTTTGTGCTAAAGTCCTTAAAACTCTATTCCAAGCAACTAACACTCTGATACCAATTGTTAGAATAACTGAGAGGGGGGTGAATCCGTTATCCACAGTCCCAATCACAAAATGTATATCCAAAAACAATTTACTTAAACTTCTGCAGCTCGGTAAAGTAAAATAGTAGTATGTCTGTGCTTTTACCAATTACCAGTTAATAATATATAATTCTTACCAATCAAATCCAATATGCAGCATGTAAAGTATGATAACAAACAATCATCACAATCAACACATAACACAAGAGATTTAACATGGAAACCCTGTGGAGGGAAAAACCACTTGGGACCGACAACCCAAAAATTATTCACTCTTCTGAAGTGAGGTTAGTGAAGACCCAACCCTATTAAAGGTTACAAACACACTGTGAGGTGTGACCTTGTTAGAGGATTTTAGACCAATTGTTATCATCCAATCAGCATTCACTATGTGGTTGACAGGATAACAAATGTACACTCTATGAATGACATTACAAGACTTTCTAGTCCACTTTGTTAAGAGATTTATCTGTTTACAATGGTTAAAATGTAATAGCAGTTGATCTGATTACAACATAACTTCAATTGCAGATTATCAGATCTATGTTAAGCTCATTCAAATCCTCTGATCAATATATCAATTCTATTTCAATCAATATTTAGTAACTTACTGTCACTTGGTTATAGCTTTCTGACGCTTGATAATCTCTATAGTTCGGTTCTCCTTTAAAACCAGTCTGATCAGGCATGCATGAAGCTTGTTCACACGATATCTCTGAAGTCTCCTTCCAGCATGATTTCATCATGAAATCCTAGTCTCTTAAAAAGACAAGTAAACCATTTTAATTCCATCCATCAAATTTTTCCGCATAATCTCCTTTGTTGATTTTGCCACTTAAACCTTCCTCGGTTGATGTGTCAGTAACACGTTTTGTTTCAATCCCTTAGATCTTCTTCGAATTATGTTAGTTGTTGATCTTCGTAACAAACATTATCTTCATCTTTGATTTCGAGGTACTTTACAGCTCATCAACTTCCATCGGCTAAACTAGTCATTTAGTTCTTTTCTTCTGCTTGGTTAACAAAGAAATGTGTCGGTAAACACAAGCTCGGTTTATACTGTGCTCAATATACACTACACATCATCGGTGTATATTGAAATGCTTCTTTAACTAACAACATTGCTTTGTGCATTTTTCTCTATCCTTCATCATAGATGAATGCAACATAATCAAGTCAATAACATAAGGTCATAGACTCATTCATAAGTTACCCAATGTATTCCTTATCCTTATCTGTCATATCCATCTTCCTCATGTAGATATATCTGTTCTTCATCTCTTTTCTTCTTCTTTCTACAGATGTTTGGCTATAGTAACTTACAAGATAAGTACTGTCAAAACTAGTTGACATCAATGACAACATATTACTGATTTAACCATCTTACATATCTAATCAGCAACCCAGTGATCTAAAATTACAGATCTTCAAGTTATACAATTTATTCAAATAAGTTGTAGTTCATCACTAATAGATCTAGTTGTGTGGGGCACACTACATGGTAATCTTCATCAGTGATACAATTATTTACAAACATGCACAACAAAGGTAGCTCAACCTCAATTGGTAAGAAAACCTCAACACCATATACTAGGGAGTACGGGGTGGTTCCTATGGGAGTGTGGAAGTGTGGTAGGCCTAGAGGGTGAGATTTATTTGGAGGTGGTAGTCATGACAACAATCATTGAAAACTTTTTTGAGGATTCTTAGAATGGTTTTATTGGTTTCCTCAACTTGGCCATTTCCTTGGGGAAAATATGGGCTAGAAAAGTGATAGTGGATATCGAATTAGTCACATAGATCCTTCATGTGTTCATTTTAAAATGGTGTAACATGATCTATGAAGATGGTGGAGGGGATGGAGAAGCAGAAAATGATATGGTGGAGGATGAATTTAGATATCTAGACACCAATAGTGAGGGTGAGTAGAATTGATTCATTCCACCTTTTGAAGTATTCAATAGTAGTGATTATGTACTTATGTTCGTTTGAGGAAAGGGGGGTTATCTTACTAATGAGATCAAAGCCCCAATGTGAGAATGGCCATGGTGGTGCAATGGGATGTAGGTCTTATGTTGGAGCATGGACCATTAAACATCATCTCTTTTTGTACCCCCTTTTTTTTCCCTGTGTAGTTCACAATAAGGAACACAAACCTTATTGGGTGAGTTGGATACACTTTCTTGTTAGTGACATCTCTCTTATTTTGGCTCTAGATATGATGAGGGCTCAAGTATATTGGGGGCTTGATAGTTTCTTCATCTCCTTGGTTATGATGAGATCAACTCTTTCTTTTTGATCTATTTTACCATGAGCTTGAGGCAACTCATACTCCCACTAAAGTGGGGGCTAAATTTATTGTCTTAAAATGGATGCACTCATTATTTAAGACCTTTTAAATCTCATCCTTTACCAACTTATGGACCATGGATAGATTCATCCTCAATCCCCCTTTTCTCTTTTTTTGTCCCATATTTTCCATTTTTTCAGTTGTGCAATCTCTGAGACCTCATTGATGGCTCCCTATGGGCCAACCCTAGAATATATTGAACAAGTCAACCTATTCTAGAATAAGTCAACCTAGGTTGACCTATTCTAGAATAGTCAACTAGGTTGACTTGTTCCATAATAGGTTGACCTATTCCCTGGGGCCAGTGTTGTCTCAGGGAATTAAATTGTAAAACTGGGTGACCACGTCGACTTGCTTTGTTTTCTCGCTTGAAAATTAGTATAAAAGGAAGCCTAAGCACCTCATTTTAGTATCCATTATATATTATTATCTATTATTATTTATTATCATCCATTTGGAATCCATGAATATTGAGAAATCTCATGAGAAAGTTTGAGTATTCAAGCATTCAAGATTCAAGGATCCTTTGTGAGCATTTCCTCTTCGAGATCTAGCATTTTGTTGGTTGTCAAGGGAGGAGATTTACATTGATGCATCCCTCATCTTCTCCATTGATGCACATTTACATCTATAGCTCCATGATGTGGTTTTGGTAGATCCATTGCATTTGTTGAGATTTCCTACATCTGTCATTGCAAATTCAACATCTACAATATACAAGCATTACAAAATCCTTATTGACAAGGGTTTCTACAAGAAAGGTGAATACTTAGATTTTTCTTGTTTCCTTTCTATATTTATATTTAAATTTCAAGGTTGATTCGTCAATCTAAGGCTTGACCAAGACAAACCCTTATCCACCCAAACCCCAAAATAATATTTTCTATGTGCAAGAGCAGGATATCAGAATTATAACCACATATCTGAAAACTACTTGCCAAGACAGTTCCAAAAAAGTTAGGTTGACTTTGCTACAATGTCCTGAGAACACGTTGAATTCATGGAAAAGGTTTCGGAACATGTTGCACCAGGTCAACTTATCCCTGGAGGTTTGAGAAAAATAACATTTTTTGGGTTTTCATTTGTGATCATGAATCCGCGGTTGGAAGTTATGCCACAAGTTTAGATATGCAATTTTTCAGAGAAAAAAGGCATATTCCTCTACACATTTCAAGGTGAGTACTCTATCATTCATTTCATTTCCTAGTCTAGACCTATTTTTATATCTTAATTGTGCTAATTGCATACACTTAGCATCTAGATCTATCTTACTTTTCTCATTAAATCAATTGGTTCAATTTCACATTTGCATTTACACATCTTTAATAAAATCTTGCATTGCATGAAAAAGGACTTACTTGCATACTTCTTTGATATAATTTGGATTTAGCATTGGCATCCCTTCATATTCTTGAGTTTCTCTAATCTAACTTGGGTTATATTGAGAGTTATGTTTGGAAGCCCCTCTTTCTCTTGTATTTTGAGTGTTAGTGTTGGAATGGTTAATTAATGAACTCATCTCACATAGTTTACATTGTTAGCTTCATTAGTATCCATTTCACCCCTAAACAAAGGTAATACACAATGTACAAGAATTTTTTATTTGGAGAAAATTAATGTTGAATAAGTTTCTCCATTAATTAGATGGAAAGTTGCACAAAATTTTGGCTAATGTTTATATTTTGACCTCCAAGTTTAGATGGTATACATGGTTAACTCTCCTTCTCTTATTGAGTGATTTATATTTTAGAGAATAAAACCCTTCATATTAAAACTATATGATATGTAAAAGAATGTACATTTTTTTCCTTCATAACAAGTTTTAAGTAATTTGGAGAAAGATATAATGCTAAACTATCGAAGTCAATCTTCTATCACATGACTTGAAAATACAAAACACTAAACCAACAATAGATATTCTTGAGGAATTTTTTTCCTTGTGGAAGAAGTGTCTTTTTGAGGAAGAGGGAACTAAGTGTGGCTTGATTTTTAACTTTGATTCCCTTTGTCCAAGTCTAGTACAATGAAGCACATGATTGGATATCTAAATATTTGGGTATACGCATTAAAAAAATCCACATAAATCTTCTTCTATGTGTTAGGATTATCTTATTTATTATTTGCAACATAATAATATTTAAATTATTTTGATATAGACAAATAGCCTTAACATTGGGATAACATCTGCTATTGATTAAGTCGTGTTTTTTTCCAGTTATGAACCCCATAATGTTATCCTTTATTGCCTCGCTAGTATGAATACAGTGTTCAAATTTTCTTTTGAGATATTTGTTTGATGCATGTTTTCACTAGATTGTAAGCAATATATTAGGGTATGATTTTGTCTTTATATATTTGAGAAATGGGTTTTTTCACTCTTCTCCTATTAAAATCGATGTGAAATTAGACATTGGCAAATAATTATTAGCTCAAAAATTGTTATATATCATAGAGTGAATTCATAAATAAACCTAGAACTGTGAAGGTGGTGAATAATAAAGAGGCGACATTTTTTTCTTTGGATGCACAAATCTTTTAACTTCTTAAGTAGAGTGTTTCTTATCATCCATCCTCTACTTCTCCATGTTTTTTGGATATTATATTGATGTTAACTCATGTAATAATTTAGAGGGCTTACAAAAGTTGCAAGAAATATTAAAACGTGTACATATATTATTGGTCTAGATTCTAGTGGTAAGAAAATAATATAGTCATTACACTTAACTTCAAGAGGAGAAGTGGGTTGCTAATGTAAAAAATAATATTTTTGTTTACTCCATATAGAATTAAAACTATAGTATGAAAAGATGTTTTTGAATCTTACTAAAAAATGAGTAGGTGACTAAATTTCAAAATATCTTCTCAATTCTACAAATGAGTTACTTTCTCTTTCATTAGCATTTCCAACTAGGAAGGACAATGACGAAGCTAAGGGTTAGCAAGAGGATCATTTTTCTTTTAAATGCTAGAAGATTTTGAATAATGAGACTTTGGACATATAGATCTTAGGTCTCAAAATATAAAGAAATGATTTAAATATGATTATTATTGTATGTCTAGGATATATACTTTACACACATGTTAGTGAATACTACATACTATTAGATGTATGGTAACTTTTAGATTCTCATACACCTCAAATTTGGGTTTTAGTATCATATTAAAATTAGTATATCCATTCAATTTTCCATTTACTTTTGGACCTAATTTGTAGAAAGTGTCTTGATATCTAAGCATATCGACAAACAAAAGAATTTTGTACAAAGTTAGATATCTTACCTAGTCTAAAATGTCTCAAAGATTTAACTCATTTAGTACTAGGTATTATATAAATTCTAGAAAGACAAATAGATTTACAACCATAAATCACTTATCAATGTTGTGTAATGAAGCGTATGAACTATTCTTTAACTCTACTATCTTTGAATTTGTTACCAATTACCCTTATATTTCTATAACTAAATAATCATTTAAACCTTTTAATACTAATTAACTCAAACTCATTTACATAAAAACATTATTATTATAAGAATAAAAGCAATTGTATCTTTGAAAAATTTAAGCAGCTTCAAATATACCGTGAAATGTGTGCATATTAGAGTACAAAACTATATGGAAAATTTCCTAGTATGCTAATTTCACCATTCAAAATAGTATGCAAGAAAATGTTGAATTTTGAAAGTGACCGACATAAAAATGAGTCACTTTCTCCTTCATTAGCATCCTTAACTACGGAGGAGGAGGAAGTTAAAAACTTGGCAAGGGTTTGTAAACAAAAGAAAGTTTAGAAAATGTTGAATAATGGAATTGTACACATGATAAGATTTTATAATTATAAAATTATTTACATAAGTATGTTATACTAGTTCAAATATTGAACACTTCATTTTATATTGTATTTTGAGGATTCCTTTTTGCATAAAATACATTGCTGAATTTTTTTTCTTAAGAAGATAGAAAATTCAATTCCACCTATAGCAACTCTTTTTGTGAAATATTACCAAACTAAGTTGGTACTTTAGTAGGGGACAAGACCCACTAATTGAACACCCTAATTTCCCACTTAACAAAATTTTACATGGAAATTTCAAATCACTCCCAATTTTTCAGGCAGCATACTTCACAAGTCCCTTGCTTATAACGAAGGTTTCATGGCCACATCATTAGATATGATGTCACATCAATATGCCTTTTGCCAAAGTGTCCAAAATAGCCTAAAGAAAAGGTGAGATCAGTCACTACGCAAAAATGATACCCATACTTGTATAGCTTATGTGGCATCACATGATTGGTTGCCTTTTACAATTAAGGGTACATTTCATTCAATTATGGATAGTCATCCAAGAAATAACAACTTTAAAGTCACAACTATTGGTACAATGTTGTAAAAAATATTAGACATTAAACTAACAAATATAAGTATTAAATCAACAAATATAAATATTTAATCAACAATTACTATCACACCCATTATAATACGTATTAGATCCTTCCCTATCATACAATGATTATTTCTCTTCTAAATTTCTTTTGTTCACCAAACGGAACTATCTGATGACTTCACATTATACAGCAGACCAGTATCGTTGCACGCTTGCGTAGAAATTCATTTTCCTTCTTACATCATTGTCCTTGGTCACAAATGTCACATTAAGTTTCACTAATTTTCACTCAGTAAAATCAGCTTGGAGATTTGGCATCGTTCAAGGGTTGGTGCCCACCAAAGTCTTCTGCTCTTGCCCAGGCAACCACGCACTCCGCTATTTATTACACACGGCTTTTCATTTATTTAACATCCCTTTTCTTGTTTCTGTGATAATCATTGAGTAGGAAGTTTTGCTCAGCGAAAAAATGTTGTTCCAAATGCAAATGGATAACGGGGTTGTGGTTCGCTTTGTAATTTGTGTCTGTTTGGTGGGCTTTACTTCTGCTGCAAAATGTGTTCCTGAAAAGTGTGGTTCCATGAATGTGAGCTACCCATTTTGGATTGACAATCCTGAATGTGGGTACCCTGGTTTCAATATCTCATGCAAGAGAAGCAATTCGACTGGGAAGCTCACTCCATTCTTTAGGGCGTATCGAGGCAATTATACAGAGAAGCATCTTCCAGGATACGATTATAAGATTATGAAGATCGATTATGAGGGTTACCTCATCATAAATACTTCTAAAATCAAAGCCCACTCCTGTAGTACAAACAGGAGTGAGTCAGTTTTCTTTCAGCCACCTAAGGGCGGGCCTTTCACTATTTCCATGTCCAATAAGTTCGTGGCTATTGGCTGCAACACGTTCGGTGCCTACACATTTAATAAATGGGGGGAGGCGAGATGTGTATCGACATGCGACTCTCAAACTGATCCACCATACTGCCGCAATGGCTGTTGTGAAATCACCCTTCCAGATAATTGGAAGTGGATAAATTTCACCGGCGGAGGTGTGTTTGGTTTGCGCAATTCTACTACCAACAAATTTGATTACAAATGTGGCTTCTCCACTATATTGGACCCTTCCACCTTCACCGTGGTCGACAATAAAACAAATCCCTTTTGGGGAGATGGCATGAAGGCTTATTATGGTCTCCGCCTTAACTGGGGTATTGGCCTTCAGAATTGCTCCATGGCTAAAGCAACTGCCAGTAATTATTCTTGCTCCTCTTTAGCAAAATGTATTGACTCCCCTTCCGGACAAGGGCACGTATGCAGATGCCTTCTTGGGTATGAAGGAAATGGTTACTCTAATGGCACAGATTGCACAGGTATTATCTCCATACTTTTGTTACTGAGAACAATTATTAGTATTATGTCTTCTTATTTATAATCATTTATCTTTCAAATCTCAAAGCTTCTAATGATAATGACGCTGAATGTTCAGACATAAATGAATGCGCTGTTAAAGGGGCGAATAAGTGCGTTAAAGGAGGGGAAGGAGGAATATGCCATAATTTTGCAGGCTCCTATAATTGTTCATGTGCAAAGGGATATGAGGGAGATGGCTTTCAGAATGGGACAAGATGTGTATCCAAAAGATCCAACTACCTTAAACCTGCAATCATAGGTGAGCGTATGGCGTGTCTTTGTATGTTTTTAATAAATAAATAAAATTCAGCAACGGTATAGTAAAAGAAAATTAACTGGTTGCTGATATTGCAGGTTCTTTTTCTTCATTTGTTGGAGTTTCTGTGGTGGCTTGTGGACTATTTTGGTGGCTGAGCATGCGCCGTTTGAAACAAGCGAGAGAAAAGAATTTCCGGCAGAATGGTGGGATGCAGCTGCAAGAGCGTATAGCGTCCATGGGAGGAAGAAAAAGCCTCAGAATATTTTCTGAAAGAGAGCTGGAAATAGCTTCCGACAATTTTTCAACGGAACTGGGAAAGGGTGGCTTTGCGACTGTGTACAAAGGAGCTCTTGTGGATGGCACGCATGTGGCAATTAAAAAACCCAAATCGATTTCAGATGAGTTTATCAACGAAATTATAATTCTATCTCATATTAGCCACAGGAATGTAGTGAAATTGCTTGGTTGCTGTATGGAAAGTCAATTTCCATTGCTGGTATACGAATTTGTACCAAATGGAACAGTTTATCAGCATCTGCACTCGGGAGACAAGCAATTGACATGGGAAGCAAGGCGGCAGATTGCCATCGAAACAGCCGAGGCAATAGCCTATGTACATCTTCAAGCCTCTCAACCCATTTTTCATCGGGACATAAAATCCTCAAATATTTTGTTAGACAACACATTCACACCAAAAGTAGCAGACTTTGGTATTTCTCGGCTGTGCCCTACAGAAGAAAGGCACCTGAGTACTGTCCTTCCATCAGGGACTCCAGGTTATGTGGATCCTGAGTTCGTGAGGAGCAACCAATTTACAGACAAGAGTGATGTTTTCAGCTTCGGAGTAGTTTTGGTGGAGCTTCTCACGGGTTTGATGCCTCTGTTATCTACAGGATCAGGATCCACATGTACTTTGTATGACTATTTTCTATCTACAATTAATGACAACCGCCTCATAGAAATTTTAGATCCCAGTGTGATGAGAGATGAAATCCAAGGGCAGATGGAAAATATGGCGAAGTTAGCAAAGGCATGTCTGCAAGTGAAAGCAGAAGCAAGGCCGTCCATGAGAGAGGTAGTTGAAGAACTGGTTTGGATAAGAGCTGTCACAAAACAGCGGGGGCTTTATAGAGATCCAAAACAAACTAGGCTGAATTACCGAGCTTTGCCAACTGCCAAGGATAGAACTGAGTTCTCCATCTGTTACAGCCACTTCCTCAGAGGGTCACTCCACTGTGTTGATTCAGATTGAAATGTCAGATACATACGCACGATGATCAAGTCAATGGACCACCGAAGAAGCACGCAGGTACTGCACTCTTCATGTCTTCCTTTTAAGAAGTTGTAAATGACCCTTTTCTTTAACGAGGTGCAATAAAATTACCAGCAGGTATTTAATTAGGATGCGGTTATTTTTCATATAGAATATATCATTGATCAAATTTGAAAAATCTGAAAACATAACTGATTTTTGTGAAAATTTCAGCATCTGTTCTTCATGATCTAGTTGTTTTGAATCGTAAACAACAAAAGAATTTCGAAAAAAAACTCTGCATTTTCGCAGATCTGAAAAAAAAATAAAATTGTTTGTGGTGCGTTCTATCGGAAGGATAGCCGCCATCATTTAATTATGCTTGCACGTGTTTTTTTCTAGTAGCAAAGTTTATGTAGCAGCTATAACATGTTGGCACTCTGGTCTTTGTTGGCTTTCCTCTTCTCTCCCTATTGAGGTGGGAGCTTCTTCGTCTGGTAAGAAGTTTTGTTGTTTTGGGATGGCTGGCTGGAGATCTTTGTTTGCGGCATTCTTCCTTGGTGGTTGGGCTAGGGAGCTGGTTGGGGTTTAGCTTCTCTTTTTGGTTGCCTCTATATCCTCACTTTCTTTTGAGGTGGACACTTTTCATTTTGAGGTTGAGAGTGTGGTTGTGGGGGTATTGGGGTTTAGCAGTTGTTGAACCTGTGACGACAGATTTTTCTTGGTGTTGGGTTCATGTTCTTTACCCAAGGTTTTGGTTGAGGGAGCCCTCTAAATCTCTCATTTTGTGTTTTGTTCTTTCCTCCCAGGTTGTGATTATGGAGCTATCTATTTACTAGATTCAAGGAAAGTGGTGCTGGTTAGGGGATCCAGTCAAAACCCCATGATGGTTTTGGGTTCCATGTTAAAACCTATGTTTGTTTTGTTTCTTTGTTTGTGTTGGGTGGAAGTTCTTTTCTCTTTCGATTGTTTGTTTCTTCTGTCTTGGACCAGGTGGATGCTGATAATTTTCAAGGGCCCATCCTGGTTGCTGGGTGTTTTTGGTTAAGGTGGCTGGCAGGTTTTGGTTCTTTCCAATCCCTTGATGGAGTTCGGTTCTTCTCTTTCCAAATGCTTTGGTGGACTCTCATGGTTTGTATTGATGGTTTTGGGACCCTTGTCAAAATCCCGAGTTACGGTTTGGAGAGCCTCAAAACCCCTTGGATCTCTAATATGTAGTTTTTAGTTCCTTGTTGTAAAGCTTTGGCCTTGGTTGTTGGTTTTTTGGGGGCAGCTGGTGCTTTATTTTCCTTTTGTTTCTTGGTTGCCTTGTGTTTGTGGGCTTTGGGCTGCTAGACTATTTTTTGTTCTATATGTGGCAGCATCTCGTTTTCATGGGGTTCTAGATCCCCTTCAAAATCTTCTTGTTAAGGGTTTTGGGTCCCCTCAAAACCTGTTTTTACCTTAACCAAAAACATGTTGGCTATATGCAATGTTCAAGATGATTACAAGACCATAATGTTTTTTTTATATTCGTAGAGAAAGGTAATCTTTTATCTTATCGTAATTTGTTTTTAAATGATATCTTTAGTTTTCAATTGTCTTGACTGAATTGTATCTATGTAATGGTTCTTTATTTTTTAGCTGAGTTGTGCTTTCCAGACTTTTTAACTTAGTTGAACCTCCTTCGAATTAATCTATCTTGTATATTCTTTTCTTTAATTAATGTATTTATGATTTTTCTAAAAATAAATTAATTTATTAATCTATATGAAGCAACAATTCAATATTTACATATCAATATCCACAAGAACAAAGATTTGGAGGAGCTTAAGGTGTCCTTACCAAATATGCAGATGCTGGCTAATTAGGCGGCTGAACTTATGAAGACTATCTAGTTGTCATTTTGCTGTCCTTTTGTCTTTTTGTTGTCCTCTTCTCTCTGTTTTTTGGAGGACTTGTCAGTTTTTGGTGTTTCTTTGTTGAGTTGTTGCATTTTTTCTGTTGGACTTCTAACGCTTATTTTGTAATCTCACTGTAAAAGGTTTCGAGTCCTTTCAAAACCTATTTTTATGTAATCAAAACAATTTAATATTTACACTAATTTATTCTTATTTTCATCCAATATATATGTGCAGGTACTTTACAAACAACAGCTACTGCAACTTTACCATGTGTTTAGTGTCAAGCTACAGTTAGCTTTTTGAAATGTGGAATTAATTTTGTTGTTGTCTAAGTATTAAACATCTTATTATATTTATCAGCAAAAACAAGTTGTAATTATGCACAATCCTAGTATAATACATTATAAGATTTTTATGATCAAATGTTGTTTATATAATTTATTATATAATTGTTATATAATATTATGTTTTGAGCTCTCAAGATTATTTCATTTATGTACTTTTAAAGGAAATAAAGTATTTTTTAATATATATAATTGCATTATCAATAATATAAATATTTTTAATATATTTTATTTGATAAATATTTATTATAATTGTATCATATAATAAATATTAAATTTGGTTAATGTTTTAATTTTTTACATGAATGCAAAATGTTTTATTCTCATAATTCCTTTTTATTTAAATAAAAAAAATTGATATGAAGTTATTGTCTATAATATTTAATTTAAAATTAGAAGTAACTTGTTATAATCAAATCAAGAAATGAAAATATCTATTTAAATTAAGAATAAATATTACAACTTATTTAGTTTGAGTGTAATACTTTAGAATAAAAAAATAAAAAGAGAATCTATGAAAGCCTCAATACTAGATTGTTGGATTTTTGAAACTAGCCAAAGAATATCTTTGTATAAAAAGCCCTAGTGAAGATGAATATTACAACTTCTAGATTTACTTCACCCATAATTCTTTAGTGCCAAATAATGGACTTGGGTCTCTAACACTCCATTTGGTATATATTCATATAAAAGACCTAACAACATAAAAAACATAGAAATGTAGTGCTAAATAGTAGTTATACACTTTGTTTCACACAATTAGTTATGACACATAATATTTATCATAATGAGCCATGAATATTTTCATATGTATTTTAAAGGTTTTACAATCTCTTGATATGCCATGGCATTCTTCCCTGGTCAATTGTTTAATAACTATTGTGGTTATAAATAATTTGAGTATCTTGTACTATATGATTTGTTTTGTTCTTTTCCAAATTTTCTATAAGAGATGTAAAGGGATTACCTAAATTATTTGATTTCCTTGTAGATAATTGGTCTTTATTTTAAGATTCACATACCAATTTATTTTCAAGGTTTTGTTTAAACAATGATGTCTTATCATACATGTTAAAGCTTTTGATTGTAGTGTGGATCTCAAAATGATAGAGTCTCCATATTTTACATGGAAAAAGGATTAGAGGATTGGATAAACATTGACTTACAAATATGGGAAAAAATCTAGGGAAAAACAAAATATTAAAACACCAAGCTTTTCCCTAATAAAGGCTAGTTTATTGATTTTATTTTTTATAATAACCCTTGACTCGAAGGTTCTTACACACACAGACACAGATATATATATATATATATATATATATATATATATATATATATATATATATATATATATATATATATATATATATATATATATATATATATATATATATATATATATATATATATATATATATATATATATATATATATATATATATATATATATATAAGGTGACCAAGGTTACTAAAATAAGGTAACACATATGCTCAAATTTCAAGATTTTGGAATAGGCTAGTGAATAAGAGGAATGTACACCTATTTTGCAATTAGAGCCCAACAAATTCTAGGAAGGTGTTCTTAGATAGATCCCTTCAAGATAAAATAAGTGTAAAGAAAAAAATGAACCTAGACACTTGAACAAGACTCTATAACTATATTCAATAGCAATTCAAGAGTATTACTACACATTAGTCATAGATCTCCAACTTTAATTAGCTAGGTTGAATGATTCAACATAAGATTAAAACTACTCACTAATGCTTGTAAATTTGAGTTAATTTCAAATTTATTACAAAATTATTGTAATGAAATAAAAATGGATGAATGTATGTTGTATAGTGGGGATGTATTGATTGGTTCACTAGGATGGATGGACAAACTAGGAGGCTTGAACACCAACATTGTTATTTCATACATTGGAAGGAATATGATCAACTAGGCTCAATGAGACTTAAGCATTGAATGGATGCAAGGGTTCTTTCTATTTGAGTAGAAGATGATGATACAAAATGGAAATGGAAATACAAGATTTAAGGAAAGAATGAAAGGAGAGAGCATGTAATATGCATACAGATAGATAATAGACTATAAACCCAATTATAATGTCAGATCTGAAAATCCAAAATAGTAACTGACCTATTATCCAAGATGTAGTCTAATTAGGTAGCTACAAAGCGACCTGGAGGGTCTGGAGTGACTGGATAATCCCTAGACCTATGGATTCACCTTAGACCCATCAAACTTTGACAAAACTTAAGTCAACTATAACTCTCTACTAGACCTTCTTGTATCTTTTTCTACAGTTGTGCCACCTATCGCCTATGCATATAGAAAATGAGAAAAATGTTGTGAGAAAGGAGTCTAGACCTCACTCAGACCCCTATTGAATAATAACCTTGAAATCAAAGTGAGATGATTGAAAAAAGAAGTGTGTTTTTAGGTAGTAGAAGCTTGATAAGATGCTTATATCTTCACAAACCTTTGTGGTGTCAAATGTATCATGAATATGTTTGAAAGTGTTCTTGATGTTATCTTAACCTTGGATCTAGGATAGGAAGAACATGAATGCCTTCACTAAGGCTTGGATCTATACATTAATCATTTTCTTCCATGCTTTATGCTTGAATGGTTGAATATCAATGTGAATATATTGCCTTGATTTCTCTTTGAAATGTTTGCGAAATTCGATCTTGAATTTCTTAGCTTTAAGTTTGTAAGAAGTGAATGCATTACCAAAATGAAGAAGGTATATTTTCTTTTATATCTCACCGACACCTAGCCATTTAGGAGCTCAAAACTCAAAGGAGGTCGACATGAATTTAGGGATCTCACTAAAATCAATTGACCAAACTCCAATTTAAATTTGGGTTTTATTTACAAGGTATGGGGTGACTCTTGAGGTCAAGGGCAAGTGGACTTTCTCTATATACCTACCTAGGTATCCTATACTGGCTAATTAAGGCGAGCATATTTGAGTTCAAGGTCAATTTTGATATGAGAATTTTGAAAATATATGCAAAGTCAAGGTAGGATCAAGCATAATAGGCATGGAAGCCTTGGACACTAAAATGGGGCTTATCTAAGGACCAAAATTGTGCATGCTTATAGTTTAGGACACTACAATTATTATCCTAAAATTATAACATTATATAAACAAATCTTGTAATAATTATATCAAGCATTTGTTCTCTATAGGTTTAATGAAGATCCATAGGATTGGTTTATGTATAATGGTAGAACAATAAAATACAAAAAAAATTATTAAGGATTTTGAAATGATTTTTTGTTTAAAAATAATTGGATTGTTAGCCTTGAGAATTCAAATGAGTGCCTATTCCTATATCACAAAGTCGGGTCTATAAAAAAATCTCAATTACAAAGAAAACTCTTACTTTCAAATAGGTTTAGTGTATTTCTCTCTCTCTTATATATCTTAGATTCTCAAGTGCCCTTATATTCTATAAATACATCTATAGTTAATAATCCCCAAACAATTCAATTGGATCATGTATTAACCTTTAATATTATTTTACCCTAGTATAAATTTTATAATAAAAAATAGTTTAAGTGGTCCTTAGATGCAAAGTAAGAAAGAACTAACATAAAGAAAAAAAAGTGTGAGCTCAAAGATATGTTTAATCCCTTAAAAATATTAAGAATCAATAACAATTATTAAGTCCTAATAGTGTAGGTTCCAAATCCTAAAACATTTCATAAAACATTTTTCACCTCAAATGAAAGGGATGTGTCATCAAGAAGGTAAAGATGGGGATTCACAGATAGATTATGAGTGATACCTCCTATACTTTTGGATTACCTTAAGTATAGGATAGTGTCCAAAAATTGGCTTGTATATTGACAGAAATATATAAATTGACAACAACAGTTAGTTACTACACCAAATATACATCTAATCATAAATATTGTTACTAAGTAAAAGGAAAAAAAGCTATCTATTACCTCTTGTATAGCTAATCATACCTTGATGCGGATACATATTAATTTTTTAATTTTTCATTACATACATAATGGGAAGATATAAGCATTGATTATCAAACTCTCTAATAATTTTCTTGATTAGGGTAATTTAATATTATTCATTGATCATGCATTGATATTAAATTCATGCAAAAATATACGGCAAGAGAAACCATATAGTTATAATTACGTATTTATCTAAATCATTATAAATAGCCATATAAGCATACCATTTTCAATGACTATACATTAAAAAAATCCATATTCTTTGTTAGTTGCATTCTCATTTAATTAGCTTAAACCTTTAGTATTTTATTCCTTCAAATCTACATGTAGACTTTCTCACCTAAAAAATTGTCTTACAAAATAATAACCGTCAAGAATAACCCTCAAGAATAGAATACCTAAATAAATAATACTAATAAGTCTCACAACTAAGAACTATAGAAGACATCTATCAAAGCTTTAGAATTACTCATGCCCTAGATGATCACAAAATATTAAACTAGAACATGCACTAGATGGAGAAGCCATCTACCACATTTTGGCATGAAATGTAGTGTATAGGTTAAGGGAGCATGTAACATGGATTATTCAATATCCTTTTACTTAGAAAATATTAAGATACTTGATACTTAAAGTAATTGAATTTTTTACACATTGCTACAGCTATACCTTTCTTTGTCATAATCATTAATTAATTACAATTTAGCCCAAATCAGTAATGATCATTGACCTTTTAAAAGAAAGGCTTCAAAATAATAGCATGACATATTGGGCACAAAAGATTAATTTACGGATTGGTACTCGACCAACCTCACCAATACTTCATTAAAATCAGGAACAGTTGAACGGGAGGAGCTATAATTTCTGGTCAGACTGACTGACTATTCCACAAACTAGAGGCCACTGCTCTCTTTTCTCCCACGTATGTCATTACTTTTCTTCTGCAAACCGAACAGGTGGCTGATAGCACTAGCGACCCATCAAGGAATATTGTTTCCATAAATTTGGTTTCGACTTTTCTGTGCGAATTTCCAACCTTGTTTTAAAAACACTCAATACGCACTTTCTCCGAATACTGTTGATATTGTCATTTTAAAGTCAGTAAACCCTATTCCACGTCTCATCAGTCATTCTATGGTTGGGGTTTATATACGGCAGCGGCCACGAAAAAACCATATAAGGGGAAACACTTAGTTTTTTTTTCAAAAGTTTGCAAAAAGTTATACAAAGAAAAATATTTTTCGTGGTTGGATAGCCACTACCTTTATATTCCAAGTCAATGAAGGACTTCCACTAATGTCTCATGTAAATAGCCACTCACTTTCAGTCCACAAATATCTCCTTTGTACACAGTTTCCACGGAGATTAAAGTTAAATTTGGTAACACTTAGTTTTCTTTTTCAAAAGTTTGCAAAAAAGTTATATAAAGAAAAAGATTTTCCTTGCTCGATAGCCACTACCTTTATATTCCAAGTCAATGAAGGACTTCCACCAATGTCTCATGTAAATAGCCACTCATTTTCAGTCCACAAATATCTCCCTTGCTGTTGTCACGGGAGATTAAAGTTAAATTTGGTAACACTTAACTTTTTTTTCAAAAGTTTGCAAAAAGTTATATAAAGAAAAGGATTTTCGTGATTGGATAGCCACTACCTTTATATTCCAAGTTAATTAAGGACTTCCGCCAATGTCTCTTGTAAATAGTCACTCGCTTTTAGTCCACAAATATATCCTTTGTACGCAGTTGCCATGGGATAGTAAAGTTAAATTTGGTAACACTTAGTTTTTTTTATCAAAAGTTTACAAAATGTTATATAAAGAAAAATATTTTCGTGGTTGGATAGCCAGTACCTTTATATTCGAAGTCAATGAAGGACTTCCACCAATGTCTCATGTAAATAGCCACTCGCTTTCAGTCCAAAAATATCTCCCTTATACACAATTGCCACGAGAGATTAAAGTTAAATTTCATAACACTTAGTTTTTTTTCAAAAGTTTGCAAAAAGTTATATAAAGAAAAAGATTTCCGTGGATGGATAGCCATTACCTTTATATTCCAAGTCAATGAAGGACTTCCACCAATGTCTCATGTAAATAGCCACTCACTTTCAGTCCACAAATATCTCCCTTGTATGCGGTTGCCACAGGAGATTAAAGTTAAATTTGGTAACACTTAGTGTAGACACCTAAAAATCCTTTAGAAAATAAAGTATTTTTATTTTCTGAAAAACCCCTGATGACATCATCATTTATTAATTAATTAATTTATTTTTATGCCATTAAATCCATTTATCTTAATTAAAAATATTTAATTAAAAAATCCCTCCCAAAAATGTTTAAATCTTATTTAAACATTATTCCCCTATTTATTAATTATTTAATTAATAAATTGACCAAAAATCTCAAAATAAATAATTTATTTATTTTTTGCCCAAAACTTGGCCAATTTTCTTAAGACCACTAACCTCTTCTAGAATCTTCTAAATCCTTCTTTAATTACAATTAAAGGCTGATCCCATCCTTTCTAACCCTAATCCCAACTCAAAATATTTAATTAAGATTAAATATTTAATTTTCATATTTATTAAATATATTTTTAATAAATATTCCCAAAACCAAAAGCCTTTGGAATGAATAAACATTTATTCCATAAAACCTAAGAAAACTCTAGACTATTCTAGAAACTTCTCAACCCAACCTCTTCACCCATCCTAATCTTAAATCCTCCTAATCCTAATCCTAATTCCTCCCCTAACCTTGTCACATTCCCTAACTAAGGTTAGCCAACTCTTAAGCTTACCCCAAAGTCAACAAAGAGGGCTTCCCTTTTTGAAATGCACTAAATGCATTTAAAGCTTCCTTATCCCTCTTACATGCATTTAAGAAGCCCCTCACCCCTTTCTTACACCCTTTGACCTTAGGCACATTTTCTAAATTGTGCGCATTCCTCCCATCTTTCAACCCAATGCCCTTGTGACACTTGTCACAAAGAGGTAACCCTAACCTTACCCCAAACTCTAACCTATCCTCCTAATCCAAGCCCTTAGGAAATCCTATAAATACTCTCTTTCAAGAGCAAAAGAGCATCTTAGTCTTTCATCTTCATGCATTGTTATCATGCTAAATTAATTCTAACTTTATCATAATCATCTTAAATCTAGCTTACTTTCAAGTATTTTAGCTCATCCTAATTTAGTAATAATGGATTAACCTAGTTCATTTCATTATTTTGCATATCATATCATCATCATTTCATCTCTATTTGGTTAAAAACAATCTTAGCATAAACATCGTGTAGCTTAATCTCCATTAAAGCATCATTTGAGTTCTTGAGGCCTTAGGGGCAAATTAGGTGTTCTATACCTGTTTTGTGCCATTTTGGGGTTTTTCATGAGTCTCAAATCATCCTAGAAAGCATTAGGAACATGCTCCAAGTGCTTAGAGAGCACACCCACATCCCCTTAAGCAAGAGCAAATCAAATAGTGCTTGAGTGCAACTGTTTTAGCTCAATCTGAGGTGGCTAGCTTATGGTGTTTTTGTTAGCTTAAAAACTAATGTTTGCTTGTCTTAGCCTTTCAAAACAGATACAGGTATTCTAGTCTACACTTAGTTTTTTTTTCAAAAGTTTGCAAAACGTTATATAAAGAAAAAGATTTTCATGGTTGGATAGCCACTATGTTTATATTCCAAGTCAATGAAGGACTTCCACCAATGTCTCATGTAAATAGCCACTCACTTTCAATCCACAAATAACTCCCTTGTACACGGTTGCCACGGGAGATTAAAGTTAAATTTGGTAACACTTAATTTTTGTTTCAAAAGTTTGCAAAAAGTTATATAAAGAAAAATATTTTCTTGGCTGGATAGCCACTACCTTTTTATTCCAAGTCAATGAAGGACTTCCACCAATGTCTCATGTAAATAGACACTCCCTTTTAATCCACAAATATCTCCCTTGTACGCGGTTGCCACGGGAGATTATAGTTAAAATTGGTAACACTTAGTTTTTTTTTTCAAAAGTTTGCAAAAAGTTATATAAAGAAAAAGATCTTCATGGTTGGATATCCACTACCTTTATATTCCAAGTCAATGAAGGACTTCCACCAATGTCTCATGTCAATAGCCACTCACTTTCAGTCCACAAATATCTCCCTTGTACGCATTTGCCACAGGAGATTAAAGTTAAATTTGGTAACACTTAGTTTTTTTTTCAAAAGTTTGCAAAATGTTATATAAAGAAAAAGATCTTCGTAGCTAGATAGCCACTACCTTTATATTCCAAGTCAATGAAGGACTTCCACCAAGGTCTCATGTAAATAGCCACTCACTTTCAGTCCACAAATATCTCCCTTGTATGCGGTTGCCATAGGAGATTAAAGTTAAATTTGGTAACACTTCATTTTTTTTTCAAAAGTTCGCAAAAATTTATATAAAGAAAAAGATTTTCGTGGCTAGATAGCCACTGCCTTTATATTCCAAGTCAATGAAGGACTTCCAGCAATGTCTCATGTAAATAGCCACTCACTTTCAGTCCACAAATATCTCCCTTG
The DNA here is from genome assembly GCA_027943335.1 of Chamaecyparis obtusa. NCBI lineage: Eukaryota > Viridiplantae > Streptophyta > Pinopsida > Cupressales > Cupressaceae > Chamaecyparis > Chamaecyparis obtusa. The sequence goes on from BSBK01005490.1 coordinate 1,039,347, forward strand.
TACGCAGTTGCCACAAGAGATTAAAGTTAAATTTGGTTACACTTAGTTTTTTTCAAAAGTTTGCAAAAAGTTATATAAAGAAAAAGATTTTCGTGGATGGATAGCTACTACCTTTATATTCCAAGTCAATGAAGGACTTCCACCAATGTCTCATGTAAATAGCCACTCGCTTTCAGTCGACAAATATCTCCCTTGTATGTAGTTGCCACGGGAGATTAAAGTTAAATTTGGTAATACTTAGGTTTTTTTTCAAAAGTTTGCAAAAAGTTATATAAAGAAAAAGATTTTCATCACTGGATAGCCACTACCTTTATATTCCAAGTCAATGAAGGACTTCCACCAATGTCTCATGTAAATAGCCACTCACTTTCAATCCACAAATATCTCCCTTGTACGCATAAATTACTTGGATGTCACTACATATTCAATACATGGATATATTTAATTACATCATCTGACAAGATTCTTTTATCATTTATGCTTAAATGGATGTTCATACAGTGTTTCCAAAGCTTCCACATTGCCACACTATGTTAGCCTAAATTTTTCAAAGTGTTATAGAAAATACATTTTGTTTAAATCATGCAATCATTCCATTCCATATAATGCCATCTTTTGAAGGTTTTCTGCCAAACACTTTAGGTACTTAGATATTTTGCGTGTGTTCCTACACTCTACATCTCGATGCTTGTTCATAACTTGACTTGAAGCTTCAACTTTATCATAGGGTGCTGGAAAAGGATGTGGATTTTGGTTTTGTAACCGCCAATATATTTGTTTAGAAATTTATAATCCCCTTTTAATGAATCATTCATGCGCACATTCAACAACCTTTACAATTCATTCAGGTCTATGATTTTGCACTTTACATGTGGATTTTGCAATGGCAATTCTTTTCAGTTCCAAATTCCTTCACAAAGATGGTAATGAGCAAGTGAAGGTTATGATCACGACTGTTCTGCCAATTGTATTTTCTTTCAAGAATAAAAGCCTTTTCAACAAATGAAATATTTCCAACCAGATAATTTCTTGAAACAAGCCCACTTATGAAGAGAGTACACAAGTTAGGATTATACGTTAGAATTAGAGTACACAAGTTAGGATTATATGTTAGAATTGCTCAATATTTGAGCAATCTTAACCTTTCACAAGGTTAGGATTTTGATTTTTTTAAAGCAGAAAAGGTTTGAAATTTGATTTTTATTTTTTATTTTTTGAGAGAAAAAGGGACTTAGAGGTTAGGATTTTTCAATTTTTGAGCATTTCTAACTTCTTCATATTTCAGAACTTGAAGCATGCCAAAGGTGGAGGAGATAATTGAATCAATTTTTAATTATTTGCCTCCCAAACTATTATAATAAGAAATAAATACAATTAATTTAAGAATATTAAAATTATTTAAAAAAAAATTCAAATATTTTCCATTATAACTTAATAACTCAGTTTAGGAGAAAATCATAACTATTGATTGGTAAATGCTTTGGCTCTGAAATTTTAACCAAGTATCAAGGGGGAGGGATAACCATAAGGAATGAGACTTTAATACAATTTAAAAATAAGCTCATAAAAATGTAAACTTATTGTGTGTGAGTAGATCATGGTATGCCAAACTAGGCCCTTAAGTGACAATGAAAATTTAGAAAATTGGGTTTAGGCAAGTTGACATAAAAATTTGAACAAGTCATAAATATTATATCAAAAATATATAAGAAGAGAATCTGTAGAAAATTGAATTTAGTTTCTAATATACTAGGCCTCTTTTGAAAAACAATTATTCTATATGTTGAAAATTTCAAATTTCAATGTAGTAGTACGAAAATTTCAGGAAAAAAATAAGAAGTAGGTGTATGTCTGACCACCTTAAGCACAATCAAATGATTATTTTTTTTACAAGATTCTAGATCTAATTAGTAGACTCATGTCCGAATGTGACACAATTTTTTTTTAAAATTTTTTTTCAAGTAAATAATTAATTACGATTTTTCTTCTACAACTTTTCTAGAATACAAAAACTCTCGTGTTTGACCATGTTAACTTAGTCTAAACTTTATGAAATTGAAAACTTTTTTATTTTTCTTATAGTAGGAAAATCATATAATGTGACACATATTTTGGATTTCAAAAATATTATATAGTTTGAAAGTTTTAGCTATTTTTCAATAAGTCTATCAATCAGGACTAGAAAGATAACAAGTAGGTGTATTTATGACCTCATTAAACAAAATAAAATGATAATATTTTTTATAAGATTATAGATAAAAGTAATAGACTCATGTCCAAATGTGATGTATATTTTTTTTTTTTTCCAAGTAAATAATTAATTATGATTTTTCTGCTACAAATTTTCCTGAATATAAAAATTCTCGTATGTGACCACCTCAACTTAGTCTAAACTTCATTAAATTGAAATAATTATTTATTATTATTTTATTAGGTGAAGCGTAGAATGTGATGTATATTTTAGATTTCAAAAATCTTATATTGTTTGAAAGTTATAGGTGTTTTTCAAAGAGTCTATCAATCAAGACTTCTTTTTCATATCGCCACTTTTTGGCATACCATGATCCTGCACATATCCTATTAAAATATCATAAATGGTGAAAGGGGTTTTCGTAAAATTGTTTGCAGTGCTCAAAATGGTAGAGACATACTTCTAAAACAGTTTCTTTTGACACTTTTAATTTTCAAGATTTAATTGTTTTTTTCTTTTGCGCCAATGTAAAAATTGGTTCAAACTTCAAAGCATACTCATAAAACACTTCACGAACCAACTTATGAGATTGAACTTGAAATCGTGTAATAACCTTTAGACTTGAATGTTTAGAATGAATATGACAATTGGAGATGATAAGACATAGGCTTAAAAGGTCATGACGGGACTTAAATACGAAGGCTTTAAACTGAATTCACATATTACACATCTTGAAGACTCTTGGAAGTACATGAAAAGGACAAGCTTGACATTAGTTTCAGTGCAAAAGTTTAAAATTTGGGTGTTTAGAAATTAGGGAAATACTAGCAAATTAGAAAAATGGAACATAACACATGATCTCTTATAGGTAGTCATCATTGCCCAAGGTCTTTCACCAAATAATTTTTTAACATATTTAATAGCTTGATCCACATCTTCAACATTGCCTTCAACAACATGAGTAATCAATCCCCTATTATGGGATCAATTATTGGAAGTGATTTTCTAGAGGGTGCATAAAAAAATTGGTCATTGATTAGAATTTGCAGTCTAGTTCAATTGGTGGTTTAATAGGTACTTCTAAATAATTTGCAGTACCTTAATGCTATTTTGTTCCACATGGGTTTTCTTTTGAATCTTTGATATAACAATTAGGGTAAATCTAGTCACTTCTAGATTTTTCACTTGTTTCTTTTTCTCATATTGTAGGAATGAAAAATTCCCAATAAAATATAAAGTGTACAGCTCTGATACTAAATAAAGTGTACAACACTATTTTCCAAATAGCTAGGAATAAACATAAAGAATAAAACATAGAGATGACTAGAGGCAAGCAAACAAATTTCTATTAATCACAATAAATATTGACAAATTGTTTCTAAACACAAACTATAAAATTGATTACAAACTAATCTTTTGCAGTAATCTATTGATGATGGATTGTCACCAAATATAGTTGTACCATCCTCTTGTTCTTCCTTCAAATCATCTAGAATTCTCCTTAGGCAAATAGTTTGGTCATGTGATGTTCCATTTGTTGTTATATACTTAGCCTTAGTTGCAAGAAGGAAAACTATGGATTATTTCTTGGAATCCCATGAGATAGCTCTCAAACCCAAGTGCAACACATATCTTGATATGCTCTCCCTATCATCTTCAATTCCTTTCGAATCACTATTAGTGTATATCCAACCAACCTAAAGTTATTTTCTACATTATACAAAATAGCATATCCTTTGGTTCCATTCACATACCTTAGTATTCTCTTACTTTCGGATCTACGTGTCTCCATTAGAATCTCCATAATTTTGGATTATGGAAACTATGGATTATTTCTTGGAATCCCATGAGATAGCTCTTGAACCCAAGTGCAACACATATCTTGATATGATCTCCCTATCATCTTCAATTCCTTCCGAATCACTATCAGTGTATATCCAACCAACCTAAAGTTATTTTCTACATTATACAAAATAGCATATCCTTTGGTTCCATTCACATACCTTAGTATTCTCTTACTTTCGGATCTACGTGTCTCCATTAGAATCTCCATAAATTTGGAAAACAAACTTATTGTGCATAATATCAAGCCTCATTGTCGTCAAATACATCAAAGTTCCTACCAAAATTTTATACAAAGTTTTTTTCTACTTGTTGCTGTAATATTTGTTGCTCAACTTCAAACCCATGGTTTTTGTTGTTGGTGCAAGTTTGATATCTTGCTTCTTAGACCTCTTCAAAATCTCAACTGCATACTATTTTTGAGAGATAAATATGCCATTTTTCATTTTATTCACTTCTATGCATGGAAAATACCTTGAGAGGCCTAAATATATCATCTAAAAGTCTTTTTTCATGTATTCTTTAAAATTAGTAATGAGAAAATAATAACTCCTTGTAAAAATGAAATCATCTACATTCAAGACAATAATCAAAATTGTACATATAAAATTTTGACTCGCTATTTCTTTTGCTAGAATCATTTCTCAATAAATATGAGTCTATTATGTTATAGCATGCTTGTAGTGCTTATTTCAGCCCATAAGAGCTTTCTTCAGCCTATACATTTTATTTTCATTATTAAACTTGGAACTTCATAACCAGATGACTTCTCAACATACGCTTTCTCTTTCAATACTAAATTCAAGAAAGAAGATTTCACATCCATTTGAAACTCCTGTTGGAAATATGTGTTGTCATTGATGTTACACAATGTAAAGGAGATTGTTGGAATCACTCAATGTCACAAACAGCAGCAGCAGAATAGTGCAAACCGAGTCAGATAGTGTATATCGAGCAGATAGTGTGTTTACCGAGCAGACAGTGCATACCGAGCAGATAGTGTGTATACCGAGCAGACAGTGTATACCGAGTAGATAATGTATACTGAGCAGAACTGAAGGAACCGAATACAATATGTCTACCGAGTCACCAGTAGTTACCGAGTTCAATACTTGCCGAGTGGACTAGTATGGACCGAGCCTCCACTTTCACCTAATGCATGACGATGCCGAGTGATGCAATGGCCGCCGAGTATCAGAAAGTCACCGAGTAAGTTAGCAGGAACCGAGTAACATTACTTGGGCCGACTTTGTAGCATATGTATTTATTTGTCAGATTTGTTGAAGCCGACTTATGAGCACCTATGATTAATTGATTATTCCTGCCGACTGCTGGAATAATTAATTGTTTGGAATGATTATTAGTGCCGACTTGATCAATCAATTGAACAATCAGAATGGTATATATACAAGTCATTTTGAAGGCAGAAATGTGTGAAGTGAATGTGTGTGGAATACAAGAGAAGGTATTCAGAGGTGCGAATTAAGGAACCGAAGAGACATATGTGATCAAAGAGGATCAAGTGAAGCCAAACAGAGATCTGTAATCAGCAAGGCAGTTGCATCAACATACAGGTCATTTCATTGTTACTCTCTAACTATTGTAGCAGTGATACTTAAATCTCTTAACCGAGTTGGTTTAACAGCCATTTTGCAAATCCTCTAACAAGGTGACAATTCCATTGAATTGTTCTCAAAGTCCTCTTACCAGGCCACTCCTAACAGGGTGATTAAATCCTTTAACCGGGTCACACCTAACAGTGTGTTTTATAACCTTTTACCGGGTTGGCTCCTAACAGGGCATCACTTCAGAAGAGTGAAAAATAGTATCTAGATACATTTGGCGGTTTTCTCCCATATTGGGTTTCCACCGTAAATCTGGTGTCTCTTGTGTTCATATGTTCATTATTTATAATTGCATGTTAATTACTGATGAATGTTTAAAGAATAGTCATAATTATAAAGTTTTCAGTAACAGCAGTAAAAGATTTAATCAGACATCTAAGGGATCTATAAAGGAATAATTGGTAATTGTTTTGTAAGTGACTGATTCACCCCCCCCCCCCCCCCCTCAGTCACTTCATCTTTATTCCATCAATTGGTATCAGAGCATTTGGTGCTTGCAGGAAGGGTTTCAAGGACCCAAGCCAAAGATCAAGATGTCTTACAAGAGGGAAATTCCAAAGCTCAATAGAAATAACTTCTCAGCATGGCAAGGTCTCATGAGACTTCATCTGGTTTCCATTGGTGATTCTGGATGCAAATACCTTGATCAAGAATACTCAGTTCCTACTGGTGTATTAACTGTTGAAGAAATTGCAGAAAAGAAGACTCATAACACCATGATGATTGACATTGCATCAGCCCTCACCTATGAAGAGTTTTATGAAATTAAAATCTGCACTACTGCACATCAAATGTGGAACAGACTGAGGCAAATATATGGTGGTGATCCAAATGTGAATAGAGCCAAAGCAGAAAGCCTAAGAGGACAGTTTGACAAGATGCAAATGAATGAAGATGAAAACATTGCAAAGTATGCTGAAAGGATCAAAGCTAATGTCAGTGCAATTAGAGTTGCTGGAGGAACAATCACTGATGAAACTGTTGTAAGCAAGGTACTCAGAACTTTACTCCCTCTCTATGCAATAAGAGTATCATCTATTCAAGAGAGAAGATGTGAAGGAAATCATAATATAACTTTGGATTCTTTAGTTGGAAGATTGACAGCCTTTGAGTTAGATAACTATGACAACTATATTCCATCTTCCAAAAATATTGAATCAGCATTTGAGGCCAAGGTTTCACTAAAGAAGAACAAGAAAATAAAAGAAGTTGAGTCAGACAGTGAAGAAGAATTAGAAGAAAGTTCTGATAGTGATCTTGAAATTGTGGAAGCACTACTTGCAAAGAGGTACTCCAAAGGCAGAGGTAAATATAAAGGTAAAACTCCTTTAATCTGTTTCTCATGTGAAGAAATTGGACATATTGCAGCTAGGTGTCCAAACAAGCAGGCCAAGGAAGAGAAGAAAAATCACAAGTACTATAGCAAAAAGAATCTCAAGGACAAAGGTAAGAAAACATGCTTTTTGGCTACAGATTCAGATGATAGTGAAGAAGAAATTGTCTTTGTTGCTATAAAATATGAATCTGATGATGATGAAGATAAGTTGGCACTTATTTCTCATATAAGCAAAGATGATATATGGATAATAGATAGTGGATGTTCACATCACATGACTGGTGATAGGACAAAGTTTGAATATCTAGAAGAATGTGATAATGGCAGTGTAAGGTTTGGAAACAATGAACCTTGTTGTATAAAAGGAAAAGGAAGAATCTCATTAACCAAGGAACTCATATGTGACAATGCTTATTGGGTTGAAGGACTAAAACATAATCTTTTAAGTGTGGCACAGCTAATCAACATTGGCTTCAAAGTTGAATTCGTGGATGGTCAAGCAAGACTGTTGGATGGAAAAGGAAAACTCATTAGATCAGGCAAACAAACAAAAGGTAACCTATTTTATCTTGATCTCAGTGAATATTCATGCTTTGTTGCTCAAATTGAATAAAGTTGGCTGTGGCACAAAACATTATGTCATGTAAATTTTATAACATGATGAAAATAAACAAATTCAAGAAGGTTAGAGGAATTCCTACTTTGAAGAAACCTGATACTGGATTATGTAAGAATTGTCAGATTGGCAAAATGAGTAAGAGTAGTTTTAAGAGTAAGAACTATCAGTCTACAGAGATTTTGGAAATTGTGCATACTGACTTATGTGGACCTATTGGTATAGAAAGCTACACTGGAGATAAGTACTTTATTCTTTTTGTTGATGACTATTCTAGAATGATGACTGTTATGTATTTAAGAGAAAAATCAGAAGCATTCAAAAAATTCAAATGGTACTTGGCTAGAATGGAAAAGGAAACAGGGAAAAGGTTAAAATGCTTAAGATCAGATAGAGGTGGTGAATTCATCTCGCATGAATTCAATAACTTTTGCATTGAAAGAGGAATCAAAAGACAGATATCAGCTCCTAGAACTCCTGAACAGAATGGAATAGCAGAAAGAAGAAACAGATCTATTATGGATTGTGCAAGGACTCTAATGTTAGAAAAGAACATTGCCTTAAAGTACTGGAAGGAAGCTATCAGCACTGCAGTTCATACCTTGAACCGAGTACAGTTGAAGAAAGACTCATTCAAAACTCCTTATGAATTATGGTATGGCTATAAACCCAATGTAAGTTACATGAGGGTATTTGGTAGCAAGTGTTACATCTTAAAAGAATTAAGAAGAAATAAATTCGATGTAAAGAGTGATGAAGGAATATTCCTAGGATATTCTAACAAAAGCAAGGCATACAAATGTCTGAACTTATCTACTCACAAAGTCATAGAAAGTATACATGTAAAATTTGATGAGTTTGCATAAAAGACAGAAGAAGAAAGCAAAAGGGAACCTGAAAATTACAGAAGATTTGTTTACATTGAACCTGAAACATTACCAGATATAGCTAGCAATCAGGAAACTACATCTACCGAGCCTAGCACAGTGACTGAGTCACAGGAAGAAGCTCAGACCGAGTCTCAGACTGAAGCTACCGAGCTAATATCTACCGAGCCAGAGCAATCTGAAGAAGAGATCCCAGAAGATAGTAACATGACTCATTCAAAAGGCAAGGAACCTGTACTAGCAAAATATGTCAGAAGGCATCACACTCCAGACCAGATTATTGGAAACAAATCAGATGGCACTATGACAAGAAGCAAGTTAAAAGGTACATGTTTGCTTACTGATTTTGAACCTAGTAATGTTAAAGATGCATTGAACAATGAAAGTTGGATTGAAGCTATGAATGAGGAATTAGAACAAATACAAAAGAACAAAACATGGACTCTTGTACCTAGACCAAAAGATAAGAATGTAATTGGAACAAAATGGGTATTCAGAAATAAGCTAAATGAGGATGGTCAAGTGTCTAGAAACAAAGCTAGATTGGTATGTAAGGGTTATTCTCAAGAAGAAGGAATAGACTATGGTGAAACTTTTGCACTTGTTGCAAGATTAGAAGGTGTGAGAACTTTACTTGCCTATGCAGCACACAAAGGATTTAAAGTATATCAGATGGATATAAAATCTGCATTCCTCAATGGAATACTTGATGAAGAAGTGTACATTGAACAGCCATAAGGTTTTGTTGATCCAGATAATAAGGACATGGTCTGTAAGCTACATAAAGCATTGTATGGCCTGAAACAAGCTCCTAGAGCATGGTATGAAAGACTTCATAATTATCTGATCCAAATTAACTTCAAAAGAGCCAATGATAACAGCAATCTGTATATTAAAGAAGGACCTGATGACAGAATTGTATTGGCAGAAATATTTGTAGATGATATTATATTCACAGGGAATGATGATCAGTGCAAAGAGTTTTCAGAGCAGATGAACAGGGAATTTGAAATGTCTATGTTTGGTTTAATAAAGTTCTTTGTTGGTCTTCAAATTCAGCAGAGTAAGAATGGTATATACATTACTCAATCTAAATATATTAAGGAGATACTTAAAAAGTTTGGTAATGGAAGATGCAAAACTAGTCGGTACACCCATGTGTACAGGACTGAAACTTACCAAAGATGATGATTCTAAAGAAGTAGATCAGACTTTATACCGATCCATGATTGGAAAATTGCAGTATGTAGTACATACAAGGCCTGACATTGCCTTAGCAGTCGGTATAGTTGCAAGATTTTCAGCTAAACCTAAGGAAAATCATATGATGGCAATCAAAAGAATCCTAAGGTACTTGAAAGGAACTGAAGAATATGGTTTGTGGTACAAATTTGGAGGCAATCTAGACTTGAGAGTATTCACTGATGCTGATTGGGCAGGAAACATTGATGACAGAAAAAGTACAAGTGGTGGAGCATTCTTTCTTGGAAAAAGATTGGTATCCCGGACTAGTAAAAAGCAAAATTGCACATCTCAATCCACAGCTGAAGCAGAATATGTTGTTGCTGCAGTAAATTGTTCAAATATTGTTTGGATCAAACAGTTACTGCAAGGTATGAATGTGGAGATCAAAGAACCAGTTGTTATGTTTTGTGACAATACTAGTGCAATAAACATTTCAAAAAATCCAGTAATGCATTCCAAAACCAAGCACATTGCTATTAAATATCACTTTGTCAGAGAATTGGTGCAGGACAAGGAAATCAGATTAGAATATATTCATACAAAAGAGCAGATTGCAGACATTTTCACCAAACCATTACCCAAGGATGCATTTGAATATCTAAGAGGTAAGTTAGGGGTCATTCCCCTATCCGAGGCTCACTAAAATATAGTTTTAGTGATGCATCAACCAAAGCATGTTGAAGATCAGTCAGTTGATGCAGCAAAATCAGGGCTCATTGCATATGAATCAGTACTTGAGGTACACTGATATTCACCAAGTATGTGTTTTTCCTGGCATGTGTTGAGGGAAAATTGTGTTATATGAATTGTCTTTGGCAAGAGGGAGTGTTTGCTATGTCTTTGGCATATGTTGTCAAAGAGGGAGATAGTTTTCTCTCATATCCATATCTCAGAAAATTTCTAAGAAGTAGAGAGTTTGTGAAGTTCAGAGGGAGATAGTTGGGAGATAGTTTGCTGTCATACCTTAGGAAGCAGAATTTGAGAAATTAAGAGGGAGAGTTTGCTGACAGAGGGAGTTCTCATGGATGAGAATCAGAATGAAGCTAAGGATATGTTCCTTACCCTATGCTTTTGTGAAATGTCTTATGCTATGACATGTTGTGTTGCCATCAATGCCAAAGAGGGAGATTGTTGGAAATATGTGTTGTCATTGATGTTACACAATGTAAAGGAGATTGTTGGAATCACTCAATGTCACAAACAGCAGCAGCAGAATAGTGCAAACCGAGTCAGATAGTGTATACCGAGCAGATAGTGTGTTTACCGAGCAGACAGTGCATACCGAGCAGATAGTGTGTATACCGAGCAGACAGTGTATACCGAGCAGATAATGTATACCGAGCAGAACTGAAGGAACCGAATACAGTATGTCTACCGAGTCACGAGTAGTTACCGAGTTCAATACTTGCCGAGTGGACTAGTATGGACCGAGCCTCCACTTTCACCTAATGCATGACGATGCCGAGTGATGCAATGGCCGCCGAGTATCAGAAAGCCACCGAGTAAGTTAGCAGGAACCGAGTAACATTACTTGGGCCGACTTTGTAGCATATGTATTTATTTGTCAGATTTGTTGAAGCCGACTTATGAGCACCTATGATTAATTGATTATTCCTGCCGACTGCTGGAATAATTAATTGTTTGGAATGATTATTAGTGCCGACTTGATCAATCAATTGAACAATCAGAATGGTATATATACAAGTCATTTTGAAGGCAGAAATGTGTGAAGTGAATGTGTGTGGAATACAAGAGAAGGTATTCAGAGGTGCGAATTAAGGAACCGAAGAGACATATGTGATCAAAGAGGATCAAGTGAAGCCGAACAGAGATCTGTAATCAGCAAGGCAGTTGCATCAGCATACAGGTCATTTCATTGTTACTCTCTAACTATTGTAGCAGTGATACTTAAATCTCTTAACCGAGTTGGTTTAACAGCCATTTTGCAAATCCTCTAACAAGGTGACAATTCCATTGAATTGTTCTCAAAGTCCTCTTACCAGGCCACTCCTAACAGGGTGATTAAATCCTTTAACCGGGTCACACCTAACAGTGTGTTTTATAACCTTTTATCGGGTTGGCTCCTAACAGGGCATCACTTCAGAAGAGTGAAAAATAGTATCTAGATACATTTGGTGGTTTTCTCCCATATTGGGTTTCCACCGTAAATCTGGTGTCTCTTGTGTTCATATGTTCATTATTTATAATTGCATGTTAATTACTGATGAATGTTTAAAGAACAGTCATAATTATAAAGTTTTCAGTAACAGCAGTAAAAGATTTAATCAGACATCTAAGGGATCTATAAAGGAATAATTGGTAATTGTTTTGTAAGTGACTGATTCACCCCCCCCCCCTCAGTCACTTCATCTTTATTCCATCAACTCCTTCCATTTATGTTGGGATACTATTGTTAAGATTGTATGAATTATTTCCATCCTTGCAACTAGAGCTATGTCCCATCATAGTGTCTATCAAAAAAATGTGTTTATACCCCTTAATTAATATTTCATGCCTCTCTATTCTTCCATTAGCATTTCTTTTGGTCATATCGACCCACTTCACTCCAATAGCTTGCATACCCAGAGGAAAATTAGTTAGCTCCTATGTTCTATTCCTCTCTACTGTATCTATTTCCTCATCCATGGTCTCACACCATTTCTCTTCTTCCACAACATCCTCAAAATAAATTGGATCATAATAGAAAATAATGCAAAATTCAAATTTCCATCAAATTCATCTTTGTACCTTTCATTTCGTTAAATTTTTGTTAGACTCTTGGTCTTTCTTGGAGTTAGGGAGGCAGGAGTGTGGTTTGAACTCTCACTAAAACTGCTATTTTGATGGGAAGACATTCTCTAGAGCTATCTATTCTCAATATTTGAAATGTTTGTGTAGTAATCTAGAGTTGTATGGAGCTTTGCGTAACCAACCTCTACAACTATATATTTGTCTACTTATTTGTGTTTGGAGCTCTCCTAAGATGACTATTTGGTTTCCTATGTGAATCTGGAGCTCTCTATCTAGTTGGTTGCTAAGCTCCACACATGTTGTAGCATCATCTTGTATCTCTTCATACTCTTCTTCTTCATCATCAATAGGAAATGTAATTAAGATACCCAAAAGGTGTCCACAAAGCTATCACATGATTTAGTCTCGATGAACTCAACATCCCATGAAGATGCACTTGTCATCCTTGTCGACAATTTTTTTTTCTCCTTTGGTACAAATGTATATGCCACACACTAGAACACTCTCAAGTTCTCAAGAGTTGGTTGCTAAGTTCCATACCTATTGTAGCATAATTTTATTTCTCTTCATACTCTTCTTTTTCATCACTAATAGGAAATTTAATTAAGATACCCAAAAAGGTGTCCACCAGGTTATCCTATGACTCATTCTCAATGAACTCAACATTCCATGAAGAGGAACTTGCCATCCTTGTCGTCAAATTTTGTCTCTTCTCTTTTGACACAAATGTAAATGTCACATTAGAACACTCTCAAGTGCTCAATCATCCATTTGTGTTTTGTCCATGCCTCTTATATAATATTATCACAAACCGTCTTTGTTGGACATCTATATATCAAATAAATTATTGTTTCTACAACCTCACTCCACTAATCATTTGGAGTCCCTTGGCTTTGAACACAATCCTTGCAAATTCTATGACAATTTTATACTTCCTCTTGGCCATTTAGTTTTGTTGTGAAGTATAGTTTGTTGTCAACTCCTCCTTGATGGTGTGATGCTTACAAAGGTTCTTGAAACCTATTTATAGGTATACTCTCCCCCTCTATCTAACCTTAGGAGGTTGAAGAAGTGTGCACTCTCCTTTTCAACTTGGGCCTTAAACACCTTGAACTTCTCAAATGTTTCATGTTTACACTTCAAAAAATAAACCCATGTCTTATGGTTGTAGTCATCTATGAAGATCATAAAATATTGACTATTCTTAGTCGAAATGGTTTGCATAGGGCCACACAAATCAGTGTGCACCAACTCTACTGGTCCTCTCGCCCTTCTAGAGTTTCTCGATCAAAAGGTTTCCTATGTTGTTTGCCTAAAAATCTACACTTTACATCTACCTCTAGGATCTAAAATGTTTGGAAAACCTCTAACCATAATTTTATTGGACAAAAGACTCAAATCAGGATAGCTCAAATATCCATACTTTAGATGCCAAAGTGTGGAGGGGTCTTGAAGACTAGTTGATGTCTAGTTATAAGTTTTCCATGCCTATGAGGTGCAACAATGAATGAAATGAAAAACACATCTCTATCATCATGGGAAACATATCTAGTTCTTTGTCATTTGTACTATTAGAATAATATTCTTTCTCCCATTCTTATAAAAAATAACATGTTTTCCTTTCCCTATAGAACTTTGTAACCTCTTTAGATCAAATATCCAACACTAAAGAGATTGTGTTTAATACCACTATATAAATAAATATTCTCTATCTCATTGTTCTATTGTTTATTGGTGTAGATTATAATAGAATCTTTGCCCAAAACTAGATATATTCTATCGTTACCCATCTTGATTTCAAACTTTACATTTTTATCAATAAATAAAAATAAAATTTTATTACCACCTATGTGGTTGCTACTTAGAACCATTGTCAAAATATCAAACTTCAGTGTTGCCCTTCTCACCAATGTCACACATGATGAAAGCTTTTGGCTGATCACCTAAAGCTACCTCTTTATCAACAACATTTGCACTTTTTTTGAATGATCATAATATTTTTCCTAGCCCTCACTTGCACAATGACCAAATTTATGACACTAATAACATTCTATATTATTCTTATCATACCTCTAACTCAAGGAGTTGTTGCCTTCTTAGCTCTAAAGTTGGACTTGGAGCTGCTTGCACCCACTTGGTTGTGTGTTCTTACAAAGTTCTTTACTCCAGAACTTCGTTATCCTAGTTTGTCTCTAATTCTACCTCTTGAGCTCCATCCAGAGTTGTTTCTAACTCTTCCCCACCTCTTGCACTGGCTTCATCTTTGAAAGCTTTCCCTTAGGAAGAAGTTTTAAACCTATTTAGGTGTTTCTCATGGATTTGAAGTGAACCTATCAAGTCATCCACAATCAATATTCATAGGTCTTTGATCTTTTCAATAAAAATTGCTATTAGATCAAATTTAAAGGGAAGACTTCTTAGTATTTTCTCCACAATCTTGTGCTCTTCCATTGTCTCACCATTTGTCCTCAGTGTGAAAATATAAAATAGATTCACTATATTTCATTTGGAGGGTCTAAAAATCTCTTCAAAGCATCAAGAACTTCATCAATCTAACTTTATTAGTCCCCTTTAAACTTGTTTGAAGGATTTCCCAAACTTCCTTTATATAGTTAGCTACTAATATTCTAGGTAAAAATTCCTCTGTCAAGGCTGCCTCTATTGGACTGAGCTCTTTTGCACACTTCCTCCTTTTCTCCTTTTATTGGGCCCTTTGGGTGTTTGTGAGGGTTGCATACAGAGCTTGAACTCCGACAATTCATTTGCAACTATAGTGGTCTTCATTTTTTTGCCCAAATGTCGTAGTTATGTCTATTAAATGATGGTGATTTCTGCCAACTCTTACTGTCTTCTCCAACGACGTCTCCAAATCAAAAAAAAAAATTCAATACCCCCAAAAAATGCCCTACTAACTTAAGAAATAGGACCTGCTATCTCTAATACAAAATGTATGAATAGTAAGCTCCCATTAAAACACAGAGTTTGCAACTCTATTTTCCAAACAGCTAGGAATACATACAAAGAAAAAAATACATGATGAATGGACACAAATAAACTTCTCTTTATTAATCATAAAATACATTTACAAATTAATATTAAACTCAAATTAATTTTAATTGATTATAAACTAATCTTCTACAACAGTCTGGAGCTAATCACAAACTTTTGAAACTATCTGGAGCTGCTCAGAACTCCTTGTTCTTCTATTCGTCTCGAGCTCCTTCTTGTTGAACTGAGCTCCCTTTTATTCTTTGGTACTGCACACAAGAACTCCTCTGCTTAAAACTACTATTCGAACTCTTCCAACCATCCGTTGCAACGACCTTCCTTCTTTTTGTCTCATTTTGTCCCTTCACAAATTCTTTCTCATATAAATTTCAAATTTACCTACCAAATTAATTTCTAATACTACAATGTCAGGGGAGGAGGGATGGACATCCTAGAAAGTCTTTGACATGCTACTTTTTGACAGGTAGGTTGCTGAAAGAGGCTCAGTAGTAGATTCCAACACATATGGAGTCCATGAGTTTTTCTTAGCTTAATACAATATCAAGTTGTAATGTGTCATCAGTATGATCTACATTATACCAGTTATCCCTTTGGTAATCTAGACAATCCACATCAGTATATAGACTAAGGTCATTAAATACTATAAAATTGATTCAATACAAATACAGTTTCTTGGAAAATCTTCAAGTGTACCCCTATATTTTTGGATTTCTATCTGATTGCTTGATGGGATCCTTCATTGTAATAAATTTATATAGGACACTGTCGTAGTTATCATGTTTTATTAGAAGTCCTCATAAAACTCTTTATTAGTGAAGTGAATGCTAGATACCAATATAGCCTTTTTAATACACATATCCTCATCTTTGTTTAAAAAAAATAAGCCTCCTTAGGTTGCCTTTGTTGGAGATAAGCCACATCAGAACCAAAGATGGGTTGGTGTTGAACTTATCCTATAAGGGTCAGGTTCGGTGGTAGAGCACTTGCAGCAGCAAATGGAAGGTCTTAAGTTTGAGCCCTAGCTGGCCCATGAAAGCTTAATTTGGTATCAAAGTCAAAAAAAGGCTAAGATCCCCAAGCATTGTGGTACAACACTCCTACAACAAATGAAAGATCTTTAGGTCAAATCCTAACTTACACCTTGAATTCCTTATTTACAATCTTTATCAAATTTCTTCATAATCCAGAACATGGTGCCACAAAATTTGGACTTGAAGAATTTTCCTTAATTTATTTTAAATTTGGTGTTCAAACTGCTGAATATGAACGTCTCCAATACTAGTCTTCGATTATCCATAGATTCTGTCATAATAGCTTACACCTTTGCTTTCAACACTAGAAGCAAATTATCACTTTCTGGCTGCAACTACTCTTTCAGATAGTGAAATTACCCTTTTTATCTTTTTGTCAAAAAAAATGTACACGTCTTCCTTTTTGAATGCAATCTAGGCAGAGGAAAAATAGAGAGAAGAAAAACAGAGTGAACAAAAGGACAAAGATAAAACAAAGATCAACCCAAAATGTCATGTCCTTATATATATTTCAAAAACTTAGGAGGTTTAATATCATAAGACAGATCTGCTAGTTTTTTCTATGCTTAGAAAATAATAAACAAAGGTCCCCTGTTTGTTGCCTACTACAAACTATTGTTGCAGCAAGATTGACATATTCTCACAATTTTTTTATATATTTGATAATGAAAGACTCTAAAAATCACGTATATGCCCAGCAACAAAGAACAACTAATTACAATTAATTTTGCAATCTCCAACCAATGTGGTAAATTCCCATATTGTCCTGTGCGTATTGCAAAGACAAGTCTCACATGCTTGAACGCTTGGAGAAGCATTTGGTGATGACAGGACTACAGAGGAGGAAATGACAAGTTGTTGGGATCAATTGCAACACTTTACAATGATTTTTGTTAAATAATTCATAATCTTTTTTTAGGCAAAGATTCTCTCCTTTTCAGAGACAACAATCATCTTTGAAACATATAACAATGAGGGTCACAATTTTTAATTGTGTTTTCATACATATCATCAAGAGGACCTTGGGCCTTCATACAAGTTATTTACTCAATATCTATGGACTTCAAACTACAACTCCCACTGATTCTTCTATTTATACTCTTCCATTTTTATTTTCAACATATCACATGAAATAACAAAAATATTTCATTTTAAACCTTTATCTTATCTTTTCAAATAATATAGACATGAATTAATTTTATAATAAATTCAACTTATTCATCCAATCTAAATACAAATTATAAATAGACAAAACAATTAATTTGTTTTTAAAAAATAAAAATATAAGTAGAGTGTATCTACCTGATTCTGTCAAAGCTTCAGGGAAACTTTCAGATTTTCTCCTCCACCTTCCACTCTACCATGGTTGCATTGGGTCAGAGATTCCATATGCCCAATTTTGAGGTGTTCTATGATTGGTTGACTAGAGAGTAGGCCAAGCTCACACAGTTGGATTCTTTATCTGGAACTAAGAACCTAGCTTTGGTTTCTCAGACTTCTAAGGGGACATAGAAGTAGAAGAAGAAGCCCAAAATAGATTTAGTTGGCAATGAGCATTCCTCCAAGATACCTCAGAAAACAGAGTATAAGAAATCCACTCCTAAGGGTAAATCCTCTAAGTCTGGTGAGTCTTCCTCCAAGACTAATAAGTTCACAAGTGAACCTTGCAATTTTTGTGGCAAGGAAGGACATCCAATTTCCAGGCGTTCAAAACGTATCAAGGCTCTAGAGGAAGCCTTGCAGCAGCATAGTATTGCTTATCCATAGCCTTCACCTACTCCCACAGGGAAAGGCCATGCTCTTTCTACACGAGCATTATCTTCCACTGTTACATGGATCATTGATTCAGGTGTATCTCACCATATGACACACACACACACACCTAGTTTGGTTACCTCACTTGCTCATAGTGCTACTACACAGATTGCAGTTGGTGACTCAACACAAATTTTAGTTACAGGTTTTGGTACTGTTTCATTGGATGGTGGCTCTCTATAGGATGCTCTTTTGGTTCCTTACATTTCTATGAACCTCCTATCTTTCAATTCCATTATGGTTCTGGTAAGAGAGTTGAGTTCTCACCACATGATATAGTTATTCAAGACCTCCATGATCCTGATTTGGTTGTTGCTACTAGGAGTGTTGATTCAGAGTCTCACTTATATAGGTTTGATGGCTTTGAGAGCTCCAATTATACATGTGTTTCTCTTGTTTCTCATGTAGACATAGTGAGCAAGCTTTGGCATGGACATTTTGGCCATGTCAGCTACAGATATGTACAATAGATGAGTACCCAGGAGTTAGTGATTGAGATTCTTTAGATCTCTTGCACTAATGGTGTTTGTCGAGGTTGTGCACTTGACAAACATCATAGAGATCCTTTTCTAACAAGTAGATCCTCACATTCTAAGGCACCATTGGAGTCAATACATAGTGATGTCATGTCATTTGCCACTCCTTTTTTTTCTGGTGCTCGTTTTGTGCTCACCTTTATACACGTTGGCAGATCTGAAAAATAAGAACTTCAAACCCCCGCGGGCACCGTAATTTGACTTGCAAGCTTTTTGCCTGCGATTGCTATCCAAGTCTATGGATATTTTCATCAGGAAAATTCAAAGGTACACATGATACTCATTTGAATCTTTTTTTTTCTTTCTCATTGTAAGCAATATTTTGTAGCTTCTAGAGTTCGGTTTATTGAATTATGGGGGGTGTTTTATTTCTTATTTTTTGTAATTTACTTTAGTAAACTTGAAATTATATAAAAAAATCCCGTTCTAAAAATATAGTCAAGACCTCTTCTTGTCTAGAACTTTTGACCCCTCATAACTATCACACATGGAAATCCCTGATGACACGGCTTCTCTGGTCAAAAGGGTTGTGGTCTTGTTTAGATTGAGTGCAGCCAGTTTTACAGAGGCCTTTCGAGGCCATGCAGCATAAAACAAAATGGATGAGGCAATGAGGTTGATTTCTTTACATGTATCAGGTAGTCTAGAGTTTCATCTTGATGGGTGCAATACCCCTCTAGCTATGTGGACCAATCTTAACACCTTGTTTGGTATAGTGAATGAGTTCAGGGCACTTCAGATTGAGACAAAGCTTACCTCTCTTGTACCATATCATTTTCCATCCATTGAGGACTTCTTGACGAAGTTCAAGTAGCAAAGGTCTTTATTACAAGGATGTGGATGTTGGATCTCATGAATCTAGGGAATTGTGGATTTACTAATTGCATGATCATTTGATGATGCTTGTGTATGATCATTTTGATGATGTCTCTTAATTGACTGAAATTGTCTATTTTTTGTTGAAGGTATATTGTAGGAAATCACAACATACAAAATATGACAACTTCTAAGAAGGTCCACACTGCTTCTAATATTAAGATAATCACCATCAACACAACACATGCCTTTCCTACTATAGTATCGACCCCCAAATTGCTAATGTTGATTGTAAAAAGGAATGTCAACCTTTTATGTAAAGATACAACAATCAATACTTCCTAACACTACCCTTATTGGCTACGATATGCAATCACAAATAATTAACAGACCTTGAAAACTATCTCTGAGATTAATTGTTGATTACTAGGAGTCATTATGTTGATCCTAGGTTATTTGAGGTGGTTAAGGACCTATAAGGTCAATTATATTTGTATTAAGGCCAATAGTACTAATAGTTGATTTGAAACACATTATAAGTGCCAAAATGTGTAAGTTACCTAAGTTGGCAAAATAAGCCTATGAGGCTCATGTGTGGGTTAAAGGGTTAGCATGGATTATAAAGGTTATTTTTAAACCTTTTAAAATTCATTAGTAGAGACATTTGAGTCATGTTGTCGAGTTGACAACATTGGTTGTCAACTTGACAACACATTTTGATCATGCTTTGTTAAGACAACCAGTTTTAGACTGTTTGGGGGATAGTTAGGCAATTAGTTAATGGTTGCAGTCAGTCTTTAGTTGGTTAGAAGTCTTTATTAGTGTTGATCCATGTGAGTGGAGGGGGGATGTGGAGTTGGTGTGTATAAAGAACCATTTTAAAATGGTATTCATTTAATAAACAAAAACATTCTATGCAAAATGTGAATCTACCCGCAGGGGACAGTCAGCCCATGCAGTGCCTTCAAATGTGTTTTGTGGTGTATTAGTGAATGGATCATGATGTAAGATCATTGTCTTGGGTGTTATTTACATGGCCAAACATTTATTTCAATTTTTTAATCGTTATTAAAGCCTATGAATTAACTGGTGTCAGATTGTGCCTGGGTTTTCTAGTTGCAAAAGTGAATTGGATTGAGGTCTCCATAATGGATTGATTCTCCCACCCCTGTGGTCATTGTGATTGGTGGGAGAGGTTTAAATATGTAATATATCCTTGTATCATAGTGTGTTTTTATAGGGGTATAAGTCGATGTGTTTGGGAAGCCATAGAATGGTGGAGTTTTTTTATTAAAGAGTGCCCTATTTTGGCACCAATCAATTGGGAAGTGTATGCCCTTAAGAGTAGATGCATTGGATGTTGGAACATGGATGTTTGTATCTATAATTATGTGTTAGAACCATTGGATTGATCTGGATATGGATGTGAAGTTCATTTTGAGTAGACCCTAGTTGTGTGACCCTAGGAACAAGGGTTTGGTGGGTAGAGGAATTGGTAAGTGGTGAAGTATTAAAAAATTGAAAATATATTGTTTTGAACCTTTAAGAAAGACTATTTCTTCGTTGGGAGGAAGGGAAGTGGAGACATCTATGAATTTCTTTGTTATTAGGGTTGAATTAGGCCTAGTTTGTGGGTGCTAGGGTATTGGATCTAGCATATGGTCCAAAAGATCCTACCTAAGACTTGAGGAGGATTTAGAGAATCTAAAAGGGTATCTGAAACACTAATTAGTTTCTTGTGTTGTTTGGAAAGATTGGGAGAAAAAGGCAGATTTGTGACTGGTGAAGGCTACAAGCCTAAAGGGCTAATGGTGTGAGTTGTGTTGGAGATCACTTAACCAAACTTGGTGGGTTGGTGAAACATTGTACATTGACCATGTTAAGGTGTTCCAAGGTGTTAGAACAAAGGTGGAAGTCTCATTTGGAGATTTGACATATTGGAGGCTCTAGGTGCATTGGGAGAAGCCTAGATAGTGCATCTTTGAATGGATGTTTGATGTGAGAATTTGTCTCACTTATTGACTGATTGATCACTCATTTCAATTAGGGTATGGGCTTAGAATAAGAAAGAGAAGAAATGGAGAGGAACTACCTCTAACAGATAAATTTGATGGAGGAGGCATCTAAAATGCTTGATAAGTTAGTAATGACATTTGAAAGAGTGTTGCAGCAAGTCCCTCCAACACCTTCAAGAACCTAAATGGCATTGTAAGATCACAATTTGAATCATTTGAAAAACCTACTAAACTTAAGCTGAGAAGAGAAATTGGTGATAGAAGATTCAATGAGCTAAAGAATACATTATCTTATGATAGAGTATTGTTGGAAATAAGTGTCAAAAATATTTAAGCTTCTCTAAATGAAGGTGGTAACAATTATAAGTTCTTGTGTTGAGTGCATCCAAATTTACTAATGATATCGCGAAGAAGATTAAGGATTGTGTGTAGAGGATAGAGAAAATTGCTAACTCATTTGATCCTTTAGTTGCTTCAACATATGATTTAGAAGGTCAAGCCATTCCTCTACTTGACCATATAGAGAATTTGGAGAAATAAAGGAGCAAAATTACTAGAAAGGTAAAGGAGTT
Organism: Chamaecyparis obtusa; assembly: GCA_027943335.1. Lineage (NCBI taxonomy): Eukaryota > Viridiplantae > Streptophyta > Pinopsida > Cupressales > Cupressaceae > Chamaecyparis > Chamaecyparis obtusa. The sequence goes on from BSBK01005490.1 coordinate 1,061,634, forward strand.
AAGAATTTTGATAGCACTGAGCTTTGTGGATGGATCTTTTATGATGGAAAGTGTACAAAAGTAGAGGTAGGTATTTATTTGGCTCTTTGATCATTGCATTTGCTTCATGTGTTGCTGGTTATGATCATGCAATTAGTAAATTCATAATGCCCTAGCTTCATGAGATATGAAGATCATAAGAACGGGTGCATTGAAATGGGTATAATGAAGCAACATTGATAATGATACAATAACAAATCTAGCCTCACATAGGCCATGAGCATAGCCAACTCCTAGAAAGATAAGGTTGAATACAGACATACATGAGTAAATGAGCATAAACAATAGGGTACCAGACATTGCCTGAAGAGATGATGGAAGGATGACGAGGGTGTTGTAATATTTGATGAAAAACAAATCTATTAAGCCCAAGAAACCTGCATCCAAAAACATGTCACAAGGAAGAAATTTGTGGAAAACAAACAAGGGTTTTGCTCTGACAATATGAAAGTTTATTATTATCAGCCAAAAGAATGAAATAAAAATATACAATAGATCAATCCTTATAGAAGGAGATCGAAAAACCTAATAGGAATCCCTAATAGGTAAATAGGCATTTAATAATTAGAATTAATTATTAAATGACTAATGCAAGTGCATAAAGTGAAATCTTAAGAGGTAGCAAAGTTAATCTAGTCAATGTAATTAAATTAATTCTTTACTCTAACACCCCCCCTTAAGATGAGAAACAATGCAACTACAAACAATGCAAGAAAAAAGTAAAGGAACTACAATGCTAAATGCAAATTTGGGTCCCGAAAACATGGCCTGATGAGGTACCCAATCACAACCAAATCTCTATGAAAAAGAGAAATAGGGAAAGCACATGGGAAAACCCCTCCTCCAAAAAGAGATAGAAAGATGCAGAAAGCAGAAAAAAAGAAAGGAAGGTAGGCCTCAACAAGACCCCCCAAGGACAACTTCCTTCACCCCAAGCATAGAATGCAACTGAAGATACCGCAGGGATGCAAAAGGGTTAGTGAAGATGTCAGTAACTTGCTCTGAAGTGGGAACATACGCTAAGCTGAGAGAACCATCCTGAATTAGCTGCCTAATGATATGCATATGGATCTCAATGTGCTTGGTCAATTGATGTTCATTTGGGCTGCAGGAAATATGAATGGCACTCTGATTGTCACACCAAAGAAGAGTGGGACTATCAGGAGGATGTTGATCCCTAAAGTTTTGTTGTCTATTAGTGTCTTACACTTAGTTGTTTTCTAGGAAATGTTGGTCGGTCATCACTGTGACCGAGTCATCATATATAGGCTGAGTCATATGTATTATACATTTACTGAGTAGTAGTCACTGCCGAGTACAATTGTGGTCATCGAGTACTTTAGTATTAGACGAGTCAGCTTTTGCCGAGTTATGTAAAAAAGACAGTGTCGAGCACAAGGATATAAAGAACAGTGAATGCCGAGTGCTAGAGATATCAAATGTCGAGCAAGCCAAAATTGACACATGTGTTTGTTATGGCACAAACACTTAGGTAAACCATTTTGGCTGACATTCATATTTCATTTATTGTTTGTTGAGGAAATCACATAGGCGATTATGCTCTTATATTGTAATCAATTATCCCTATGTAACACATGGAATCAATCAGAATTAGGAAAATGTTAAGCGGCAAAAAGAGACAATCCAGATCGTAGATCTTAAATCTTGAAGAAAGTTAATTGTCTATATAAGATGTGATCCTAACCCTAAAGGTATTATCATGAGGAGAAGAGTATGAAGGAGATATCATACTTTCAAAGAAGAGTAGTGTTTTGATGATCATAAATAGAGTTCAGTGACCAAGCAAAAAAGAGAAAAGTAGTGAAGGACATAATAGAGACATATTTGATAGAAGAGATAAAATCTATACTGTAAGGAGAAGATCTGTAATCAACATCAAAGTGCAGACTAAAGGATCGGGTACTAAGACATTTTAGTAGGTGTATCAGGGTAAATATCTTAACAGAGTGATTTTGATAGACCTTAGTAAATCTCTTAATTGAGTGCTTTCCTAGTTGTAAGTTTTAAATCCTTTTGCAAGGTAGATTGTATAAGTCTCAAAGCTCTTAACAGGGCAGACCCCTCACAGGGTAGATCATATTTTGTGATCAAACTTGTAGCCCTAATAGGCAAACTTTATACTGTAGTAGTGAAGATTTGTGGGTGTCATCCCCTCCCCAGTTTTACCTTTCAAGGGTTTATGGGTAGCCAAAATCATTGTGTTATGTTTATTTTCATGGATGATGATTAGCTTATTAGATTTGTTACATTGTTGAGTTTTATGCTTATGCTACACAAGTTTGTTTATGTCAAAATGCATAAATTGGTGATATCTGATTCAGCCCCCCTCTTAGTATCACACTTTCCCAATAGATTTCCAACAATTGGTATCAGAGCTTAGTCTCCTAAAGAAGTCTAACCACTTGTGAGATAAATATCTTGAGATGGAGGATTATAAGTTGGGAAAAATAATACAGAATTAAAAGATTGACATTCAACTTGCATTACAAAAGCTTGAAGCATCCAGAGGTGAACTGAAGAAATCTCTAAGAAAAATAAGAGAAATATCTATTCAACAAAATGAAACAAAATATCAAGAAGAGGATACTACTGGACTATTTGATAGTGGCAACTTTGCAGAAAGTGATAAAGCCATAAAAAAACTGATGGAGAAAAATAACATACTGAATGAGGACATCAAAAATCTGAAGAGAGAATAAGAAATTGTGCAATGTAGAAGAGTTTACAAAGGACAGCCAGGATCTGGAAGACAAGATACAATTAGATATCAATTCTACAAGTCATTCATTGAGCATGGATGCAAGTTCCAGCTCTATGCATTATACAAGGCTTCTACATGCTCAAGGGAGATTAGTTGAGTTGATGGCTAATGATGGTAAGATAAGGGCTAGAATACTCTGCATTCAAACTATGTTAGCACCTCATCTTGAGGCTGTACAAAGAGAGTTAGTCCAGGCAAAGGAATTAGTTCAAAAAGATCCCCACCTTTCTATTGTCGAGAGCCTAGTTGAGCTAGATGCCAAGCTAGAAGTGAAGTCTGAGGTTTTGAAGTTCATAACATCTCGTTGGGACAACACATTGAGTATGGTCATGCAACTTCACAAACCATTTCTGGACAAATATTTCAAGATCCCTACACCCCAAAAACTTCAAGTGATAAAAACAAGGGGGAAATAGGAGTGACATGACATGAGAAGTCACAAAAGGGAAACATCATGTGAGATATAAAAAGCAAAATCAGAATAAAGGAAGCAAAGCTAAATGGTATGACATACTAGTTTTGTAAATGTATATATGTATTCGAGTGTATGTCAAAATAAGGAAATCTTATGTGTATATATGTAAATTTTCTTTTAAAGACTGAGTTAAGTTTGAGGGGGAGTATTATGTAAATGTTTTTTTTTGGTACTAAGTACTCTTGTAAATGTCATGGTGAAGTTTTTTTGCCACTAATGTCAATAGGGGAGATTGTTGATCCCTAAAGTTTTGTTGTCTATTAGTATCTTACACTTAGTCATTTTCTACGTAATATTGGTCGGTCATCACTGCAACTGAGTCATCATATATAGGCCGAGTCATATGTATTGTACATTTACTAAACAGTATGTCACTACTGAGTAAAACAATGGTCACTAAGTACTTCAGTATTAGCTGAGTCAGCTTTTGCCGAGTTATGTAAATAAGACGGTGTCGAGCACCAGGGTATAAAGAACAATGAATGCTGAGTGCTAGAGATATCAAATGTTGAGAAAGCTAGAATTGACATATGTGTTTGGGTGAACCCACAATACTGGGTTACACTTTTTCGGAGGAAGGAATCCATCCCAAAAAGTGTTTTCGGCAAAATATTTTTTTATCAACTTTCGATCGAAACTAACTTCAACTTTCGATCGTAAGTACTAAACTTACGATCGAAAGTCCTTAGACAAAGGACTTTTGATCGTAAGTAACTTTCGATCGAAAGTTCCTTAGTAACTTTCGATCGAAAGTTCCTTAGTAACTTTCGATCGAAACTTTCAATCTAAAGTCCCTTAGTAATGACTTTCGATCGAAAGTCATTAGTCAGGGTTTTCTTTGGCAAAAATCCCTTAGTAATGACTTGACTTTCGATCGAAACTAGATGACTTTCAATCGAAAGTCCCTTAGTATGGACTAAATTTTGCATTTTTTGCCAAAGTACTTTCGATTGAAAGTACTTTCTATCAAAAGTGCCTAAAATGGGAGATGGTTTCAAGTTTTCAAGAAATTCTGAGAATTTCATGGCTTTGGGCCTCAAGCGCGCTGATCAAATGGATGAATAAAAAGATGTCCTTTTGCATACGACAAGTACTTGGAACTAGCTTTCTAACAATTATATATTTGACTATTTTTAAATTTATCATGTGTATGATTTTTGACGTTAAATGAATGTAGGTTTTTTATCAAATATAAACCTCTGAGTTTGACATTCAACGAAAAATAGTAAAACAAGGAATTTTTTTTTGGAAAAATAACAGTGCCCTCCATATTCGAGTCTACATTCTATTAAAAAAAATAAAATTGAAATTCGATAAATACACAATAAGTTATAAGCTATGTAGTCAAGGTAGGTCAAAATTTTGGTTTAGTCAACTTCAAACATTAATAAAATATGCAATAATAGTGATAATGTTGTCAAACCAATTGCATGCCCTCCATATGGATGTTACAAAACTAAATTCAAAAGAATCACATTCATATCTATTTTACAAAAAAAGTAATGCTCTATGAAAATAGTGTTACTACTTGAAAATGACATTTTCAGCACCATACCAGTTTTCGTGGGAGAAAGAAAAAAGTATTCAAATAAATTCAAAAAAAATATATTTAGAAACTAGACAGAAAATCCTAAAAGACTCTAATTTACTTCATCCTCCGATTTCGAGCGGTTCAACGGCAATATGCATCCGAATCTGAAAATTTTTCTCAAAAATGTAGAGTTTAGTGTCCGTTCAGGCTAAAAAGTGTAACCCACTATTGTGGGTTCACCCGTTTGTTATGGCACAAACACTTAGGTAAAATTTTTTGGCCGACATTCATATTTCATTTATTATTTGTTGAGGAGATCACGGAGGTGGTTATACTCTTATATTGTAATCATTTATCTCTATGTAACACATGGAACCAATTAGAATTAGGGAAAGGTTAAGCAACAAAAAGAGACAATCCAGATTGTAGATCTTAAATCTTGAAGAAATTTAATTGTCTAAATAAGATGTGATCTGAACCCTAAACATATTATCACGAGGAGAAGAGTATGAAGGAGATATTATACTTTTAGAGCAGAGTAGTATTTTGATGATCATAAATAGAGTTCAGTGACCAAGCATAACAGAGCAAAGCAGTGAAGGACATAACAAAGACATATTTGATAGAAGAGATCAAATCTATACTGTAAGGAGAAGATCTGTAATCAACATCACACTGAAAACTGAAGGATCAGGTATTGAGACATTTTAGCAGGTGTATTAGGGTAAATCTCTTAATAGAGTGGTTTTGATAGACCTTAGTAAATCTCTTAACTGAGTGCTTACTTAGTTGTAAGTTTTAAATCCTTTTGCAAGGTAGATTGTATAAGTCTCAAAGCTCTTAACAGGGAAAACCTCGCATAGGGTAGATCATATTTTGTGATCAAACCTAACAGGCAAAATTTATACTGCAGTAGTGAAGATTTGTGGGTGTCATCCCCACCCCAGTTTTATCTTTCAAGGGTTTCTAGATAACCAAAATCACTGTGGTATGTTTATTTTCAGGATGATGATTAGCTTATTAGATCTATTACATTGTTGAGTTTTATGCTTATGTTATGCAAGTTTGTTTATGTCAAAATGCATAAATTGGTGATATCTGATTCACCCCCCCTCTCAGTATCAAACTTTCCCAATAGATTTCCAATAGAGGAAAGCCAAACTCTATCATCAATTGTCAAAGCCATACAACCTCCTGAATAGCTAGTACAGTTGCTCGATACTCTACCTCTGTAGATAACAATGCAACAATAGTCTACTTCTTGCAAGACCATGTGATAGGGCCAGAACCAAGACAAAAAACAAAGCTAGAAGTACACTTCCGACCATCTATATCACCACCCCAATTGACATCTATGAAACCAAAAATGTGAGGATCTCCTAATGTATAGTGAATGCCATATGAAGTAGTGCCCCGAATGTACCTCAAAATATGTTTGGAAACTTTCCAATGACTCTCATGAGAATCATGGGAGAACCGAGAGATAATGCCAACCGAAAAGGAAATGTCAGGATGAGTGTGTGTCATGTACAAAAAACTACCCACAAGTTGCTTGTATAAGGTGGAGTCCACTGAAGGAGTAGCACAAGTGGTAGAGAAAAGAAAACTTGACTTAAAAGGTGTGGGAGCAGGCTTGCAATCAAGCATGTTGAATATCTAAAGCATGTCAAGAGAATACTTCTGCTGGTGTATAGAAATCCCATCTGAAGACTAAATAACCCATAGGCACAAAAAGTAGTGCAGGAGTCCAAGATCTATCATCTCAAACTAGTCCATCAATGCTCTCTGAACACTTTGAATCATAGAAGATGAGCTACCTATGATGATGAGATCATCAACACACAACACAAGTATCACAAGATCAGCTCCATGACGTTGAATGTACACTATAGGATCATAATGATAGTGGGTGAAGTGTCAGGCTAGCAAGAAAGAGTCCATCTTCCCATACCAAGCCTGAGGGGCTTGTTTGAGACCATATAATGACCTTCCAAAGTCTACACATAAGAGAAGAGTCCTGTACAAAACCCTGAGGTTATTCCATATAGATCTCCTCATGTAGATCCTAGTGCAATAACACACTCTTCACATCCATATGATACACTCTCCAACCCTATGAAGCTACAATAGAAAGTATTAGGCGAATAGAAATCATCTTGGTGACATGGGAAAAGGTCTCAGAGTAATAAATACCTTACACCTATGAAAAGCCCTTCGCAACAAGACGTGCCTTATACCGATCAATAGAACCATCTAAAACATACTTGGTATGGTACACCCACTTGTACTGAACTAGCTTTCTTCCTTTTGGAAGATTACAAAGATCCCAATTGTGATTCTTCATCAAAGAAGAGTACTCTTCATCCATAGCTCTATCCCACTTAGGATGTCCTGTCACCTTTGAAAACTTCTGAGGATCATCTAAAACAGCATGACTCAAAAGACTAGCACCATATCACTAAGCATGAGTACAACGGGTATCTAAAGGATCTCCTACCAAAGAACCAGTAGCACTCACAATATACCGAGCCCACTTGGAGACTCGTAGAATATTTATTGGAGGAGGGGAAGGTAGATCATCATCTAAATCATCCTCAAAGGATATAGAATCCTAAAGAGGAGAAGAGGAAGTACTAGGAAATGAGGGAGAAGCTGGTGATGGAGGTTCCATTTGAGGATAGCGCTCATCAAATTGGACATCTCACCAAAACAAGACCTCTCTAGAATCAAGATCAAACAACCTTTACGCCTTCATATCCTGACAATAGCCAACAAATATCAGTGGTTGACTCTTCATCTCCATGGCTTTCCTCTAAGGATCTGGAATAAATTTCCAAGCCTCACTACCAAACACTCGAAATGTAGAAACATCAGGCTTGACATGGGAACAAGCCTCTTCAGGATTGAAATGTCATAATGTCGTATAAGGCATTTGATTCTGAATGTAGTTGGCACAATTCACTACCTCTGCCCAAAAGGAATTCTACATATCTCAAGATTGTATCATACAATTATCCATCTCCCACAATGTTATGTTCTTTCTCTCAGCAACACCATTCTGCCGAGGGATATGGGGAACTGTCAGCTGATGCAATATACCCTGCTCATTGCAAAAATCATGAAAAGACCGATTCACATATTCCCCCCATTGTCAGTGCGTATTCGCCTGACATAAAGACTAGACTGCTTCTCCACAAATTTCTTAAAGACTTGAAATAAATCAAATACATTAGACTTGTACTTCAAGAAGTACACCCATGTGCGTCTGGAGAAGTCATCAATAAAGGTGGGTATATAACGTGCACCAAAAAAATTAGGAAATGACATGAGATCGCTATGTATCAAATCCAATGGCACCTTAGCATGTGAGGATCTACCCATCGGAAAAGGATCTCTATGATGTTTTCCAAGTGCACAACCTCGACAAACACCATCAGTGCAAGAGATTTGAGGAATCCCAATCACTAACTCCTGGGTACTCATCTATTGTAGATATTTGTAGTTGACATGGCCAAAATGCTCATGCCAAAGCTTGCTCACTATGTCTACATGAGCAACAAGAGAAACACCCGTATAATCAGAGCTCTCAAAGCTAACAAAGTTGTATAAGTGAGACTCTAAATCAACACTCCCAGTAGCAACAACCAAATTAAGATCATGGAGGTCTCAAATAATGAAATCACGTGGTGAGAACTCAATTGCCTTACCAGAACCAGAATGGAAAATCTGATAGACAGATAGGAGGTTCATAGAAAAGGAAGGAATGGAAAGAAAATTTTGTAGAGAGCCACCATCCAATGAAACTTTACCAAAACCTATAACTAAAATTTTTACTGAGTCACCAACTACAATTTGTGTAGTAGCACTCTGAGCAAGTGAGGTAACCAAACTAGGTGTGTGTGTCATATGGTGCGAAGCACCTGAATCAATGATCCATGTAGCAGTGAAAGATAATGCTCATGAAGAAAGAGCATGGCCTTTCCCTATGGGAGTAGGTGAAGGATGTGGAGAAGCAATACTATGTTGTTGCAAGGCTTCTTCTAGAGCCTTAAGTTGTTTCCAACACCTAGAAACTCGATGCCCTTCCTTGCCACAAAAATTGCAAGGTTCACCTGTGAAATTCTTAGTCTTGAAGGAAGACTGACCAGACTTAGAAGATTTACCCTTAGGAGTGGATTTCTTAGAATCTATTTTCTGAGGTGTCTTGGAGGAATGCTCACTGCTAACTGAATCTATTTGGGATTCTGCTTATGCTTCTATGTCCCCTTAGAAGTTTGAGCAACCAAAGCTTGGTTCTTAGTTCTAGATAAAGAATCCAACTGTGTGAGCTTGGCCTTCTCTCTAGTCAACCGATCACATAACACCTCAAAAGTGGGCATCTGGAATCTCTGACCCAATGCATCCATGGTAGAGTGGAAGGTGGAGGAGAAAATCTAAAAGTTTTACTGAAGCTTTGATAGAATCAGGTAGATACACTCTATGTTAGTCTTAATCTTTCCACATCCCTATAATAAAGACCCCTATTGCTTGAACTTCATCAAGAAGTCCTCAATGGATGGAAAATGATATGGTATAAGAGAGGTAAACTCTGCCTCAATCTGAAATGCCCTAAACTCATTCACTGTACCAAACAAGGTGTTAAGCTTGGTCCACATAGCTAGAGGGGTATTTCACCCATCAAGATGAAACTCTAGACTATCTGATACCTGTAAATAAATCAACCCCATTGCCTCATCCATCTTATTCCTATGCGACATGACCTTGAAAGGCCTCTATAAAACTGGCTGTATTGCATCTAAACAAGACCACGACCCTTTTGACCAGAGAAGCGGTGTCATCAGGGATTTCCATGTGTGATAGTTATTAGGGGTCAGAAGTTCTAGACAAGAAGAGGTCTCGACCATATTTTTAGAAGGGTTTTTTTTCGATAATTTCAAGTTTACTAAAGTAAATTATAGAAAACAAGAAATAAAACACCCTTGACAATTCAATAAACTGAACCCTAGAAGTTGGAAAATATTGCTTATAATGAGAGAGAAAAAAGGCTTCAAATGAGTATCATGTGTACCTTTGAATTTTCCTGATGAAAATATCCATAGATCTTGATAGCAATCATAGGCAAAAAATCTTGCAAGATAAATTATAGTGCTCACGGGGGTTTGAAATTCTACCTTTTAAAATCTACCAACTAAATCTGAAAACTACAACCAAAACCTCTCAAATTAGCCGAAAAATCCCAAATTTCTTCTGTCAAACCCTTGCTCCTTTTTTTATTCAAACATGAACAATCTACAACAGATCCAACTCTGATACCATGTAAGATTTGATGAAAAATAAATCTATTAAGCCCAAGAAACTTGCATGCAAAAACCTATCACAATGAAGAAATCTGTAGGAAACAAACAAGGATTTTTCTCTGACAATATGAAAGTTTATTATTATTAGCCAAAAGAATGAAATAGAAATATACAATGGATCAATCCTTATAGAAGGAGATCGAAAAACCTAATGGGAAACCCTAATAGGTAAATATTCATTTAATAATTAGATTTAATTATTAAACGACTAATGCAAGTGCATAAAGTGAAATCTTAATAGGTAGAAAAGTTAATTTAATCAATGTAATTAAAAAATACTTTACTCTAATAGGTGTGAATCCAGTGTGCTCCTACTTGATCCAGAATTTGCAAGAAGGAAAGAAATGGGGTTAGATCCAAGGGATCTAAGTAATGCTTGATATCCTATTACATATCCACATCTATAGTCATGCATGTGTATAATCAAGCCATACATAGTTAATCATGTGATGAATTGAAAACAAGTAATAGTTAATCATTGATGTCCTAGGTCATCACAACAAGTAGTAAATAAAAATGCAAGGATCCAACAATAATGCCCCAGTGTTAAACACGGGTCCTCAAAGATCCAAACAAGTAAAATACATCAGTGAGTATTATAATGTTGTGTCAATAACCAAATCAAATCAAGCAATGGTATATATAGAAGGAAGAAACAATCACAGGCCTATGGCCTTGAGCAATCAAATACAGTACAATAATAATCAATGGAAGCAAATAATTATGCCCTATCCCGATAGTCAATAATGTGATGAATTGAAAACAAGTAATAGTTAATCGTTGATGTCCTAGGTCATCACAACAAGTAGATAATAAAAATGCAAGGATCTAGCAATAATTTGCTAGTGTTAAACATGTGTCCTCAAAGATCCAAACAAGTAAAATACAACAGTGAGCATTATAATGTTGAGTCAATAACCAAATAAAATCAAGCAATGGTATATGCAGAAGGAAGAAATAGTCACAAGCCCGCAGCCTTGAGCAAGTAAAGAATCATCAATGGAAGTGAATTACGTTGCTTCGAGCTCACATGAAGAAAATGGAATGATCAAAGAGACAAATAAACACATATCTCTCTATTTGCCTAGCTCAACTTCACCCTCTTTGCGCAGCTGGGATTTGGGGAAAATTAGAAATGAACCTTTCTTTTTCTTTTTTTGTGTATAATCACGAGGGTGTCAAAATAACGATGACACCATTGCTATTATGACAACGTCGAGGGAACTTGCCAAAAAAAACACAAAAATCACACATAAATGGTAGTGTCATCGCTACCCACCATCGGAATTTGACCCCAAATGTCGTAGTGCTCAAATGATGATCTATACCTTGACACCAACCAGATCATATTATAAAGTCTAGAATTGAGGAGTGTCAACCTCCTAAAGATAAAGATCAAGAAGTTGGTGAGACTTTAAGAAATCTAGAAGAGGATACAAGGCAATTAATTAGCTCATGTGTCCCTTTTTTCAAATGACGAGTTCATCAGTTCTCTTGAATTTAGATCTTTTTTATACAACCACAAAGGGAAATTAATAAGAGAGTCATTTTCAAACATCACTCCAACTAATGAGAATTGGTTGTGGGATACTTTAAAAATAGATGTGGAAAATGAGATGAGTAACATGACTCCGGAAAGGGGAAGACAATTAATAGAAGAGTTCAGTGTAATAATTTTTCTAGGTTAGAACATAAGATCATCCTTGGTATTTGATAGTTTCTTACATGACAACAAAGTTGAGAACAAATTCAATCTAGAGGGAGTGATAAAGATATACACTAGATTAGGGTGCAATGCAAATGAGAAATCCCTTCTGATTTGGGCTCTATATCCTCCTCACAAAAGGCCTCAAATTATTGATACAAGAAATGCATTTGGTTACATGATGACCCTAAAACTAGGACAAATTGATCCATTGGCCACATCAAATATAGCTATTAATATTGCTAAGTTGAATAAAGATCAAATTAAAATGTTGATCAAGGAGCATGATATGTACAAACTGAAGAGTGAAATGCTAATTAGAGTAAATGAATCTCTAGAGGATACAATTAAGGAGGCCCCCAGATCAATTGTAGGTGCTCAAGATCAAGGAGAGTAATCTTAATGGAAAGAGAAATATGAAAAGATGATCATGGAAAATCAACAACTAAGGTCTTAGATTATGAATGCTAGGTTTGACAGTCTCCATGCTAGTGCAGAAAAGGTTTACAAGTTTCATAACACGGGTTGAGAGATTTTGGGTAGCATACTCAAAAAACTATAAGGCCATTCAAGAACATAAGAGATTAAGATACAGGTTAAATGAGAAGATTTGAGAGTTGCAACAAAGGAATCCTCTTGATTAGGAAGCCCTTGCATATGCCCAAGACTTGATGGGTGAACATAAATATCTGTATAAGGTGTTGGAAGAAGAAATCAAGGGGTTTTCAAATGTAGTAGGAAGAAGGCTATTTCCTTTAGTTAGAGAAGATGAGAATCCAAAGGGTTAGAGTGAATGCATGACACTTTCCCAAGAAACTCTGGATAATGCAAAAAGGGATCCTACACTTGGGAAGGTTCACAATGACTTGGAGAGGATGATCAACATTGAGTATGCCATGGGAGATGTAATACAAGATGCAGATACTTATGTATATGAGAAGTATGTTGGTTATATTACAAAGGCACATACATGGCTCATTAGAGCTTGAATTAATTATGTTGTTATTTTGTTGTTTATTTCCAAAAGACTTTGAAGGGTGGGGCATGACCTCTTTCACATATTCCTATATAAAGAACTTAGTATGTAATGTTAAAACATCATGAAATATAATGCTCAATACTTTCTTTGCAGCTTGCGGCATAAAAACTTTCTTTGAAGTTCAATTCTTTATAGTTTTTTGTTCAAGTAATTGGATACTGTTTGAATTCTTATATGAGAAATTGTTTATGTTAGAGTGATTTAGATATCAAGTACATTCTCAAATCATTTGAAGATATAAACATCTTTATAAAAGCTTATCTGATTGGTATCCTCAAATAGGAGTTAAATTTAAGTGGATAAGTTTTTGGTGGCATATATGATCATTTCTTGTATGGAGAATTAGATATGTGACGAACCTTTACAAGTTTTAGACATTTAAAAATTGTCTTATAGAGTGATATATTAAGATCTCCAAAGGAAGTGACTTTGTACCCAAAGAAAGAGAAGGCACTGGTCTCTAAGCATAAAATACATTTACCAAAATAAAGAAGTATAATAATTATAAAAGTAGAAGAGTTACAAGTAAAGATAGTGGTAGAAGAACAAGGAGTAAGAGAGTACGACAACTAGAAGTAAAGAGATAGGAGTTAGTTAGCATCCAAATTGATCTATTTATGAAGTTCATGCCATTTTGTGGTAGAGATAGAGGATAGATTTTGATAAGACCTAATCTTCTTAACTATACAAAAGGTGCACCCGCCTTGGTCTAGCAAAACCAAAAGTGCAGAAAAAGTTAGTCACATACAAAAATTAATCCCATTCGTTGGCCAAGTCAATTGTGGAACCTGATCATAAACCTTGACATGGTTTAAAGGTTTTACAATCAATTGATTTGGAAACTAACAAAACCAACACCTGATGACAATAGTTATCTTTTATTATGATGACACTAAGTTAACACTAGTCATTAGGCATGGTTAAAAGAGAGCAAAGATCTCATTAAGAGGATAGAATAAACTCCCTCTTAGTGCAAACTACGAAGCTTCTAACTTCCCACAAGAGGATACGTAGGTAGGGTCATCAAGAGTGAACCCTCGAGGCTTAGGTTTGAGTCATGGGAAAACCTTAGTTATGGAAGCTTAGCACTATCAAGTGTAAGCGTATATTCTGATATTGAGATGTTGCCACCATAGTGAACACAGAATTTTAAAATCACCACTTCTAAATTAAATGGAAGATGCTTGGTTGATTAAGTTATTGATTGATGTTTAAAAAAAAAATAGTGGTTAAGGGGTGGATTTTACATGGCTATGGCTAATGACCATTCTTGGCAGCCTTAAGAAGGGTTCAAATTCAACCCCTTCCAAATAAAAATAAATTTGTTGATAATAAATGAGTTTACATATCAATTTACTGAATATAAATTATTTCAATGTGCATATTATATTTATTGATGTCACCAATTTCAACTACTAATTAAAAAGAACAACTTCTCCAATTTTAGATATTAAATATTACATTTTATCTAGTAAATTGTTCCAATTTAAAAATTACAGTTATGACAATTTTTACCAACTGATTAGAAAATGTAACAATTTACCCTTTTTATCTTTTTATGCAATATACTATCATTAATATATATGAATTATTTATATTTATGAATATTAGATAGCTTTCAACTATACTAATTAGCTTATTAAATATAACAATTCTTATCTAAATTAAATATCATAATAAAAATTTAGTCACAAACTTTTTTTAAATCCATCCCTTGCCCTAAATTTTTTTAAAAAAGCATAGCTATTTTAGAAATAAAAGCAAACCGTTGTTTTAAAAGAAAAAACAGGCCCGTTTAAAAAAAAGAAACGAGCAAGACTTTTTTAAAATTAAAAAAAAAACAAGATAGTTTTAAAAAAGCATGACCGTTTAAGAATAACATGTTTTCAAACTCTTATAAATGGTGACTTCCAGCGGGGCGCTCCTCATCACTTCCTCTTCTGACAATCTTTTGTTCTATTTTTCTTGTTTTCGTCTGTGTTTTTTTTATTCTTGTGTTATTTTTCATGGTCTTTTGTAAAGCATGCATGCTGGTCTGGTCTGTCTCTTCATGTTTCATTTTTTATTTTATTTTTAAATTTCTGAATAGGAAGAAGAGGAACAGAGGAAGGGGGAAAGCAATGCTGAATTTCATTTCTTTGTGCAGAGAAAGTTGTGAAGCCTGGCAATGTTCGTCCGCTTGAAATCTAAGGTTTAATCCTTTAGTCTACCTATTGGTGTGGGATTCATTGGTACTCTAACAGGGGATGGAGGAAACAGTGGTATTCTTTATCAATTCTCGTATTTGTCTAACTCAACATAAAATGACGTGGACTGGATTAGTCTTCTACTGTTGGGGATTAATTCGATTTGGGTTTGTTTATTTGTTATACTCAAGAAATGGGTCCCATGGCAGAATAGTACAAACAGCTCAAGAAACCTGATTATTGCATACCATATCTGTGTTGGTCATATCCTCTTAGTTTTAACTTCTTTTGTTACTGCCTCTGTATTTTTCTGTTCCCTGGCATTGCCTGTGGTTCTGATCAAGATCTAATTACTTTTTGATGTAGTTTCTACCTTTTCCAATGGAGGCATTGGCTACTCTTGCAAGTGGGGCATTGGATCTAATTTGTTCCATGTTGCCTTGGTTGCGGTAAGTTTTTTGACTGCATTTTTCCATCTCCTCTGTTTCTTGAAGTTTTGAAAGTAGGCACTTTGCTGGGTTTGATGGTGTTTTACTCTTTTCAGAGTAGATTACCAGTGTATTATAGGTTGGCAGATAGTAACTTTCAAAACACAAAATATGCTGCAACTTCTTGTCTCATTGTAATTTCTCCCTTTTTGTTGTAGGTGACCACAATTGATAATTGTAGAGGTTTTAAATTTCTGGAAAATGCCCATGATCTGCCAACTATTAAGTAGATTTTCAACAGAAGCCAATATCAGAGGATAAGCTAAAAAAACATTTGGCAATATGTAGGTCACAAGGTATTAGAAACATTCTTTCTCATTTTCTTAATAAAGTATCATTTTATCCATAGTTTTTAACATTGCAATTTATGCTTTAAAAGGGAAAGATTTCAAACGTTGAATATTTTCCATAGTTTTGTTTATTGTATGTGTACTTTGCACACTTTTATCATGATTTTTGAAAGAGTTTGATAGTATCTTACCCAACTACTTAGATTTTGGACATACGGTCAACCATTTATCAATACAAAATCAATGAAACTTTATAAAGGAAACTTGTTTTAAAAGGAGATTGAATTTATGTAGACATTCAGTACACAAGAAAATGTCATTCAACCCTTAATATGAGGCCAGCGCTTCTTATGAGGCAGTAGCTCACATGTCACTTCCCACAAGAAACAGTCATTCAACACTATAACAATAAAAGACTAAGCTCCCTGAACTCCTTAGCTAGAACAAGATGCTAGATTTACTTCTGACGAGGATCTTAAATATTAGATGACATGATAAATATAAACACTCAAGCTTTGGAAGTTGCCAATAGTCTTCGGCAAGAGGCAATAGAACAAGTGAAACTAAACGCCTCAGCCATCTCAGAGTGGTCATGGCCACTGTAAGTTTTAGAAGCCTAGAAGCTTTACTAAATGATTTCCCTGTACCGAATTGGTGCTTCTTCATTGCACTCGATGGATTTCATTGTTCACTCACCGTATGATATAGTCACAGCTCTACCACTATGAGGAGGGGGTTATGCATCATCCCTCACTTTTAGTCCTTTTAGGTGTTTAGTGTTAATTTTAGTTGGCACTCATTTTCTTGGTGATTGGTTACTCAGCAGTTTGAAGAAAACCATTGATTTGTATAATTTAGTTGATTGAATGGTGACAAACCCTTTTACGGAGTTGCTGCAAGTACATTTATCATCACAATTACAGAACCTCTTACATTTGCTGCTAGTAAAATGTAGAACAAGTGTTTCTGCCCCCAAGTGGGATCAACATACAAAGGTAAAACCTCTTACATTTGCAACTATAGGAATTAATTGCTGTAGGATATACAAAAATTAATTAGCAGCTCAAATGAATCTTTTCCAACATTGTGGAAATTTAGATTTCATCAACATAAAGTAGATCCAAAAAAACAAAAAAAAGATTATTGGACTGGGCGCATGGGGGAGGTATGCAGAGTTGAAAACTTTGGTACAAAGGAAGTCATAAAATGAGCTCTTGTTTCAGCATGGATTTCTACTGTCGTTGAACTTGCCAAAACCAGCATCACCACTTTCATTACTGACAGCTATTGCCCACAGTGTAATCATGGGCATAATAACCACCGTCCAAGAAGTGATAGGGAGGACATGGAAAATAAGAAATTGGCCTGAAAGCTGTCAAGATACTAGACAAATGATGTTCTTCAAATGGTTTCAGACATATATTTCTAGAATCCTCTACTTGTATTTCTTTGTTAGAGGAAGACTGACCTTCACTTATGCATTCTAAGCCAACATTGCAACTGATTGAATTCGGCACTAAACATGTACACAACATGAAGAGGAGAGTGCAGATAATGGGAAAAACCCCTATTCAAAATCTGTTGCAGATTTCTCTGAAAAGATTTGTGGATTTGAGTATGAAAGTGATCCCATGGATTGTAGACTGCTTCCCTCCTATTGTCAAGTGGGGCAGTGAAGAGTAGTCTGAAGTGAGCTTCGGATGATTCTCCCAAAACTGTCGAGTTCTGAAGAAGAAAGGAGCTGCGAGCTTTGCCACTGAACAAGTTGACAAAAGCAACCATTTTAATTGCAAGATAGATTCAAAGAATGTGTGTCAGCATGCCCTCCTCTTATCCTCACCTCCACCTGCATGAGAAAGAAATCAGACAACAGAAATGTGTAATTTTCCACCTACCAGTAAAACATGGAGCAGCGAAAACCTCATCAGATAGTAGATTTTCCATACCTGAAAAGATGTTCTTGCATACTAAACTGTAACTTTTGTAAACTTGAACAAAACACAATATACCTAGAAGATCCTAGACATTAGCTATAATATACAAGGGAAAACCCCGACGAACATGAATACTCACAGCAACACACAGATACATGATGCATCCATGGAATCATGGAATCAGGAGCATTGCCATTGAACAAGTTGAAATGAGTTTAACCATTGTCCTTCAAGCCAACAACTATGAATTTTTACAGGACCATACGCTTACAAGAAATGGGTTCTTTTCTTAACGATTCCGCTAGTCATATAATAATGCTTAGTTTAACAGTGAATAACTTATAAAATGTTTATTTGGGTACCCAAGCAGAGTCATTTTCAGCTTAAATAGATCACAATAAAGTTATTTTTCGATAAAATTAAAAATCCTAAGACTCAATAAGTTCATAGCACTTCTTGAAGACAAGACTATTAAGTGCAAAGGACATGAGGACTATTAACATTGCATTAACATGAAACAGGCATGTTTTGATGTTATGTGGGCTACAATCGTACACGAAAAAAAAGAAGAGCAAAACAAGACAACACTGCATGCACTTGCAATTGTGCTTCACCTAGGCTTTGTTGTTAGTCTTATGCTTCTCTTTTTCCTGGAAAAGATGTAGATTTTGCACACAAAGGCAAAAATTCTCTGTTTTGAACCCTACTCATTCCAAGAAGTTATGATATGGGATTACAGATAAAATTACTTTGCTTTGTTGTGTATCTCTATTAGTGTTGTATTGCATACTTGGAATATGCAGCCCTTTATATTAATGGCAAAGGGCAAGGCCTAAAGATATTGAAGGCTAAGGAGAGTATGATTTTTAAGCCATGGCTTCGGCCATCATTTCAGCCTGTGCATATTATTCACTTATAAAACAAACTAAAGAGAAGTTCACAGTGTTACTTCAGATGTCAGATGATTTTCAAGCCATGGCTCTGGTCATCGTTTCAGCCTATGCATATAATTCCCTTACAATAAAAAACTAAAGAGAAGTCCACAGTTTTACTTCAGATGATGTCATTTTCTTGGATAAAGTCTCTGCTTAATGGTGGCTATAAGAAGCCTATGGACATAGATGATGTACCCCAACTTGTGGATGTTCAAAAGGCTGGCCGTGCTTACCCTAAATTTAGGAATCAATTAGATGCCAAAGGCAGTGGCTCGTCAATAGAAAAGATGTAATTTCTCATTGTTCTTAAGAATGTACTCTTTACAAAATTGGTGATATTGATAAGTTGTTTTTCATCATATGTAAGTCCTCACCTTATAGATAACTTCGTTCAGTGTCCTGTAAAAAAGGTACAGTTTGCAAGTGAAGACATTATTCTAGCTTGTGTATTTCTTCTTACAGAGCTCGTAGAATCTGTCACAATGCTATTGGACTTTCATAATGTTCAGTTCACATATGCATATGCATTAGGGAAGCACTGAAAACTGCTTTATACAAGAGAGGCTTGATGCTTTCTAGTCAGTCAAGATAAAAGCATAACAGTGGTCAAATAATCAATTACACGATTGTTGATTCATAGCATATTGAAGAGTTCAGTGGGTATGTTCATGACATTTGAGATGTACCTTTGGGAATTCTTCTGGTGATGTTTATTTTATATCAGAACTTGGGATTGGCCTCTCTTGCAGGAGTGGTCGCCATAGTGCTAATCATAATTGAAAATTATCGACTAGTGAAAAAGCAAGAGCACTATAATAAGAGGATCATGGAAGAAAAACACATAAGGATGAAGCTACATCAAAGACACTGATGTAAATGAGAATCTTAAAATAGCAAGCATGGGAGTCCAGATTTCTGCTGAAACTTGAAACATTGAGGGAGGAAAGAATGTAGTTGGTTGAAAAAGTATTTTTAGGCACTTTTTTGGGACAACAGTTTTTTTTGGGCAACACCTGCATTTCTGTATGTGTTATTAAGCATATACCACCATTGATTGCAATCGTAGTCTTCTACTTTCCAGAGTATTCTGCAAATTAGATAGTAATTAAAGCTTTAATGTGTATTAAATCTAAGATACAGAATGAACAAACACTACATGTTCTAGTTATCTTCTAAAACTGATCTAAAAGATCATGTGTCATATGAGTTGCAGCATGCATACTCTAACAACTGAATACATCAAATGTACTAAAAAAAATTCGCATATGAGCCCTTTTTCCAATGCATAGTAGAAACTGACCATGACATTGTTGATTGTAACATGCATGGTAAACTCCTGGATCAACACTTCCCAGAACTTAGCAAAAATACCATCTGACAACTATAAGAAAGACATGTCCATAGTAGTGTACCTGATACATAGGTTTGGAATTCAAGGCACGTTCATGGTTGCAATGAACAATAACATTCTTTCCATTGAAAAAGAAGGCAACAATATAAGTCCAAAGACCTGATTTGTATTTTTACAATTTGAGAAAGCCATGATTTAAAAACATTGTTTTCCCTCTAACTCATTTGTCATTTGCAAACTTGTTCTTTGTTAATTACAAATTCAGTGAACCTGTCAAATGGTTGGACAATGTGCAGACACATACTATCAAAAAGGTTGCTTCCAATTACAAACAGCCGGTGTCGTTACAGGAATTCCCTCCTTTCTCAACATGTTTACATACCTACACAAAATATGAAATATTAAAAATGTCAATAAAACAACTGACTAAATATAATGTTGTTCAAATTTATAACATTTTTCTTGTTTAAAGTTCAGCCTGTGTTCGGGCATCTGTTGCACTCAAGTATTTGGGTCTAGTTACTTGAATGACAAATCAGTCCTAAATGTTAACAACTACACAACATAAAATTTCTTAAGCAAAGACAGAAAACTAAACTGAAATGAGCCACTAGTAACAAACAGACCAGCAGAGAATTTCATAGTTCCTGTACTGTTGCAAGCATGTTCCTCTGTATTTTTCTCGTGTAAAGCTTAGCCTGTGCTCCGGCATCTGTTGAACTTATTTCTTTGGGTCTAGTTATTTGAATGACCAAATCATTCCTACTGTTAACATTCATTGCAAGCCACAGGGCAGATGCAACGTCCCGCTTTCAATTCATTAATAGACATGGATCCAAGGCTTGTTCACCTTATTTGATTCACCAAAAGAAACTGATTCTGAGATTCGGTGGGGAGTGTGAACTTGTATGGCTTAATGACAAGAATGCGTTAGCCATATTTACAGATGTGACAAGGGTCACAACGGCCATGAGACGTGCTCAACATGCACCTGCATATTGGGTTGGTGTTTTAGTCCCCAAAAATGGTGGATTGCCCAGCTCCAATGCTTGGGGAGCTAAAGAAGTGGGGAATGTAGAGAAAGAAAATGCATGGAAAATAAAGGTACAGGAATTTGCAAGTATGGAGAATTCATGAGGTGAGGAATACTCAATTATAACAGCCAATAAAGAGGATACTAGTGCTATTTTATCCATGATCAAACCATTGAAATATCAATAGAATGTTTAAACAGGGATGAAGAGTCAAAAAAAAATGTTTCATAGCAGTCATAGCTGTGGATGAACATAAAACATTGAACAGAGCAATAAAACAGAGATGAATAACCGTTGTAAAAACTCCATGAACATCACTGTCATGAAACAGAAATCAAGGCACAATCATGTCATGTACAAGGCATGATGGTCAATATCCAAAGCAGTGATGTCAAAAGATCAAGCCAAAGATTTACTGTTATGATACATGGATAGAACAGTTTTCTTAAACCAACTATCGAATATTTCAAGAGGTACAGAGGATGACAAGGCCAATAGTAATCAAATCGCAGGAGTACAGCAGTAGTTATCAAATCAAGGTGTCTATTATATAGAACAATGCTAGAAGGACATAGAATATCATTGTCATTAACAGTGAAAGGAGTTACCATTGCAAAAGAAAACAATGTTGTTTGAATATAATACTACATGTGATGGATCGCAATGCACAATGAAACAAATAAAGTATCAAATCACACTAGTTTTCATATGTTAGCAGCAGAGATATTTTAACATCACGCACAATGGTCTTCAATGTAAACAAATAATGCTATGAAAGGAAAGACTACTGTTATGAGCAGTCCTTGTTATGAGCTACATTGTATACAACCATAGTGATGAAGACCATAGTAATGGTTTAGAACAGTGGTAGGAGTTGATTGCAATGAATAGAAACAGTGACCAGTAAAAGATAATGCCATGACTGTCATGATAAAAATAGTGATTAGGAACATGTTAAGAGCAATTTGCTAGAACAGTCATATTAAGAACACTGATAAGTTGGAATATGCTTGGAACAGTCATACGGATTCAAAGGAATGTTTAAATGTTTGGGAGGTCTATTATTCAAAAAATAGAAAGACGGGTCAAAAGTGTGCTAAAATGAAAAACAGATTTAGAGAAAGAGTGAGGGGAGACAACACAAGATAACCAAACAAAATCAGTTGCTCAATTGCCCTTATGAACCTAGTATTTTGTAGTAATGAGCTTAAATGTTGTCTACCTAGGATCTATGGATTATATTTATGCCATAAATGACATAGATAGAGTATCAAAAGCTAGGAGGGGAACCACTGGTCCACTACTGAAATCAAGTGTAGATTGCAATTTTAATACTTCAGATAAAATGGAACTTAGATCTGTTCCAAAATCTTAAAATCTGTTGGTAGCCTTCTATTTTTTCCCCTGGGTTTTTCTCATAACAGTGAAGTTAATCGTGGTGCCTTTCTGTTTAGTCATCACATTTGAAAACTAATGTACACCAACTGTACCAGTTAAAAAAATAGTAGCTGGAGAAGCAGGACTTAAATGCCTGTATTAGATTCAGATCCCAGAAGCACTATGCAAGACACACTAAATTTTAGAATTTAACGTGTTATGGCAGACTAGTTGCTCTGTATTGCTTTTCTGTTTTTCATAGTGCTTCCTAAAATTTATTTCCGTTAATTCCTTTCCTCGCCTTCCTTCACTCCCGTGAAAATGGCCTTCTTTACAGAACAACCATACCACATATGGCTTGATGGCATCCACGAGTCATAGTCTGACACCCTTTCTTCATTAGCCATGATATGAAGGTTTTGTTGTATAAAGATACGTATCACATAGACTCGTGCTCCCATCACAAAAGCCGTTCGCTATAAAGATGAATGTACTTTTTCTTCTACTCCTTCCCAACCGTATCGATAATCTCTGCTGCAATCTATTTCATTCACCATAGACAATGCGTCGCCAATTAATTCTGACATGAAAGATGTCAATTTGAGGTCTTCTTCTTCTGCGATTTTATCTGACATGGCCGTTCTCCCCATCATAATTGTCAGCTCCCACGGCAATTTGAAGTCATCTCGCTAAATTATTTTCAACGGTATATATTGAAAAGCCGAAAACAGAACATTTAGAAATACTTTATACAGATGCAGCCATTCCAAGCATTTAGAAAAACAGAAAAGCAATACAGAGCAACTAGATAAAAAGGAAATAGCGGAAATAAATTTTAGGAAGCACTATGCAATACAAATCAGAAAATAGGACTACAAATTTATCCCCACATGGTTACTTTGATGTGCAGTAGATGACGCTTTTTGAGAGGAGATGAACAAATGTGTCTATGTCACTAATGTCCTTTGGAGACACCAGCGTTTGATCCTGGAAGGGAATCCATTCAACTGGTGAGAGTTCTGTCGCGCACAAGAGAAAGGAACCTTTTAGCATATTGGCAAATGCCATACATTAGTGATAATGTATGCAGACAGAGCAGCTCATGCCAAGAAGCGCATGCAAAAAGTTAAAAAACTGAGTGGTGGAATGTTGCAAACAGATGAGAATTAAACTTCAAAATGGTTTAGAACGCAGATAGAAGAGAAACCAAAAAATGTTGTAAACAAATGAGAATATAAGCTTGAAAATGCTAAAAACCAGATAAAATATAAACCAAACCATGTTGGGAACAGATGAGAATCCTACCGAAACCGAAGCGTGCGAACAGATGAGAATAATTGATATGACTGGTAGGAAGAATTTATGTGGCAAAGAAATATTGAAGAGTATCAAAGGAGGTTCGAAGCAAGAAAAACCCAGTGACCATATATGTCAGAATTGTAAATGAGGTGCAATTAGAGATGTATCATGAATTCCAGGCCTTAACAATGAAAGAGGGAAGAAGGATTATACATGAGGTTGGTGTATTAATTCTACCAAAATCGGATATTATTGATGTTCTAGTCGTTGATGCCATGAGGAGAAAATTGAAACTATATGGTACAGAAGCATAGCAGGTTGAGATGGCTTTCAAAGGAGCTTACTACAGTAAATATTATGCTACCTTAACTATCTAGACTCTCACACCTATAGCAAGGAAAATGATCATATTTGACATCAATCCTGGAGTAAAGGGCAATGTAATTTTATAGAGGCTTGCAGATATAGGTGGTGTACAAGCAGCGAGACAAAAATTGGAATCTTATAAGTTCATTCTAGATATTGCACATAAGGAAGAGAAAAAAAAGGAACTTGTACTAAGAAATCAATACCTTTTCCAGGAATATGATATGAACTCTAAGAGGTGTACAGAGATAGAGACAAAAAATGCATGATTGGAACAAAAAAGATTAAGGTTTTAGAAAAGACTTTACAATCAAATGTTCCAAAATCATCCACATTAGTTGGGCCATGGCTACCAATAATCAGATCAGATATGATTGATAGGAAAACTTCTCCACCTCCTTTTGCACAAATGTTAGTTGAGGTTAAGGGAGCTCAACTTCACCAAAAAAAATTGATGAATCGGAAAAATGCTTAATTAAGGATCAAGAAGATTTTTAGAAGAAAAATAAGGATATGGTACAAATAGTTTTGTATCATTTAAATTAAAGGGTTGAGTAGAAGTTAGTTGGTATTCATGCACATTGCTTTTTGAAGCAATTCAGATTTTGATAATGATAAAGAAATGGCAAGGCCACTATATGATAGATGGATCCAAAGGATAGAAAAAATGAGAATGATAAGTTTGAGATAGAACAAATGAGAATGATAAGTTTGGCATCTAGGTATTACAGGGAAAGGCCTCTGAAATCCATCCCACTTTTGATTTTGTAAAAACTCTAAAGGATTTCTAGATGTTTCTAGACCATATTGAAAGAAAGATTAAGGAGTTACAGAGAATTTTTAATGAAATGAAGGAGACTCCTACCTTTAATTTTGGAAGGAGATGGACAAGTGAAAACATTGTAGACATGGAAATGAGATGGACAAGTGAAAAAATTGTAAGAGAAACACATTCCATGAAACCCTCAACGGGTGAAACTCTGTGGATTTTGGCTCTTATTCACAGAGTCCAAGGAGGATTTGGCTGCTAATTGAAGAATTCAAGTCTTCAAATGTGACTTAATTTTTAGATTCTTGGATGCTGCTACTTTTGCCAAACAGGCGTTATATTAGTTAATCGTGTTTGATGCTTAACAAAACAAAAATGCACATAAAATTTAGGGCCTTCAAGCTACTAGATTCGTGGACTACCAAAAGACAAGGCACATGAACCATTCTACACAATGCCACCTAGCCATGTACATCGTAGAAAACCTGAATTCACCCGCCCATATTTTCTGTCAAATATTTCAATAAAGAAAAAGACAAAGCACATGATCCTTTTTGCACAATGCCATGTACACAATGGAAATCACCTACCCACATTTTCTATCAAATATTTCAATAAAGAAAAAGAAACCAATGATATAGAAGAAATAAGTTTCTTCTTGCTCTTTGGACTCGAAGATTTATTTGAAGTTTATGAAGATATTCACTTTTTCAATTTGGTGTATATGAGAGGTAAAAACTTCATTATTTCTTCATTTCTTCTTTCATTTGATAAATGAATGAATGTAATGGAATACTATTGACATTAGGAATATTTCTTGTATTTTCATTTATTGATTGAATCATTTGTTGTGAGAAGATTTTTATAATATTACATATTATAATGTTATTATGTCACAATTTCAATTGAATGGGCAAATTGTGAAATTGAGTGTGGAAACATAGTGTTCGGTGCGTAGGAATCAAAATGGGTACCTTTACAATTATAAGATTCAAACCTTGAATGGTTAGTGTTCTCCAAGATATTTTTATGGTGAAAAGAATATTCCTTGGTGCTTTGGAAAATTTGAAACATGTTTTAAACGTTCATTTTAGGATATTTTATGTTATAATATCATGTGGAATGATGGAAATTGTGTGACATCTAGAAATTGGATTGTTCTAGAATTGTAATCCTGATGATATTGTACATTGAGTTACTATGCATACAATGTGAATAGTGTGAAATGAGAAATTGCATTGGGTTTCATTTTGAGTTCCTCATTTGTGTAGAACATGATGAGCTTATGGTGTGAGCACTAAAATCACACAAGAGAGTGGTTCTCAATGGGGGATAGGGCACAAAGAAGCCACCATGATAACCTATTAGAGAAACTAAACTAAAATGTGGGTGATAAACTTTAAACATGACAATTGGATGTCTCTTACAAGCCTTGAGCATTTATATAGGCTAAGACTTACTTGGGAAGACTAGGCCATCCATGGGGCATTGATATGGTATGATTGAGTCTCCTTGTCTTAATGAGAGGACCACTCAGTTTTGTATGAGCCATCACATTGAGCTACATGATGACACTCCCATCTCACCATTTTTAGAATCTATCCCCTTGTGTAGTAAGAGTAGTACCCTAGTATTTATATTGTACTCTCTATATTTGGTGATTGATGCTTATGATCAAGTATGATGTGTGTATAAAACTACTCATTCCCATGTGTATTCATTATTTGAGTGTATGGGTCATGTGACTATCTCCATAAGAAAGGTGGGGTGGAACTTTGGGTTCCACATGGTCGGGGACTATTATAACCATCATTGGTGACTAAAGTTCATAGCTTCGCAAACCCTCTCCCTTTGTCTCCCCTTCTAGAAATTGGATTGTTCTAGAATTGTTATCCTGATATAATGTACATTGAGTTACTATGCATACAATGTGAATAGTGTGAAATGAGAAATTGCATTGGGTTTCATTTTGAGTTCCTCATTTGTGTAGAACATGATGAGCTTATGGTGTGAGCATTAAAATCACACAAGGGATTGGCTCTCAATGGGGGATAGTGCACAAAGAAGCCACCATGATAACCTATTAGAGAAACTAAACTAAAATGTGGGTGAGAAACTTTAAACATGACAATTGCATGTCTCTTACAAGCCTTGAGCATTTATATAGGCTAAGACTTACTTGGGAAGACTAGGCCATCCATGGGGCATTGATATGGTATGATCTAGTCTCCTTGTCTTGATGAGAGGACCACTCAACTTTGTATGAGCCATCACATTGAGCTACATGATGACACTCCCATCTCACCATTTTTAGAATCTATCCCCTTGTGTAGTAAGAGCAGTACCCTAGTATTTATATTGTACTCTCTATATTTGGTGATTGATGCTTATGATCAAGTATGATGTGTGTATAAAACTACTCATCCCCATGTGTATTCATTATTTGAGTGTATGGATCATGTGACTATCTCCATGAGAAAGGTGGGGTGGAACTTTGGGTTCCACATGGTCAGGGACTATTATAACCATCATTGGTGACTAGAGTTCATAGCTTTGTAAACCCTCTCCCTCTCCCTCTCCCTCCCCTTCTCCCCCCTCCACCTCCACTCCTCCCACCCTCTCTCTCACCCTTGCTTTCAAATTCTTTTCAATTCATGCGAATGTAAACTTATGTATATTTGAATCAATACAATGTAATGATGTAAATTTTATATTGAACATTCCACATGACTGATGATGTAACTATGTGATAATGCAAATGTATTTGATTAGTTTTCATGTGCCATTGTTAGTATCAAGCCAAGTCTTATGCATTCTTTCATTTTCAACTTGTATCATGGATATGTGTATAGGAATCTTTCATTTGGATTTAAAACGAACTTAATGGTTTCTTGAGTCATCTTGGAGGGTGTGTAGTTCCCTTACATTATTGTCATTTGTCGTTTTGAGTAGTTTAAGTCAATCTAGATCTATTTGTGGCATTCTATAGTAGCTTGTATGGTTTTGTAAATGTGCTTAAGTGTTCTATTTGTTAGTTCTTGTGTTATTGAGTCTTATAGCATGATTTTAGGGTGAAGGTGTTTGTCTCCCTCCCTATCCTCTCTTCTGTGCATCAATTACACTTGATGTCTAAGGGAATGAATTTTACACCTCATTCCCACATTATTTTAGCATTTTATGTGTTATTGGAGTATTTTCAAGGTATTTAGCCTACCCCAAAATGTTTGTTGTGTTTGGCGAACGAATCGCTTACTTTGGTTCGATCACTTATTAGGAAACTAATGTAGGGAATAGGAGAATGAGATTGGAAGCTTTTGGTTACCAGGGATACTATTGCTCCCTGAGGATGCCAATGAGCCTAGAGGAATATATGCAATGTGCTAGCATCCTTCTAGAGTGCATATGTCCTAGTTTATTGCCTAGGGCCACAGTGTGCATCCTAGTCCAAGGAAGATTCTCAATAGAGTTTTTGGAGCCTCAATGGGTAGTTTGAGTGCACTAATGATACCTACTAGGGTTGGAATGTCTAGAGAACCTTTGAGGTCATCTAAATGTGTCTTGAGTAAGTTTGAATGGTGTCGATCATGGAATTCATATATAGCGTCTTCATGTGATGACTTGGCAACGTGTATCCCAATGTCATTTTAATTATTCTTGGAATCATGTGTTTGCATATTGTACATTGGCTTGACATCGTGTGTGTGTGTGTGTGTGTGTGTGAATGCATATGTTGACAGTTTTTATTTGTTTGGGTGCAATACCCCTTCCATAGTTTTCTTTTCAATTTAATTGGTTAAACTCTTTTAGGCCACTTTTCATGTCTATATTAGGTCCTCATATAGATTTGATGTTATTTATGTTTATGGTTTTACTGACTCCATACTTACATGTATATGGTTAGCATGTATGTTTTATAATTATGTTTGATGTGTCTAATATAATCGAGGGACGAAGCCATAGTTACTTGCTTGCAAAATCCACACAATCAACCGATCCTCGCCATTGTCTATTATATATTTATAAATGTATGTACATATTCGCCTTTTATATAGAATTTTAGGTATCGGACATCGACTTCCTTGAATTGTTAGGATGAATCTACCCTGTTGCAATATCTCAATGGTAAGAGGGGAGATAACATGCAGGTCAAATTCCAACCTAAGTCATTAATTTCCTTGAAATAGTGGACAATTATATGATTTTCTACCTATCCAGATTAGTCAAGATGACGTAAATTCGTGAGCGCTTCCTTTAGGCTTGATTGTTAGATTTTGGTTTAGTTGACTTTACTTCATAGTTGCATGTCATGTGGTTTGATGTGGTTTTGGTGTTGAAATGGATTGAGGAATTAATTAAAATTAATTAAATGATATTAAATAATTACATTTTATGATATTAAAATATTAAATTTAAGGTTAATTAATTAATGAGAGTTAATTAATTAACTATGTTTAATAAATAATTTCATTACAAAGTCAAAATTAATTAATTGAGATAATTAATAATTATTAAATAAAACTTAAATTTAAATATGCAATTTGAGTTAAGTGGTTATTAATTGAGTTGCATATTTTAAATTAATTAAAATTGAATAATACAACTTAAAAAACACTTTATTATAAAAGTAGAACTTAACCTTTTAAATTCAAGTTGAATTAAAGTGATTTAACATTGATGAAAATAAATAAATAATTTCTTTAATAAATTAAATTTGATAAAACGAGGTCGTAGTTGAGTTCTTATTTCCATGATTTGGAGTTAACAACTTTATTATTTTTAACGGTTGAATTTTATTTTGTTATTTTGGAGTTGCATTCTTTCAACTCTGGTATTTGGGTTTTCTATATAAGAGAGTTAGGAGACCATTTGGAGGATAAGTTTGTGTTTTCAAAAGCTTTGAATTTTCAAAATTTGAAATTGATTTTCGATTCAACTTTGTGTATTAAAGTAGGGTTTTAAAATCCTTAAAAGCTATCCATTGAAATCATTATCTTTTTCGTGTTTTATTAGCTCTTGTGTGTAAATGGTGAGTGTTTGTTTGGAATATGTGTTTCTTTGATAATCAAGAATGTTAGGGAATCTTTTGGAAATAAAATTTGATTAGGATTTTTAAAAAAAAGTTTTGCTTTGATTTATTTTTAATTATGACCATCCATGGTTTTGAAGGTTTTGAAAGAGCTCATTTTTGAAGAAAATACATGTTTTTAAAATAGAAATATAGATATGTGCATGTAAATAATATATATGTGCATGTGTGAAAGGAAGATATATTCAAATGCATGTTATTTAGGAAAGATATATTTAGTTGCATGTTATTTAAGAAATATATATTTAGTTGCATGTTATTTAGGAAAGTTATTTCCCGTTGCATGTTATTTAATGAAGATATATTCAATTGCATGTTATTTAGAAAAGATATATTAAGTTGCATGTTATTTAAAAATACATTGAGTTGCATGTTATTTAGAAAAGATATAATCAGTTGCATGTTATTTAAGAAAGATATATTTAGTTGTATGTTATTTAGGAAAGATATCTTAAGTTGCTTGTTATTTAAGAAATATACATTCAGTTACATGTTATTTAAGGAGGATATATTCAGATGCATGTTATTTTAGTAGAATATATTCAGTTATATGTTACTTAAGGAAGATATATTTTTAGTTGCGTGTTATTTAAAAATATATATTCAAATGCATCTTATTTAGAAAATATATATTCACTTGCATGTTATTTAAGAAAGATATATTTATTTGCATGTAGTGGTTTTCTATTTTTAGAAATTCTATTTTTTTAGAAAAAAATTTGAAATTTGCGTGTAGTGATATTCTATATTTATAAATTATTATTATTTTAAATATTAAAAAAAATAAAAAATCCATACATGAGAATTTTTTTATAAAAATAAAATTATGAATAATCATGATATATAATTAAATATTATTTGACTAGAATTCAATATTGATGTGTTTATTATTAGATTTTTTGGTTGTGTTTGATTATCGATATAGGTAGCATTAAGTTGACTTCTAAGAATTGTTTGCAGAGGCTTGTGGTTCTATCTTTGTACTCTAGCACAAGTATTTACAATGTTTTTAATGAGATAATAGTTTCAATCTTTTTATCCAACCTTTGTTTATTTTAATGTCATTAGTTTGTGAACTCTTTGAGAGAGTGTATTTTTATGATGTTATGGTTTGAGGACAAGTATGAATTTTATGATGTTTGGTTTGATGACTAGTGTGTGTTCTTGTTGGCATTTATGGAACAAATATTTGATTATTGTACTTTTATGAGATTTGAGTTTTATTTAAAACTTATGAACTTAGGGTAGGTTATCTAGGTGTTAGAGGGGAAGTGCTTGCTTTGAAGGTGTTGGAGCCGAGAAGTGGCTACCTGAGTATCTTTTGCAAGTTACTTCATAAGTGATAACATAATACATTAAACATGGTTTTAAAATGAATTAATAAGATAATGTGTTCCTCACCCATATCTTGAGTGATAATATAGGCTAAGGATGAGAGTGAGAGAAGATGTTTTTTTGTCTAGTAGAGATGTTGAGGTCTGACATGATTGGTTATCCTTGTCTATATAAGAGAATTTCTAATTATGCACATGTTCACACTTGGGAGATGGAATCTAGTGAGATCGTCCTAATAGGTTAACATATGTGATGACACTTCCCTGATTTCATCTAAGTCTCCTACATGTGTTGGTTGTCTATGTGATTAGTATGTTTACCTTTTCATTTTGACTTGTACCTTTTGACATAGAGAACTTTTAGGATCTCTTTCTTAGTTCTACCTTACATGATTGGTTTTGGTATTGTTATCTAAGTGGGGTCTATTGTTATCTTCTCAACATGGTGGGAGTAGACCTTTGGTTCCACGAGGTTGGATGGTAGTGATTCTTTTACCATTTGATATTTTGACATTTGTGTGCTAGTGTTGGATGATCCTTGTAACAGTTGTACTTTCTTCTTTCATTTTGAAGATGTGTTATTATCTTTCATTTATTGTATGTATAACTTTGTTCTTGATTGTTATTACATACCATTCAATTTGTGCAGTGGATGTACGACTATTGTGTATACCTTATGGTATCAGTTGTATTTATATTAGGTGTGAGATTTAATAATTGTAGTTATTCTTAGTAATTAATTAAAATTATTTGATGTAGATACACATGTGTGCTTTATACAATTGATTACTAAATATTTTCTATTTAATGATTAATGAATAAAGATCTAGATCTATTTAAATTATTAAATAATGAATTATTGATCAATTTAATTTTCAATTTATGCTTAAACCAGAATTATATTGCTCTTGATGACTATATATCATGTCTTTATTTTTTAATTTATTTCTAAATATCGTTTTGTCTTTTTTCTTAGTAGGATATTTCGTGATTGAGGGATTTGCATATGCTTATTTGTTTGTAGGCTGCTATGAGTAAGTCTAATTCTAGGGGAGGTGGATTTAATACATCTCCCATAATTTTATTTTTAATTTAACTACGTTGAGATGCGTACC
This sequence comes from Chamaecyparis obtusa, assembly GCA_027943335.1. Lineage (NCBI taxonomy): Eukaryota > Viridiplantae > Streptophyta > Pinopsida > Cupressales > Cupressaceae > Chamaecyparis > Chamaecyparis obtusa. The sequence continues at coordinate 1,094,126 of BSBK01005490.1, forward strand.
TATACAATGAGAGCACACATAGGAATACCAACATGAAAATATGCCAAATAAGATTCATTGTCAATAAAAACTATTAGATTAATAAATAATTTATAAATTTGTTAATAGCTGGGCAAAATAATAGGAAGACAAATGACAAAGCCAAAATAATAAGAAGACAAATGGCAAGGCCAAAATAATAGGACCTAAAAAATAGGGGCCCCACATGAATGAAGAATAAATTAAAAAATTAAAAAAATAAATAAATTTAAATTTAGAATTTAGAGAGGCAAAGGAATTAGAAAAGACACCTTTTGGGGAATATGAAGAGACACTCTCAGATTATAAAAGAGTGTCTCCTCATTTCATTTGTTGTTTTGTAGAGTACAAAGAAGTGAAGAGTTTTGGAGGAGCCAAGAGTAGATTGAATTTTGGAGTAAATTTTTTGCAAGTAAGATTGTTGTTTTGTATTTTAGTTTTCCATAGATTTAGTTTCAATTGATTAGTATGTTTTATTTAGATTTATATTTAAAATATTTGATTTACATGTGCATGTTTGATTTACATTTGCACGTTTCATTTATATTTGCATTTAAGATTTAGATTTGCATTTTAAATAAGTTTTATTTGATATAAAGAAATGCATTTCAAATAGTTTTCAATTTTACATTATTTTAATTTGTTTAGTTTCTTAAATGTTTCATTTAACAAACTAAATAAACTAGAATTATTGTTAACATTTTACATTAACAATCTATTTTATTTTAATATTTTTAAAATTAAAACTATATTTCAAATGTTAATGTTTATGTAGTAATGTTTGAAACGTAAAAGACAATGACGTCATATTTCAAACATTATAATGTGGATGACAATGCTGCCATGTTAATGAAATTTGTATTCAATTAATCTTAATAGTTTTTAAAATTAGATTAAGCATACATTAGTTTAATTTATTTTATTTCTTAAATGTTACATTTTTAAAAAAATATATTTTTTGCATTAATAGTTAATAGTTTATATTGTTTACATCATTAGCATAAACTAATAGCTGGTCGAAATAATAGGAAGGCTGGAATAATGGGGCCCGAAATAATAGGACCCAAAAAAAAAGGGGGTGCCACATGGATGAAGAATAAATTAAAAAAATAAATTAAATTTAAATTTGGAATTTGGAGAGGTAAAGGAATTAAAAAAGACATCTTTTGGGGAATATAAAAGAGCTTCTCCTCATTTTATTTATTGTTTTGCAGAGTGCGAAGAGGTAGAGAGTTTTGGAGGAGCCAACAGTAATTGAATTTTGGAGCATATTTTTTGCAAGTGAGATTGTTGTTTCATATTTTAGCTTTCCATAGATTTAGTTTCAATTGATTAGTATGTTTTATTTAGATTTGCATTTAAAATATTTTGATTTACATTTGCATGTTTCATTTTGATTTGCACGTTTGATTTACATTTGCACATTTCATTTATATTTGCATGTTTGATTTATATTTGCATGTTTGATTTAGATTTGCATATTTAATTTATTTTACATATTAGATTTAGATTTGCATTTTAAATAGTTTGCATTTTAGATTTAGATTTTCATTTTAAATAAGTTTTATTTTATATTTAGTTTTGCATTTCAAATAGTTCTCAAATAGTTTTCAATTTTACATCACTTTAGTTTGTTTTGATTCTTAAATGTTTCATTTAACAAACTAAAAAATTAGAATTATTGTTAGTATTTTACATTAAATATTTGTGTTATTTTAATATTTTTAAAATTAAAAATATAATTCAAATGTTAATGTAAATATGTAGTAATGTTTGAAACGTGGAAGACAATGTTGTCATATTTTAAACATTACAATGTGGATGGCAATGTCGTTATGTTAATTGTTTAAATATTTGAATTATACTCTAATGTTGGACACATGTACCCAGTCAACGTGCAGAACTAGCTCCTCAAACACATCCAATGTGTTATTACTCATAGTGACAATGATCGCCTCACGGGGCGTGTTTCTAATGAGGAAGTCAAAGCGCTTGTCTTTGCTATGGGTGCCTATAAAGCACTGGGATCTGATGGTTTCCCCTGGCTTTTTTTCAAGAATATTGGGATATTGTTGGCCTAGAAGTCTCTTGTGCTGGCATAGACTTCTTCAGAATGGGGCGACTACTAAAGCACCATAACAAGACTTATATTGTGTTGGTCCCTAAGAATGACAACCCTACCTCTATGCTGGACTTCAGGCCTATCAGTCTATGTAACACATTCTATAAGATCCTCACTAAGATCCTGGTTAACAAACTAAAGCCCATCCTAGACAAATTGATTAGCCCTACTCAGAAAGGTTTTGTTCCAGGAAGGCAAATCCTGGATGCGGCCATATCCACACATGAAATTATCCACTCCATGGACAAGAGCAAAGCACCAGATGAGGAAGTCAAAGCGCTTGTCTTTGCTATGGGTGCCTATAAAGCACTGGGATCTGATGGTTTCCCCTGGCTTTTTTTCAAGAATATTGGGATATTGTTGGCCTAGAAGTCTCTCGTGCTGGCATAGACTTCTTCAGAATGGGGCGACTACTAAAGCACCATAACAAGACTTATATTGTGTTGGTCCCTAAGAATGACAACCCTACCTCTATGCTGGACTTCAGGCCTATCAGTCTATGTAACACATTCTATAAGATCCTCACTAAGATCCTAGTTAACAAACTAAAGCCCCTTCTAGACAAATTGATCAGCCCTACTCAAAAAGGTTTTGTTTCAGGAAGGCAGATCTTGGATGCGGCCATATCCACACATGAAATTATCCACTCCATGGACAAGAGCAAAGCACTAGATATGGCTTTCAAACTTGATATCTCTAAGGCTTATGATAAGGTTAATTGGTCATTTCTTCAAAAAATTCTTTATAGAATGGGCTTTAATGATAAGGTTATCCACATTATTCAAGAATGTACTCAAATTGTTAGTTTCTCTGTGTTGGTCAATGGCTCCCCGGGCGGCTTCTTTCAACCTAAAAAAGGTCTGCGGTAGGGTGACCCCCTCTCTCCCTATTTATTCATTATATTGGCAGAAGTCCTCAGCAAGCATCTGAATATACTCTCTTCCACGGGAAGAATAAAAGGAGTCAAACCAGCTTCCACTCTGTAGCAAGCTGTTCTGGAACAATTTGTGGATGATACTTTCATCTTTGGGTACTCATCGATGATTGAAGCTAGACAATGGAAGAACATGTTGGAGAATTATGCCATGGCCTCGAGACAATGCATCAACTACCAAAAAATAAGACTTTTCTTCTTCAACACCCCCATTAAGACCCAAACTAGAGTGCTTCAAATCTTGGGTTGTTGGTTGGCTTCACTCCCCTCTACCTACCTAGGCCTCCCTCTCATTATCAAAGAGGTCTCTCAAGAATTCTGGAATTCCATCCTAGAAAGAACCTAGCGAAAACTTGTTGGCTAGAAAGGGAAGATTCTGAGCAATGCTGATAAACTCTAGCTGGTGGCTTCTACTCTCTAGGGGATACCTGTTTACTTTCTGTCCCTCTTCATGATCAAAAGCAACATGGCTGGTAGGCTGGAAAAAATACAAAGAACTTTTCTGGGGGCTAGCTCTGAAGAGAAAAAGAGGACATCCCTAGTCAATTGGGAAACAATTTGCCTTCCTAAAAGATTGTGCGGTCTGGGTCTTAGGTGAATTGACATGCTGAACAGGGCCCTCACCACGAAAGTGGCTTGGAAACTCATTAAAAGGAAAGTGGATTGGCGTAAAATCATGGAAGCTAAGTACTTGCAAGGGCACCCTTATGGGATGATGTACCAGGATAATGACCTTCCAAATGGATCCAAACTTTTGACAAATATCTACATATGCAAAACCATGCTTTCTAAGGGTGTCTTCTCGCAACTCAAGGATGGAAGATCCATCCGATTCTGGCATGACTTATGGATCCAAAATTGCACTAACCTTGGTGGTCAGTTTGGACCCCTCATGACCTACCTCTGGCCTATTCTTGGTAACAAAACCTACAACTACATGTCTGGAGGGAGATGGAAAGATATAACTCTTCTGGTCAGGGACATACCTGAATTAAAACACTTGGCTAGTGAGCTCATGGAAATATTGGGAAATGTTAGAATTTCTAGAATTGCTAGCCAGGACTCTATCATTTGGGCCCCCACCCAAGCGGGAACCTTCTTGGTCAGGACTACTTACAACCCGCTTCTGAAGGAGGAGAATAACCTTGGAGATTGGAAAAATATGTGGACCCCACACCTTACTCCAAAAATCAACTTCTTCTAGTGGACACTTATGCATGGTAAAGTTTTAATTCATGACAACCTCATTAGAAGAGGATTCTCCCTAGCCAGCAGATGTGTCCTCTACAAGGAGGAGGAAACTGTGAACACCTATTCATACATTGCGATTACTTTGCTAGTATTTGGCAAGGAGTTATTGGAAAATTAGGGATCCCCTAGGTCCTTGGAGATGATATCCATCAATTCATCGGTTGGCGATCCCCCTCCAATCACCCTCTCCTCTAACTACTATGGCATCTTCTTCCCCCACACATCTGCCTTTCTATTTAGAAAGAAAGGAACAACAGGATCTTCAGGGAGACTGATTCCTCGCCTGAGGCCTCTCTCCATTTGGGCACCAAGCTCCTAAGTGAGAATGCTAGCTCAGTTAATTGGAAACTTCCCTCTGCACCCCCCTTAGCCTGGGAGATCAAAACAACTGATAATTGGAATTTATTGTTTGGCTTTACTAGGTTCGACAACTCCAGGTTGATGGCCAGGAATGCTACTCAGTGGATTGCCCCGCCTGTTGGCTGGATCAAATTAAACTTTGATGGGGTGGCGAACAATCTTACCTAGGGTAGGGGTGGATTGCTAAGAGACCACAATAGTTTTTGCCTTTTGGCTTATGTCGGGCCACTCAAAAACAATACTATCAATCAAGCTAAGGTACGACTCTTCTATGGGGTATAAAATTTGCCATCTTCAAGAATATCAGGTTGTTGATGATTGAGGGGGATTCCAAAGTAATTTTTGAGGCTGTCAAATGAAGGTCGAATGTGGGGTGGTGGGTGAACACCATTATAGTGGAAATTCAGGGGCTTCTCAACAACTTCCAAAACACGACCATTTCCCATACCTAAAGGGAAGGTAACGTGGTGGTGGATTCTGTGGTTGGCATTGGGTTTAAGCAAACTAGGCTGGTCAAATGGGAGGAGGTTAATGAGCTACCAAAGGAGACCCAATGGCTAATTGGGCAATTAGAATACGACACCAACAATGTTCAAAATGAGTCACACTGTCAATAAAATAGTTGAGGGCCCCACCAAGATTATGTGTTGGCTTAATATGATGATTATACTCATTGTGACTATGTATGCAAAAAATCTTATAAAGGTTCATAATTGCCTTTTGCATGATTACATGTGGAAGGATGGTTATCTGCATTAGCAGGTAATTTTGATTACCAAGGAATCTAATGGCAAATTTGGCTTAACTTCTAATAATTATGCCTCGAGATCTGTTGGATTTCACTGTATAGGGCTCGACTATCCAAAAACCACCCAGTACCTACCTTTTATGAATAAAATTCATATAAAATAGTTAACTCAAAAAGCCCTGTTTTATGCCCTGGCATGCAAAGCTTGGCTCTGTAAATTTCAGAAGGTGTCCACGGTGGAAACTAAGCTAGTTGAGATGGGTGGCAAAACTTTGTGTATTGAGCTAGATAAAATTGAAAAGGAGATCACCTCCGACCCCCTGGTTATGCACTATTACAAAGATAGTGGCATTTGGGGTTTCATGGAAAGAATGAAGGTCGACCATGGTGAACAAATCTCCAAGCAATTTGTCCTCATGGAATAACAGAAAGGTTTCAGTTGGGGGCATACACTTTCAAATCAATGAGGAGGTCATTGGTAAAGCAACAAGGCTATCGACGGAGGGGAGGAAGTACAAGAAAACTAGTCGGATGCTAGACATTACCAGTCTCAATCAGTTCTTCAGGCTGGGTGAAAAGCCTGTGAAAAAGTCCTGGGGATTCAACCGTGAGGTGCTCCTTGAGTTCTGGCCTACGGTGTGTCATATTATCATGAAATACTTCACTCTTGAGGGAAAATTTACTGTGTTTTATTATTATCATTTGTTGTTCCTTAACCACATTAGGAATATGGACCTTATTTCCATCATGTTCTACCTCCTCCACTCATTGGAAAGTAACATCCTGGATATAAAAGAGAACAAGATTCTTGAGAAGCCAATTCCCATCCTTCACCAGGGCCTCTTACTCTATTTGTACAACTTCCATAAAGCTATTTTCCCCCTGCCCCAACCCCCCCTTATTATTAAGGAGGTCACCCAGGATGTTTCTCCTGTGGGAGCCAATAACCCCTCTCAGTCCCCCTCCCTATCCATCTAGGAGACTGACCTGGTCTCGCATGATAGTAAAGGCCACAAGAGATGTGTGAGAAACCCCTTCAAAAGGGCAGAGGATTTAGAGGAATCCCATGTCTCTGAGTCCAAGAAGCTAAGGATAAGATGGTGTTTGATAGCACCCCTAAAGCTAAGAGGCAGCTAAAAAAATTGAAAAAGTCAAACAGTCAGGTGGAGTTGGAAGTTGATTTAGGTGGTACTGTTTGGCGATCCAACAGAATTACCAAGGAGAAATGCAAAAGAAGACTTAAGGAAATGACCTCTGAGGACAAGACTCATTCAGAGGATATGGATACCTCTGCCTCCTCTGGTTTGATTAAGGGCTCCTCGACCAAGCACTTGAGCTTGCCCAGGTCTGGTTGCGCTCCTCCTTCGAATCCCTCATTGATAATGAATGAAATCCCTAGCAGCAACACCGCATCCCCATCCTCTCCCCACACTTAGTAGGTCAACTCCCCTCGCATTGAGCACAATACCATGGCGACGACTAAGAATGATAGGTTCAAAGGTTCCCTTAAACAAAAGTTTAATGAGCTGGATAATGAAATTCTTGGCCTCAAGTAGGAGATGAGGGAAATCAAAGCCCGCATCGCTGATTCAAACAAATTTGTCCTTAAAGTGATGCATGCGTTGACTGTGACACTTTGTAATGTGTAGGAGAAGATCACTAGTGGTAAATTGGAGGCTGATGAGGATAATAGAGACCTCTTCCTATGTCTGCAGGAAGAGTGGGGTGCTACCTTGATGTCTAAGTGTCTGGGTGGGAGATCCTAGCTGCTATTATTGCCATGGTGGTTTTGTTCTAGTTTGGGCCTTTAGGCCTCAGCTTTTTTATTATGTTTTTCTATTATAGGGTTAAGTTTTTAAGTCTTTGGATTAGCCCTGTGTGGCAAATTACTGTTAATATGTTTTATACTCTTTGGTTAAGATACTCTGGTTCGTTCTTTTTGCTAAGGACCCTTAAGTTTATTTTTGATAGAGGCAGACTGGACACTAATTTGCTGATGATTATCTGCTTTAAGACTAGTGCTATTAATGTGCTATTAATGTGCTCCTAGTCTTTCTGTTCCATGGGCTAGCACCCTCTTGCTACTTTTTTCTATCAAAAACATTGAGAATATATATTATTTTAATATTTTTAAATTAAAAATATATTTCAAATATTAATGTTTATGTAGTAATATTTGAAAAGTGGAAGGCAATGCCGCCATATTTCAAAAATTATAATGTAAATGTTTTATATTATTTTCATATTTTATAAATGTTTCATTTAAGGATTCTTTTATATCTTTTTAATCAAGAAAACTCAACAAATGTTTATTTTATTGTATTAATACCATGTTAGAAGTATTAAAAGAATGAAAATAAGTTCAAGAAATAATCCAAGAAAGTGAAGTGCAAGAAGGAGTTTACCATAAGCCAAATATGAGAAAGAGTTGCAAGATCAATCACCAAAATATGAGAATACTCCAAGAATCCCAACAAAGAGCCAAGAGATTTTTGTAAGGGGAAAAGAAAAGAAAAAACCCTGTGTATTATGAATGAGGCATGAAAATCTTAAAGAGAGAGATCGAATATGAGCAAGAAGATTAATACAATAATGATAGAACTAATATGTGAAGAAGAGAGAAACTGTGTGAGAAAAAATTATGTCAAGTGTGTGGAGAAGCATCTCTTAAGTAGAGATGAGTGAAGGAGTTTGCATGTAACTCCCTATGTGAATGAGTGACACATTCATACTAAGTGTGTGCCAAGTGTGAGCATCCTCATAAGGAGGAATACACTATTTTCCATATTAAAGGAATTACAAAATATGAGTTGTCCTCTCACTTGGACTAGAGGATAAAATTACATGTAGAGATTCCTCTAGGAGTATCCTAAATAAAATAAAAGAAGGATACCTTGGTTTATCCTCAAATTAAATACAACAACTAAGGAAAGATTATAAATTCTAATAGGATTGCCCTCAACATAGTCAGCACAAAAGTATGAATTTTCTCTTAGTTGAATCAATGGAGGCCTGTGTTGTCATATAGTCATCACTTGATGTAAACTTATGATACCACCAATTCTTTGACCATTGTAAGGATTGGATCGATCTCTATCTGTTACAAATATGAAATGAAATTTGCACATTTTTAGATCAACAATTATGATAAAAGTGAAAAGCACATGATTTATAATTTTAATAGAATTTAAACATAATATTTTACCTTTCACTTCCCAAAAAATAAAGTTTGTTGTATTGGGTGTCTCGACTAGAAAAATGATATTGGCAACATTGAACAATTTTTCTTTGCATTCTCTATCATGTTACATGTACATTTATGAACTATTAGTTTAAAGAAAATGGATCTAGAAGCTTCTTTTGATATTATATTACTTGAATACCATTTTTGTACCTGAAGTTCATGTTGGAAAATTGCACACTTTACACATGCTCCTGCTCCATTGTGCTCCCCTTTTCCATGTCTACTTTTAAAGAATTTACATAGAAACTTAACATTGTATCTAGCATGTTGTATGACTAGCCAATTAAAGACTTTTGTAGATTTAAATTGTCATGCTCAATAAAGTTTTACACGTGTATGTAATATCATTAAATATAACATTTATCAAATTGAAATTAAATAACTTAGATAAGAATCAAAATTTAATAACTTAAAGATAAGAATGAAAATGAATTAAAATATGTGTACTTACATGTACAACCATCAGACTAAATTGAGTGTTGTGAAGCCTTTATCCCATGATTCACAAGATCTTAAAAAAATATTGAAAAAAATGAGTCACATATCTCGTACCATGAACTCTATCACCATTGATATAGAAATGAACCTCCTTGATAATAATGCGTTCGTTTTGATCAATACCTTCTATCCCATCCAAATCATCTTGTGTGTGTCTATAGATCACTTGCAAAAATATCACAACTTGTTCAGAATGATAATATTGGCCTTGAAGCTCTGATTAAGGGAAACATGTATAGTTCTCAGAGAATTATACGATTGAACGAATACAACCAGGTGGAAAACAATTTTTTGAATCACGAAACTATATAGCTTTCCATTGTGCACCATGACAATGTTGGATATGTGGATATATCATAGCATGAAATATAGTCATAAACTCAAGGTAGGGCAATTCACTCTCTTTCAATGCAATTTTTTTGGATTCATCTCCTGTCTTAGTTTGGTATATCTTATATTCAAATATCTTCCACAAAATTGACATTGAAAAATCAATATTCTCAATTTATAGTGGAAATTTATGCAAATATCCACAATCATTGCATGTATTCTTTATACATTGTACTTTGAACCCATGTGAATCTTCTGATTTATCACATAGCACAGACTTCACAAATTGTGTCGTACTTCTATGGATAACCATATCTAGATTAAGTACTTCCATCAATTTTTTATATGATTGTAAGTATTGATAAACTTCAACATGATTTCAACAACAAAAAGTTTTGTGTACCTTATTTATGCATACAAAGAAGGAAGCAACCTCTCAAACATTCTTTGACATATTTTCACATCTGAAAAACTCTTGCTTGAATGCTTGGAATAGTTTGCTTTGTGTTATATCTATAAAATGTTTTGGATGTTCAGATTTCATACCCGTCTCTTCATCTTTCATCTTTATAGTATCCATTCTATTGGAAGAAACATGGGAGAAAGTAGTCTTATATTCAATGACCTATTTTTTTACGTCTTCAAAAATTCTATCTTTTCAAGGAATTCTAAAAATATTTACCCAATTCTTTTCAATATTTTCATCTAACATATTTCTCCTCCTGATTTATCTTTGAAGAGTTCTTCTAGATACCTGCATTAAATCAGAATTGCACAAACATGTTTTCTCTGTGTCAACTTCCTACTAGATATTGTAGTTATGAACACTCTACATGTAAATTGGCTCTGTTGGTTATTTTTCTTGCAACCTCCTTTCCTAGGTAAAAACTTGAGACCAAGTTTTGGGATTGAGAACTTAGAACAAAAACTCAACACCATCAGTGGAAAAGACACGAGAGAAACCCAACAGAACAAGGTACAAAGACCTTCTTCACTTTTATCTCCACATCACTCGGGTGGGTATACCTCATCTGCACACACATAACTTCCTTGTGATAAACAATAGCTTGCCGATACATAACCGTGGAATAGCTTTCAAACCCTTTAGGTAACATGTACCTCAGTGTTTTTACAAAATCTTATGCAATATCCCACTTGCATAGAGTAAGTTTGAAAATAAGAAATAATCTAACTCCTCCTATCAACATGAAAGGGAAAATTTTTTCATTTATATTTTGGATAAATGGATCTCTTAAATACCCTAAATCTCTCATAGACCAATGCCTTATCCAATGGGAAACCACGTCAAATAAATCACTGCAACATAAGACTATGAATAAAGAAGACAACACAGTCTAATATGTCAAATGCCTTACATCAAACATATACAATTGATCAAGTTCTACTTGTGAATCCACCTGTGTATTCAAATATGCAATTACCTATTTAGATAATTTAATCCTCCCCATAAAAGAGACCCAAAAATAGACAATACATTAATCAACATCCACTGAAAGACAAGTCTAACATATTCTTAATATCCCAACTCATACACATCTGAAGACAAATCCTAAATCCTTGTGATTTAGGAAACAAAATGGAGAAAACTTGATATCAATATAAAAATGCTGAAATTTCATTCATAAGACAAACTCTTACAAATCATATTCTTCTCTGAGAACCAAAAGGAAACAAGAACACCTTGTATGAAGAAAAGAGGGAAATATTTACAAAAGGAACCACTCTTGGAACCAGCTCTATAAATTACAAAGAATTTGGAAACCTTACAAAATGAAAAAGACTAGAATATATGGAAAAGAAAAAGAGACCTAAAACATATCTCTTTTTGACATTTGTCTCTTTCCAGAAAATCTCATTCTGCAAAATATCTTCTTCTTTTTTTTTCCCAAAATCTGATTTTGAAATGCAAATATCTATTACTGCTTTTTCTCACTTTGTGAGAAACTAATTTCCTCCACCGCCATTGTATTCCTCATGTTGCGCCATTTCTACTGATATATAATACTTGTATATTTTGACAAAAATTCAACCTCCAGATAATATTTTCGTGCACACCCAAATCATTCAAATTTTTGAATTTTAACATATAGTTTGGCTATAATGTTTTATCAATTTTCACGCAGGCCCTTTACCTCTGATATGGGCCCCACATGCCACATGGCATCACCCTATTGGCCTATCAAGCCACCTCACTTCCCTACTGGAACTGTCTACATCATCACTACTGTACAATCACTAATGCCACATCATCATCCCTGCCACATGTCACCCTCTAGTTCATTGTCTCTCCAAATGGACCCCAAGTTACATCTCACCCTACCACCTCATCATGGGACACGTGTCAATCAAGCATGATCCCATGATGGTTAACTTTTGAATATCTTCTTCTTCAAAGGATCATGCCCATTGTTGATCTTGGGCACGTATCCCAAGAAGAATCCCTGCCTCTCACCATGTGTCACATGCAAAATTTACCACTTGTTCTCGGATCCACTACCACATTGCACTACCATGTCACTTTGCCACTTGTCGCCTGCCATGCGTGAGAAAGTCTCCACCTGGGTGTCCATACTTGGACACCATGTCTCTGTGTTTTTTGGTATATGAATGTTATTTTATCCTCTCGCACCATGAATGTGGGATAAATCTCATTTAAGTTATAATAAATTCCTCTAAAATTACCTCTGATTGCATGCCCGGTTGTCATCCACATAACATTGGCCCCACAATCTAGGAGAGGTTGTACCTACCTCTTTGTCTTTGCTTTACAATCATACTTGGGTGTCCTTTCTTCTAAACACCCCTTGCAACCTAAACTGGGCGCATGTGGGATAAAACATCTCCACATAATGCAGCCCCTTAGTGTGCTGTACAGGCATGTTGTGCAATACATTGGCCTTATTTGTCTCATGCACACTAAGGAAACACACACTCAACACTTGGCATGTTGTGCAACATCCAAAGGAGAGTGGTGCTTGGCTAAGGGAATGCACATAGCCAAGGGAGTTGGTAAGTGTGCACTGGGCATGAGAAAGTGTGCGCAGAACTGAAAGGAATGTGGTATGCACAACACTTAAATAAATATAAGTGCACACAACACTTCATTGGAAAACATATGTGCAATATTGAAGAAACATGGACAACACCAGCACTAAGATGCACGCCAATACATGGTGAAGATGTGTGCAACCATCATAAAAGGAAGTATGTGTAACAAAGAAAGTAACGTGCACAATGCAGGATGAAAGCACACATAATACCAAATAAATAATGAATAGCGCATGAAGGGTATAACACAATCCTAAACAAAGTGTGTGTGCACAACAGAAGCATCGAGATGCAAAACGTAAAAATGAAGACAGTACAACACTTAGAAAGAATGAGGCAAGTTGGGCCCAAAGTGGGTTCAACTAAAAAAAAATCCTTTTCAAACAACTAAACCTTAAACATGATCAGAAAGACCAGTTCCTGCAACTGGATTTGATTCAAACAACACCATATTAATTAAAAGCTTGATTTTTAACTACTTTCCAAAGTTACTATTACCCAATTTTTCCTGTTCCATACAATTTGGCTAACTTCTACCCAGGGTTTGCATTTTAATCTTGTTAAGCACCTCTGACAATTTCATGGCCCTGTGTCCTGCCCTCTGGTCTCTGCAATTCATTTTAATTCCCTAGTCTGTAGGTTTTAATTTTTGAAAATCTAGCCATTATAGCAGAAACTGTAAAAACCCTAAGGCCTGTTCTATTTTGCCGTTACTTTTTTGGCCACTTAAGTCCCTCTATTTCCCATGTGCGCTTTATTCTAGGCCTTCAGTCACATGATCTCATAATCAAACTCATGGTTAAAACTTTATTCAGTGACCTCACGAATGAAATATTTGTGTGATCTCCAGACTTGACCGAGGTTGAGATAACCTTTCAGCGATTTGCCAAATTCCTTTTGTCTCACAATCGCTAAATCACTTGGAGTTAAGCATTGATTTGTTAGCGGGCCCAGTGTAATGTCTTCCCTTAAGATCTACGACTGACGCATGATCTAAAAGAATATTCTGAGCTCATGAGATTATGCGCTGACCGTTGATCTTCATTCCAATGCAGTGTTGATTTTTTAGTGGGTCCACTGCCACGTTGTCTGATGTGCAAGCTCCTGATTGGTCCAAGGTTATGATGTGGACCTATGTCCGAGCAGGCCTAGTGTGTTGTCTTAACTTTTGATCCGACGGTTGTTGCATGATCACAAGGAATATTCTTTCCCCTTGTGATCATGCACCCACCGTTGATTCTACTTTATTGCCAAGGCTTCTGTCGGTGGGTCCTCTTATTGTGACATGCTTGTATTTTATTGGTTGGCCAGATGATGACTAAGATTTGTCAGTGGGACCGTTGTCAGAGAATCTGCAGGAGTACCAGCTTGTCCAAGATCTATGGTCAACGCATGATCTGAAGGAATCTTCTGAGCCTTTGCGATTATAAGACAACTATTTGATCTTCCAAGTGTTCAGGCTCTATATTGTGGGTCCATCTGACATGCTAAGTTCTTATTGGTCGCTGGGTATTATAGTTGGCAATTGTCAGTGGGTCCGAGTTTCTTCAGCGGGGTCCCAGTAAAGTAAGATCTATGGCTGGCGCATGATCTAAAGGAATCTCCTGAGTCCACGAGATCATGTGCCCATCGTCCGATGAAAAGCCAAGATTCTTTCACCTTCTGGCTGCCAGACATTGATGACATGCTCATTTCAAGGCTAGTAACATGATGACAAGTGATAGGATATGCCTGGGTTAGAATATATTCAACGAATTGGCAATTGAAGGGGGATCTCTCAATCGCTAGACAAAGCCAGGGTTAGTAAAAAGATTAAGAGATTCAGTGACTGAAAGGAAAAGAAACTTGAGGTAAATGCGGGGTTAAGTTTGTAGATCTGATACGATGCCCAGGGAAAATGGAGAATTTGATGGCTACATTTTGAAGTAAGATAGAAATTTAAATATCGGTTGTCGATAGATAAAAGCTTGGTGCCACCTGTGACCGTTATATATTTTTAAATTCAAATATCTCGCAGTACCAGATTTGAATAGTTATGGTGAGGCCGAGTTGCAGGAAGGTAGAGGTACCAAGGTAGCTTGTTTGTAGATAGATGTAGCAATGAAATGGACATGCAAACATAGATATCTGATTAGCTAGGATATTTTTCATGGACATTTATGATCATAAATGATAGAATTAGGGTTTGATATTATTCTATGAAAATCTATGTAACCCTAATTGATATTTTTGCTCCGGCTTGTGTGCAAAAAAAGAGGTGTATACATTTTTTGGAACTTTTGAAGCAAAGGGTTCACAATTGTAAAAGAAGTATTTTTCTTTCTCAGAAGTTACTTGTGGCATTCTTTCTGCCCTCTGATTTTTGTAGTTTTTATAACTTTCATTGATTGTTCAGATATTGCAAGGTACTTTGTGACATTTTTTTTATGTACCTATGCTTCTTGTCTGAATTCTCTCTTAATGAATTGAGTATTTGTATGTTTTCAGTGATATCTCAGGGTTCTTGATCCCTCTTTCTTTTTGCAATGCATGCGTATTCTTGTGGGTGATTTGATTTGAATGCTCTTGTGGGTATATTTCCACCCCTAGCAATCTGTCTCATTCCTATACCTAGTTGCAAAGGTGAATGTTTGTTTGTAGGTCATAGATTGTGTCTAAATTCTAGGAATGCTATTGTTTGTGAAACTCTCTCTTTCCTTGCATAGCCTATTTCCAGTATAAACCCTTTTATGAAATATTGATGCAAGCCTATTTAGTGAGTTGTGATCTCCTAGACTTAAGATTGTGTGCTGAGTCCATTCTTTATACTGCAATTCATACCATATTTTCAGTGTATCACCTACTAGGATAGTTTGCTTTTAGTCATTTCCTTTTCATGCATTCCTTCTATCCCTTTTCCCCCAAAGATTTACTCTTCTTGTCAAGAAGCAAATTAAGGTGATTATCCAAGAGGAACTAGCCTAGAACCTGGAGGTCTCATCTCAGTTAGCATAGGTCCCACAACTTGGAGATGATTCCCATGTTATACTAAGTTATCAAGACCAAGAGAGCTTGAAACAAGGGTGCAAACTTAGTGTATAACAATTCTGGCACGTCCGATGGGACAACAAGAAGAAGTTCATTATTTGAAACTTATGTTATCTCTGATATATTGATTGTATAATACAAACTTTTAGAAGTTGTTCTATCAAGTATATCTAGCAACTCCATTGTTTTCATAGATGCAGGCCAAACTTGCTCAAAGTTTATGAGAAAGATTGAGACTAGGAGCTCAAAGCCTACTAAATTTTTAGAGTTGCCCTCAAAAAGAAGCTATAAAGGTAGGTCAACTCAAAGAACATCCCCTACAAGGAGAGTTCAGTCTACACCACTTGATACTTTAGAAAGGAGACCTTTGCCCTTTCATCTCAAAAGAAGAGGAAGATCTCTAACCAGAGATCTAGAAGAAGATTCAAATCCAGCATCAAATACAACTCACATAGTTGCTACTCAGCAAATTTCAGCTCCTACAATGGCTAGGCAGTTTGCCTTTGCACCCTTCAACTAGGGAAGTCCATTAACTTTTGCTGTACATCATGATGTACCCTTGGTGGCACTAAAGAGTCTACCTGATTTCATAGGTGAAGGACAAACTACAACTTTTGAACATATTAGAGATGTGACCACTATCTGTAGCATACATAACATAACTCAAGAGGATGTGGCCACCAAATTATTAGCAGCCTCTCTAAAAGGTAAGGCTCTTGAATGGTTTAAAACTCTAGCTGTTGGTTCCATTAATTCATGGGATGCATTAGGAGATGCATTGAGTAAACATTTTGAGGATAAATTAGACAACTTGTCTTTGGTTGAACAGTTGACAACCATTAAAAGAGAGTCTCAAGAACAAATGACAGATTATAATAATATATTCCTCAAGACATGGAATAGAATTCCAGTCTTAGTGAGCCCATCAACTGATCATGCTTTCCTATACTTGTTGCAAAGCTTGAATGGCCAAATCTCTGTCATGATCCAATCTATGGGTGGCACCTCTCTAACCCAAGCCTTTGACATAGCTGTTAGAGCTGAAAATTGTTTAATCCAAGCAGGCATGATAGCTAGAAGGCTACCCATGCCCATCTTCCCTAGCATTCAGCCCATTGCACTTGCACAAGTACCCCCATTTACCCCTATTTCTACCATATTAGCACCCCAAGCTAGTACTAGTGGTCAGAAGCTAAAGACAGGTTTCTCTTAGGAGTTACAAGAAATAAAGAATAGTCAAGAAAGTAGTAAGCAAGAAATGACAAATTTGCTATAGACTTTGACTAAGGAGGTCACAAACCTAAAGAGGCAAGGGTAAGGAATCAGACCACCCTTTCAGCCACAAGGTCAAAATCCTAATCAGCAATATCAGAATCAAGGATAGCCTTACCAACAAAATAGGCCACCATACCAAGGAGGTTATCAAGGACAAAGACAAAATTTTAATCAAAGACCATTCCAACCATATAACCCTGCACCTCTTAATTCTGTGAATCCAGTTAGGGATATGGTCCCTAGTCAAAATAATATGGTTATGGATAATGAATGTTGTTTTCCTTGTAATCAACCTCATAATCAGGCTACATGTTCAAATGGGTGGATGAACCAAGCATTAATGGTTCAAAATGCCTCACAAGCTCAATCAGAAGCTTCTTCCAGTGGATCAGTTCCTCAACAAGAACCATAAGAGAATGAGACTACTCTTTTCAATTGGGAGTAGCAAGACTTCAATAGAGTCATTGGTGAATCTCCCATTACTACCAACACAAGGTCAAAGAGGAGCTCAAGACATGGAGCAAGAAGACTCTGGTACTGAGGCCACTACATCTGTAGAACTAGTGCAGCAAGCTGCCCCTGTAATATTTAAGAAGGCTCCTGTTATTACAAGTGAAAAGGGCCAACTTTCCAAAGAGGTGGAGCCCATTGTAGTAAAAGCACATCAGAGAGTACACACTGTGACACCCTTCAACATTGTAGACAACATGAAGAAGGTTAACATTACAATGTCTATGTGGGACTCTTTGACTATTCCAGGGCAACCTGAGATTTTAAAGAAAGCTATGACTAAAATGATAACTCCTCAGCCTACAAAAGAAGATGCAAAGCTAGTGTTAGTCAACACTAATCAAGAAAAGGAGGCTCCAAGTAGCAATCCCAAAGCCAATGCCAATCAAGGTAGGAACTCAAAACCACCTCCCTTTTATGTATCTTTAATTATTAGAAAATCTCTAGTACATAATTGTATGGTAGACAATGGAGCTACTAGTATTGTAATGCCCAAAAAGGTAGCTGACCAATTAGGACTTAATTATGAACCATTTCAAAAGAAGGTTACACAACTAGATGGATCCTCAGTTAACACTATAGGTGTAGCCAAGGATACTAGTCTAATTCTCCATGTAAGTCCTAATTTCTCCATCCCGCTTGATATATATATCATAGATCTCCTTGCTTTATTTGCCATATGTTTGTCAAGGGAGTTTATGGCCAAAATAGGAGGTTACCTTTCTTCTGATTAGTCCCACATGCTTTTTCACACAAGGTATGGTACCAAGGTCACCATTAAATCAGAATCATTAGCAACACACCATATAGAACCATATGTGTCCAATGCCATCAATGTAAACTGCCCTATATTTGATGACACCGATTTCTCAACTATCAGAGAAGCAAATACTAAGACAGAAAGTATCCTTGATATTTTATTAGATGAACTAGAATCAGAAAAGGTTTGTGAAGCCCAAGAAAATGTCATTTGGGATGCTAGTTTGGGAAGCTATTTGATACAAGAAAGTGGATCCATAGAGCCAAACCTTCTCAAAGAGGACACTGATTCAGAGGATCAGAGCAATGTGGTTTGGGAATTATTTTTTGATGGAGCTAGAAGCAGACATGTCTCTAGTGGTGGTGCTATGTTAGTGTCCCCAAAAGGAGAAAGATACTATACAACTTTCAGATTCAGTTTCTCCTGCACTAGCAACACTGTAGAATATGAAAGCCTTGTGAATGGACTGGAGTGGGCTAGAAAGAGAGGGCTTAAAGCCCTAAAGGTCTATGGTGATAGTGAATTGGTAGTCAATCAAGTGAGAGGGATAAGTGAAACTAAAAATGATACCTTGAAAGCATACAAACATAGAGCTTGGGATGTAATTGGAGATTTTTGTGCCTTCAATATTGTTGCCATCCCTAGGAGGCTAAATCAAAATGCAGATAGATTAGCTGCTATTGGATCTTAGCATGACATCCCCAATAGCATTTCAAAAGAAGTAGACCAACAACACATTAAAGTGATTGTCAGACCTTCTATCCCTGATAACAATGTCAATTAGCAGGTGTTTGACAATGATGAGCAAATTTTGCAGTTCTTGTTTGAAGAAGATGTTTTTTCAAGGCATAATCAAGATAGATTATTGCAGAACTACAGTGATCAAGTGATACAACTTAAGTCTAATAAGATGCCTAGAGGTCTTGTCACCTTAGAGACTATTTTCAACAAAGATGACCAAGTTAAGAAAAACAAAGCTGGCCTGGTAGTTCAACAAGAACATTGTGTTGAATTAGAGTTGGAACCAGGTAAAGGTTTACAATTTAGAAAGGTAAACACTGAATTGGAAAAGCAAGCTTACACCCAATTATTTAAGGAATTTAGTGATGTGTTTGCATGGCAATATGAAGACCTTAAAGGTTTTAATCCAGCCCTTGCTTAGCACACTATTGAGTTAGAGCCTAATGCCAAACCAGTAAGACAAAAACAAAGGCCTGCTAATCCCAAGCTTCAACCACTTATGCATAAAGAGGTGCTCAAATTGATAGAAAGTGGTATCATCTACCCCATTAAGCATACTAGTTGGGTTTTGAACCTTGTTCCTGTAAGGAAGAAGAATGGGGAGTTGATATTATGTGTTGACTTTAGGGACCTCAATAGAGCCTCTTTATGGAGGTCATGATGCTATATCTGCTATGTTGACTCAAGAAAATCTAGAAGGGTTGGAGTAGCCTATTGCTTTCTTCAGCAAAGGCTTAGAAGAATATGAACAAAGATACTCTTTTCTAGAGAAACATGTACTTGCTGTCGTGAAGAGCCTTAAAAAATTTAGATGTTTATTGACCCATAGCAAGGTACACTTGAAGGTTACTCATCCAAGTGTCAAATAATTTTTTCTTTCCAAGGACCTGAATGAAAAAAGAGCTAGTTGGATTACCAAAGTGATGGAATATGACATTGATATCCAAACCACCAAGCTAGTTAGAGGAAGAGGTCTTTGTGAGCATTTGGCAGAGGATGAAGGTTCAAAGAGATCAAAGCAAACAGATGCATCTTTGGTTGTGCATTCTATAGAGGAACATGCCAGGGCATCAGGTTGGTTGCCTAACATGGTTCATTACTTGAAAATAGGACAATGTCCTGCAGGTCCAGATTCAGTAGGAAGAAGATATTATAGATTACAATCTGTTCCTTTTGTACTGATAGATGTTCTTTTTAGAAAGGATCACAATGGTGTCCTTTTGAGATGTATTGGTTCAGAAAAGATAGCCGATGTCCTATTTGAATTTCATGATGGACCTTCTGGAGGTCACTTTTCTCCTAGGACCACTGCTTTTAAAATCATGAGGGTCAGATACTATTGACCATCTATCTTTAAGGATAGTCATGAGTATGTGAGAAAATGCATGAAATGTGCCATGTTTGTAGGAAAGGAAAGGCTTGCAGCTCTACCCCTTTATCCAATCAGAACAGAACAACCTTTTATTAAATGAGGTATAGACTTCATTGGCATGATCAATCCTCCATCTAGTGCAGGCCACAAGTGGATAATCACTGCAACTGATTATTTCACTAGATGGACAGAGGCGGTTGCCTTGAAAGAATCAAATGAGAGTGATGTCTTAAGTTTTTATGATGAAATAATTCATAGGTTTGGCACTCTAAACTCCATAATATCAGATAATGCATTGGCATTCACAGGTCTTAAAGTCTCAGAATGGGCAATCAGAAATGACATTTATCTGAATACAAGTTCAAATTACTACCCTTAGGGCAATGGCTTGGCAAAATCAACTAATAAGAACTTGATTAGGATAATCAAGAAGACTCTACAGGATAATCAAAGGGATTGGCATACTAAATTGAGGTCTGCCTTATGGTTAGACAGGATTACCCCAAAGAAGATCATTAGAAACTCTCCTTATGTGTTAGTATATGGTAGAGAGGCTAAGTTGTCCATTTCAACTAAATTGCCAGCTTTGGATTTGGCCACTCAATATGCCCTATTTGAAGAAGGAGATCCCTTACAAATCAGGTATGCTCAGCTCATGGAGTTAGAAGAATTCAGATTCAAATCCATGAAAGACATGGAGTTCCATTAGATTCAGACAAAGAAAAGTTTTGATAAAAGAGCCAAGGCTAGAAGTTTCAAGATTGGGGATATAGTCCTCAAGTGGGATGAATTCAGATCAAAGCCTGGTAGACACACAAAGTTTGATTCCTTTTGGGGTGGACCATTTGTTATTACAAAATGCAAGGGGCCTAATGCTTTTCAGCTATCAACTCTTGAAGGAGATGCCTTTCCCCTTTCAGTTAATGGATTCCACTTGAAGCCCTATTTTGAGGTTAATCCCTCCTTGTAAATCTCTATAAATATCTTTCCTGCTTTCTTTCCCTATTTTCTAGGTTAGTTTTTCCTTGTTTTCCAAGAAGTGCCCGTGCATATTTTTTGTTCCTCTGGTTCCATATCTGTCTCTCTGTCAAGGTTCTATGTTCAAAGTGATGACTCCTATGCCCAATGGATTACTCAAGACCACCGATCTAATGTCTAGCAGGCTGACATCTAGCAAAAATTGCCAAAATGTTACCCAATTTTTCCTGTTCCATACAAATTTGGCTAAGTTCTACCTAGGGTTTGCATTTTAATCTTGTTAAGCACCTTTGAGAATTTCATGGCCCTATGTCCTGCCCTTTGGTCTCTGTAATTCATTTTAATTCACTGGTCTGCAGGTTTTAATTTTTGAAAATCTAGCCGTTATAGCATAAACCCTAAAAACCCTAAGGCCTATTCTATTTCACCGTTACTTTTTTGGCCACATAAGTCCCTCTATTTCCCATGTGCACTTTATTCTAGGCCTTTAGTCGCGTGATCTCATAATCAAACTCATGGTTAAAACTTTATTCAGCGACCTCGTGAATGCAATGCTCGTGTGATCTCTAGACTTGACCGAGGTTGAGATAACCTTTCAATGATTTAGCGAATTCGTTTGGTCACGCAATTGCTAAATCACTTCAAGTTAAGCATTGATTTGTCTGCGGGCCCAGTGTAATATCTTCCCTTAAGA
Source organism: Chamaecyparis obtusa (assembly GCA_027943335.1). Lineage (NCBI taxonomy): Eukaryota > Viridiplantae > Streptophyta > Pinopsida > Cupressales > Cupressaceae > Chamaecyparis > Chamaecyparis obtusa. Next base: position 1,116,057 of record BSBK01005490.1, read on the forward strand.
TCTATGGCTGGCGCATGATCTGAAAGAATATTCTGAGCTCATGAGATTATGCGCCAACCATTGATCTTCATTCCAATGCAATGTTGATTTGTCAGCAGGTCCACTGCCATGTTGTCTTATGTGCAAGCTTCTGATTAGTCAAAGGTTATGATGTGGACCTATGTCAGAGCGGGCCCAATGTGCTGTCTTAACTTTTGATTTGACAGTTGTCGCATGATCACAAGGAATATTCTTTCCCCTTGTGATCATGTGTCCACCATTGATTCTACTTTATGCTAAGGTTTCTGTCAGTGAGTCCTCTTATTGTGACATGCCCATATTTTATTGGCTAGCCAGATGATGACTGGGATTTGTCAGTGGGACTATTGTCAGAGAATCTGTAGGGGGGCTAGCTTGTCCAAGATCTACAGTCGGTGCATGATTTGTAGGAATCTTCTGAGCCTTTGTGATTATAAGATAGTTGTTCAATCTTCCAAGTGTTTAGGCTCTGTATTGTGGGTTCGTCTGACATGCTAAGTTCTTATTGGTCACTGGGTATTATAGTTGGCAATTGTCAGTTGGTCCGAGTTTCTTCAGCGGGGTCCTAGTATAGTAAGATCTACGGCTGGTGCATGATCTAAAGGAATCTCCTGAGTCCATGATATCATGCACCCACCGTCTGATGAAAAGCCAAGATTCTTTCACCTTATGGCTGCCAAACATTGTTGATGTGCTTGTTTCAAGGCTAGTAACATGATGACAAGTGGCACGATGGGCCTGGGTTAGAATGTATTCAGCAAATTGATGACTGAAGGGGGATCTCTTGATTGCTAGACAAAGCTAGGGTTAGTAAAAAGATTAAGAGATTCAACGACTGAAAGGAAAAGAAACTTGAGGTAAATGTGGGGTTAAGTTTGTAGATCTGATAGGGTGCCCAGGGAAAATGGAGAATTTGACAGCTACGTTTTAAAGTAAGATTGAAATTTAAATATCGGTCATCGATAGATAAAAGCTTGGCGCCACCTGTGATCGTTATATATTTTTAAATTCAAATATCTCACAGTACCAGATTTGAAAAGTTATGGCGAGGCCGAGTTGCAGGAAGGTAGAGGTACCAAGGCGGCTTGCTTGTAGATAGATGTAGCAATGAAATGGACATGCAAACTCAGATATCTGATCAGCTAGGATATTGTTCATGGGCATTTATGATCAGAAATGATAGAATTAGGGTTTGATATTATTCTACGAAAATCTATGTAACCCTAATTGATATTTTTGCTCCAGCCTATGTGCAAAAAGGGAGGTGCATCTAATGTTTTTTGGAGCTTTTGAAGCAAAGGGTTGACAATTGTAAAATAAGTATTTTTCTTTCTTAGAAGTTACCTGTGGCATTCTTTCCACCCTTTGATTTCTATAGTTTTTATAACTTTCATTGATTGTTCAGATATTGCAAGGTACTTTGTGACATTTTTTATGTCCCTATGCTTCTTGTCTGAATTCTCTCTTAATGAATTAAGTATTTATATGTTTTTAGTGATATCTCAGGGTTCATGATCCCTCTTTCTTTTTGAAATGCATGTGTATTCTTGTGGGTGATTTGATTTGAATGCTCTTGTGGGTATATTTCCACCCCTGACAATCTGTCTCATTCCTATACCTAGTTGCAGAGGTGAATGTTTGTTTGTAGGTCATAGATTGTGTCTAAATTCTAGGAATGCTATTGTTTGTGAAATTCTCTCTTTCCTTGCATAGCCTCTTTCCAATATAGAGCCTTTTATGAAATATGGATGCAATCCTATTCAGTGAGTTGTGATCTCTTAGACTTAAGATTGTGTGCTAAGTCCATTCTTTATACTGAAATTCATACCATATTTTTTGGTGTATCACCTAGTAGGATAGTTTTCTTTCAGTCATTTCCCTTTCATGCATTCCTTCTATCCCTTTTCCCCTAAAGATTTACTTTTCTTGTCAAGAAGCAAATTAAGGTGATTATCCAAGAGGAACTAGCCTAGAACCTGGAGGTCTCATCTTAGTTAGCATAGGTCCCACAACCTGGATATGATTCCCATGTTATACTAAGTTATCAAGACCAAGAGAGCTTGTAACAAGGGTGCAAACTTAGTGTATAACAGTTACCAAACTAAAGAGACAGCCTCTAGAAATGCCTTTAAAAAATTGATCAAAACATATCCTCGGACGTTGGCACTTGGTGAACATGATCTTTTTAGTATAGATAACCACTCTTTCAAATGGATTTCCACAAATATACACAGTGAAAAAGATTTTAAAACTCAAAATCACGTGTTTAAATCCTGTTCCGTAAACACAAGTCAAAATCACAGGGAACCGCCTCTCAAATAGGTGCATTTAAAAAATATCAAATCATGACCTAGGGAGAAACCACTGATCCTGTAGAAGACTTACATATAGGGAGTGTAAGGAAGAAACTCTCAAATTAAAATAATCATTTGATGACAAGTTATCATTCTCTGAATGTAGTTATTTCGCATAGTCGATTCTGTCAACACTAGCCATTTGCATAAAACATCCTTTGATTTGACTTCATAAACCTATCAAATGGGACCCTTATGGTTTGAAACCCTGGATATAGATTCGCTTTCACATATAGAAAAAAGGTTATAATTAGATTCCCCAAACAATCAATTATTCAACTATAATCAATCTTCAAAGTCGCCCCTTCAAATCTTCCTGAACTTAAAAATAGTGAAACTTCAGAAATTGGATTTGGAATTGACTAAGAAAAGTGGTCAAATAGATTGACCATGATCTAAAAATTATCAGGAAGGCTTATTTCCATGTTTACAATGTAGAGGAATATTCAATTTCTCATGATCATGAACAAGGTGCAACTTGTAAGACCTCTAAGTAGGCCACTTAATAATTTTGCATTTTCACATTTAGATAAACTGAATATAATACAAACATAAAGGCTTTGGAAAAATCATCGTACAAACTTACAGGGTTTTGAAAATGGGCATGGAGATTCACTTTGATGTCTACAACATACTGAAACATTCCTTATGCCATGACTATCAACTAGGCATTAGATGCAAACCTCTGAAGTGGGCCATTTAGTAAACATGAATAAATGCTAAGTGCAGATTTGGGCAATGACCTCCAAATGGTTATCTCCAAAACACATCAAAATTGAAATATGAGAGTTGTAGCCCACTACAATTACTTAATGATAGGCAAGAAGCACATGTCCCAAGTGGTATCCTATGAAAATCATTAGGTCCTTTTTTACTTGCACTCGAACTAGGGTCATTTCAAAAGCCTTTTGGGGCAACGATTTGTGCCTTAGAGAAATTTTAAAACTAGTCACTCCAAAATTCAACCAAAATTTTAGAGCTCCAAAATGGTTCTAATTGGGGATGCATGCCCCATGCAGACATGCAGAGAAATTAGAATCTCTTGGTAGAGAAGACCACTCAAAATAGATCAGACTTTTCTCTTCTCTTCAAAAACATGGATCCTTATTCAACCACTGAACAACTGAAAGCAAAGAAACATTACAAATGTACAATATTTACAAATAACCTCAAGCTCCAAGATTAAAGATCAGCATTTACCTCTATCAAAAATATAATTTTGATCTCCATGTCTGAAAGGCAAACTGAAACTATTACTTTTGCCAACATAATCAACATACCACCACAAATGTTTAGCATATCATATAGAAAATAATCATCACCCTTACTGTCATTAGGCATTTGGAAATCACCAAAATATTGAAAGTGTTGATCATTGTGTAACATAAGCCTGTCACATCCTTTAAAATTTCTAACCAGTTGAGGAGAAAAATATTCCAACTTCGCTACATAGCTAGAAACATGCTTGCTTACTTCAAAGCATACTTGATCATCAATAGAATTTTTTGAAATTCAACTCTATGTATATCACACAACACTCAAGTGAATCATTATGAACTACAACTTGTGGCTTTAGATTCAGTTCATCTTGAGAAACATCAACATGCTGAATTGAAAAAATAAAAGACTCATTTTCTGTCTGATAACTGATATATCCTTGATGATTCATTTTAATATCTTTCAAGAATAGAGAATCAACACTCTTCACATCCCATTCTTGGAGAAATGAACATACCTTTGGCTGAAGAAAATAATCTGATGTAGAATTTGAAACATCTTCTAGCTTCACATGAAATATTTCAAAATGTGGCTCGAACAAGTCACTATGCAGTCCATTACACATTTCTTCATCTTGGCATATGTTTCCCTGACATAAATCACTTTTATAGGGCACATTATCATCATTATTAATTTCCCCTTGAAAAGACATTGATTTCATACCATTAACAATATCACAACCATCAATGTCCACATCAAACAGGATGACTTCCATTTCTTGTTCAAAATCACTTTGAGCTACGATAGTCTCATAGAAACCTTCATCCATCTTAGGATCAAAAACTTCACATGATAAATCAAAGGATGAAAACACACAAATTAAAAAATTAGTTTTATCATCATTGTTAGCTCAAACAAAAGAATTCATCATTGCTTTAGTGAAATCAACATCTTCACAATCATCTCCAACACATGATAATTCTTCATCCTCTTCACAAGGTTGCAAATAGACCATTTCCTTATCTTGAAGAAGATCAGGGCCATTCTGGTTCTATGAATCTTCTTTCTCATTATTAGCATCATTAAAGGTTGATAGAACCTCATCATTTGGGGCTTCAACATCATCATTTGATGAAAGACCCGTCCACTCTTTATTTTCCATATTTGACTACAAACAATCTGTTCATGTGTAGCCTCATAACTAGAAAAACTAGTTCCAATTTACTTGGTGTATAACCCCTATATATATCTATCCCTGCATCAAGGAAATTTTGCAATTCTTTAATAATCGTGTTAACTCCCATGTGAGGAGTAGCCATTGCTTGATGAAAACATTCTTCATTTACATTTTGTTTAGAAGCATAACTTGAATCATGGTTAGTAAGATCAATAGGGATAAAGATACTTTGAGATTGATTTTCATTTCTTGATCCACACCTATCTATTGTATTTGATACATTATGACAATGAACTCCAACAGATAGAAATTTCATATTTCAAATTATTTTCAATATCCATCACTGTTATAAAAGCCCGATGTAAAGTCTTTGGCTCTTTATCTCTTAACAAGAAGCTCATTTTTTAACGAAAAGCACCTAGATAAATCTTTAAGCATATTTGATCATTGGGCCTATAGCTTCTTGGAATATCACTTAATGTTTTTGCAAATCTAATGTTGAACAATGGGACTAACTCATGTTCTTGAATCTCAATCTCCATCAATTTCTTCAACATACTACTTGCACCTATTCTTTCAAAAAAATGGTCCATGAAAGCTAAACTGAAGTCTTCCCATGAAGAAATAGAACTTGTTGGCAAGGAATAAAACCAAACCCTGGCATTTTCTTTCAAAGTCTGAACCAACAACTTCATGAAAATATCTTGATGGAAAATTTGAAAAACTCTCATCAGGTCAGAAAATTCCTGCAAATGCTTACATGTTGAATCTAATCTTTTTCCCTTAAACTCTTGTAAATGCTTCCTAATTTCAATAGGAATCTCATTTGGGAAACCATTAATGCCATCAAAACATAATGGCACATATCTTTGCACAACAAAATTTCTGCATGAATCCATTATAGGCTACACTTTCTCTTATTGAAATTTACAAATTCTTATCATGAACAACTTGTGCAACCATAAATATTTTCCAATCACACATATTTCTCCAAAAATACAACCAAGATTTTAAACAAATCTGGAGAAATATGCAAACCCACAACCCAAAATCCTTTCAATGGTGACTTTTTCACCCAATAAGGATAATGCAAATACAAACATATTGAATGGAAAATACCTGGTATATATTTTTTTGTTGTTGTTGTTTTCTCTTTGGTTGGAAATATGGCAGATCTTAGATCCTTTTTGTAGCTCCATCAGGTTCTTTTCACATAGAGTCGCCACCTCCTTGAAGAGGAAAAATATTTTACTACTTCACATTCTTTGTATCTTCTTTCCAACAATCATAACAAAACCTCACTAGGGTTTCAGAATTGCTCATCAGAACTGCATATTCATTATATCTTTTTATTTTAGTTATGCACTAATACAATAGAGACCTTCAGAGTTGCCACTCAACACTTAGTGAGAAGATACAAAATCTTTAAACTTGACTCTATACAACATAAGTCACCACTTTGCTGGCTTTGAAATAAGCAGGCCAGGAGTCTAGCTCAACTTGGAACCTACGTTATTTGACACAAATTCTTAATAAGAGAGATCTTCAATATAGATTTAGCATGACTATATCATCTTTATTCCCTAGTAGAGTCTCCATCTTGTTGGTTATTTTTAACTGTGGAATAGCTTACAAACCCTTTAGGTAACATGTACCTCAAGGGTTTATGGCCTTCGCTTGTTGTTCTTCACTCGTGGATCTCCATGCATTGGGAACCACTTATCGACAAAAATATCCACATCTTTCCGGTTGCAAAAGGCTTCTTTGTTGTAAAGTTTGATAGTGCTAATGACAGAAAGACTATTTTGTGTCATAATGGGTTTTCTTGGCAGGGAAAATTTCCACTTATGGCCAAACCGTGGCATATGGATTTTGATCCTCTTACGGAGTCCTTTAACAAGTTCCCTATCTAGGTCCAGCTTTCAAATCTTCCGATCTAGCTATGGCATGACTCTGTTTTTGAAATTATTGGGAATGTAATTAGCGAGTTCTTATATGTGGATTCTGACACTTTGAATATTCTTCATTTGACGTGTGCGCAAATTCTGGTTGAGTTGGATGTGTCTAAGGGCCTTCCTGAGGTGATCTGTTTGGAATCCCCGAGGGGTTCCTGGACTCAAATGTTGGATTTTGAAGGCATCCCTTTTCAGTGTAGGAGGTGTCATATGACTAGTCACATTGCTGCTCGCTGTGCTGTTGGGAAGGCCAAATCTAGACAACCACCTTCTTGGTGGACTGGGGTCTCTTCTGAGCACTATATGGTAAAAAAATCCTTGGGCGCTCCTGTGGATTCTATGGCTGAGGCCTCTTCTGGCGATCTTTCGGTGCCCGTGGCTGCGGAGGATGATTCCTCTTCGGTTTCTACTCCTGTTTCAAATGCTTCCCCTGGGGGACATTTGCCTCCTGTTTCTCCCAGGGAGATTGTCGAGGTTCCTACTTCCCCTGGGCTTCATTGTTTCTCTTCAGAGGTTGGGGCTGCTGAGGCTACGGATGTTGCAGTTAGTTCCCCTTTTTTGGGTGCTCTCCCTGGGGGCCTGGTTCCTCCAAGGGAGATTTTTGTAGCTTCTACATCCCTTGGGCTCCACTGTTCGGTCTCTTCTGAGGTTTGGGTTGCTGAGGCTGCGAAACTTGAGGATGGTTGGATTGCGGTCAAAAGAAAGAATTCTAATCCTTCTGCTCCTCCTTTAGATAAGAACCTTCAGCCATGCAAGGGAGTTTCTAAATTAAAAGAAAAATCTTAAGCTCCCTTGTTCTATTTTTGTGGCTCTGGTTCATTTTTCTAGTTGATTTTCTGGTCATATCTGTTGGTCTCAGGTCCCTGAAAAACTTGGTTTTGATGTTTGGCTGGTTTTGGTTCTTCATGTGGTGCTTTAACATTTTATCTTTCATTTTGATGTATAGGGTTTTGGGGCCCCTTCAAAACCTACTTTTACCTTAATCTAAACATGTACCTCAATGTTTGTACCAAATCTTATGCAATATCCCACCTACATAGAGTAAGTTTGTAAACTGGAAATACTCTAACTACTCCTATCAACATGAAAGGGAAAATATTTTCATTTGTATTTTGGATGAATGGATCCCTCAAATACCCCAAATCTCTCATAGACCAGTGCCTTATCCAATGGGCATCCATACTTGGACACCATATCTCTTTGTGTTTTGGTATATGAATGTTATTTTATCCTCTCTCACACCATGAATGTGGGATAAATCCCATTCAAGTTATAATAAATTCCTCTAAAATTACCTCTGATCATGTGCTCAATTGTCATCAACATAATACTAGCCCCACAATCTAGGAGAGGCTCCACCTACCTCTTTGTCTTTGCTTTAAAATCATACTTGGGCGTCCATTCTTTTAAATGCCCCTTGCAACCCAAATTGGGTGCATGTGGGATAAAATACCTCCACATAATGCAACCTCTTAGTGCATTGTAGAGGCATGTTGCACAGTGCATTGGCCTTGTTTGGCTCATGAGTGCCAAGGAAACACACACTCAACACTTGGCATACTGCGCAACATCCAAAGGAAAGTGGTGCTTGGCTAAGGGAATGCATGCAACCAAGGGAGCTGGTAAGTGCGTGCTGGGCATGAGAAAGTGTGCACAAAACTAAAAGGAATGTGGTATGCACAACACTTAAAGAAATATAAGTGCACACAACACTTCATAGGAAAAAACACGTGCAATATTGAAGAAACATGGGCAACACTAGCACTAAGATGCACACAAATGCATGGTGAAGATGTGAACAACCATCACAAAAGGAAGTATGTGCAATGAAGAAAGTAACGTGTGCAATGCAGGATGGAAGCAAGCATAATACCAAATAAAGAATGCACGATGCATGAAGGGTATAATGCAATTCTAAACAAAGTGTGTGCACAACGGAAGCATGGAGATGAAAAACATAAAAATGAAGACAGTACAACAATTAGAAAGAATGAGGTAAGTTAGGCCCAAAGTGGGTCCAGCTAAAAAAATTTCCTTTTCAAACAACTGAACCTTAAACATGATCAGAAAGATCGATTCCTTCAACTAGATTTGATTCAAACAACACCAGATCAATTAAAAACTTGATTTTCAACTACTTTCCAAAGTTACCAAATTGAACAGACAGCCTCTAGGAATGCCTTTAAAAAATTGATCAAAACATATCCCCAAATGTTGGCACTTGGCAAACATGAAGTTTGTAGTATAGATAACCACTATGTCAGATAGATTTCCACAAAGATACACAAGGAAAAATATTCTAAAACTCAAAATCACCTATTTAAATCATGTTTAGTAAACACAAGTCAAAATCAGAGGGAACCACATCTCAAATAGGTGTATTAAAAAATATATAAAATCATGACTTGGGGAGCAACCATTGATCCTAGTAGAAGAGTTACATATACAAAGTGTAAGGAAATAACTATCATCTCAAAAAAATCATTTGATAACAAGTTATCATTCTCTGAAAGTAGGTACTCCGCAAAGTTGATTCTATCAACACTAGCCATCTGCATAAAACATCTTTTGATTTAACTTCAAAAACCTATCAAATGGGATCCTTATGGTCTGAAACCTTGGATATAGATTTACCTTCACATATAGAAAACAAGGTTATAATTAGATTCCCCAAATGATCAACTAGCGAACCAGAATCAATTATCAAAGTCACCCCTTCAAATCTTCCTGAACTTAAAAATAGTGAAACTTCAGAAATTGGATTTGGAATTGACTGAGAAAAGTGGTCAAATGGATTGACCATGATCTAAAAATCATCAGGAAGACTCATTTCCATGTTTACAATATAGAGGAACATTCAATTTCTTGTGATCACGAACTGGGTGTAACTTGTAAGACCTCAAAGTAGGCCACATAATAATTCTGCATTTTCACATTCAGATTAACTAAATAAAATGAAAATAGAAAGGCTTTGGAAAACTCATCATACAAACTCACAGGGGCCTAAAAATAGTCATTGAGATTCACTTTCATGTCTACAACATACTACAACACTCCTTATGCCATGACTATCAACTGGGCATTAGATGCGAACCTTTGAAGTGGGTCATTTAGTAAACACTGAATAAATGCTAAGTGTAGATTTGGGCAATGACCTCCAAATGGCTATCTCCAAAACACATCAAAATTGAAATATGAGAGTTGTAACCCACTACAACTACTTAATGATAGGAAAGGAGCACATGTCCCAAGTGGTATCCTATGAAAATCATTAGGTCCTTTTTTACTTGCACTCAAACTAGGGTCATTTCAAAAGCCTTTTGGGGCAATGATTTGTGCCTTAGAGAAATTTTCAAACTAGTTACTCCAAAATTCAACCAAAATTTTAGAGCTCCATCAGGCTCCTCGAGTTGTGTTCTTAATGTTTCTCAATGCATCTTGCAAATTTTCAACTATCGTTTGATTAACATTATCCACAGTGCTTTTCCTGTTATCAACCCCTAATAACTCTAAAATAGGATTCATCTCTCTTTTCTTGAATAAGATGGTAAATAATTGTTCTCTTCCAAATATGCTTTTGTTTTCAAAATATTCATCCCAAATGTTTTTGCAATGCAATTTAATTGAGCTTTCAGATACCATGTGTTCAAATGAAGCTTGACTAAAAAATGTGTCCTCATTCATCTTCATCAAATTTATCATGTCAAATGATATTTTTCCACGTTGAGAACTACCAATTTGTTCCCCTACTTGAATTGCAACTTCTTGAATATCAATAGGTTGTTCCTGAACTTCAACATGTTGATCTTCATTATATTTTGTATGACCTTTTTCTTTTGTCATCTCTTATTCGATCATATTTTCTTTTTCTATTCCTTTATTCCCCATTGAATTGAAAGATTCAATTCACCTTCATACAAAAAACCATATACCCAATAAAAAACTATAAACAATATTTATAAGTTCATAAATCAAGTACTGATTGAACAATTTTTTTTAATAAACTAAATAAAATAATACTTAAAGTTAAAAAAACAAAATAAAACAATATATTAATTTTAAAAAATAGATAAATCAATACTTTAATTTAAAAAAACCAAATAAAATAATGTTTCAATTTAAAAAATTAATTAAAATAAAAAAAGGCAAAAATAAAGTATACAAATACCTTGCAAGAAAAAACATACCTTCTTGATGATTGTCTTTTGTAATTGCCTTCCGAAAGAAAAAAAAACAATAAAGAACTTCCAGTAAATGATTTTAATTAAAAAATCACTTATTATTTTGTAAGTATTAAATTTTTTTTTTATAATTTTGTAATTAGAAAAATAAGTTTTTTATATGAGGTTTAAGGGGCCCGGTCACTCACACAACTATGTTTGGTCGGCTGTAGTTTTGGTCAAACCAAATGTTAGAATAACTGAGGGGGGGGGGGGGGGGTGAATTAGTTCGATCAGTTATTCTATAGTCCCAAATACAAAGATGTACTTCACAAAACAATTCAACCAAATTATGTAGCTTAGTAACATAAAATATCAATCTGTCTGTTCACTTTACCGATTACCAGTAAATATCCAACTTTGATTACCGACTAAATCAACAATGTAGTATGTAAAGTATGATAGCAAAACAATCATCAAAAATATCACATAACACAATGATTTAACATGGAAACCTTGTTAAGGGAAAAACCACTTGGGACTGGTAACCCAAAATAATTCACTCTTCCGAAGTGAGCTCGGTGAAGAGCCAACCCTGTTAAAGGTTACAATACACACTATTAGGTGTGACTTGGTTAGAGGATTTATCGCTAATAGTTAACTTTTGACCAACATTCACTATGGGGTCAACAAGATAACACTTTACATTCAATAGAATGTCATAGGGTAGTACATAAGACCTTCAAGTCCACTTAGTTAAGATATTTTCTGAATCAATGGTTAAACTGATACATTAATGATCTGATTCAAATACAACTCAATTACAGATATTTAGATCTATGCTAAGCCCTTATAAATAATCCTTTGATCACTAATCAATTCACTTCCTTCAATATCTCAACTTACTTTCACTCGGTAAATGATTCTCTGATGCTCGGTAAAACTATGCAGCTCAGTTCTTCAATAACCAGTTTGATCAGGCATGCATGAATATAGTCTTCACATGAATTCTCTATAGTCTCCTTCTTCCATCATAGTTTCAACAATGAAACTCATATATCTTATATAGACAGGTAAAGAATTTGCATATCAACCATTAGATTTTTCCACTTAATCTCCTTTGTCCATTTAGTCGCTTAAACCTTCCTTGGTAGATGAGTCCATAACACGTTTCAATCTCATCTTGTAGATCTTGAAATTTTTTCAGCCGTGGATCTCATAACAAACTTCATCCTTAACCTTGAAATCATAACAATATTTAGCTCATCACATTCAGTCGACTGATCCTATCATTTAATGTTTTCATCCATACTCGGTTAATAAAGAAATGTGTTGGTGATAACTAGTTAGACTAGTTCAGTTAATACTGTGACTTGGTATACACTGCATTAGCTTGGTGTATATAGAAATCTTCAATTACCAATGACATTGACTTGTTCAAATTCATATATCTTCTTCATAATAGATTAATGTAACATGCTCAAGTCAACAATATAAAGCCACAGCCTCATCAAATAAGTTACCCAATGTTTACCTTTTCCTTCTCTGTTATATCCATCTTTTCTCATATAGATATCTTTGTTCTTCATCTTTTCCTCCTTCAACAGATGTTTAGATGCTTGTAACTAACATGATAAGTACTATCAAGGCTAGTTGACATCAATGACAACATAATGACTAATTTAATCATCTTACATATCATTTTAGTACTCGGTGATCTCTAATCACTGTTCTTTCAGTTCATCTAGATATTCAATCAATTGTAGTTCATCAATCTCTCCCTTTGGCATTGATGGAAATACAAGAAATATGAAAATATGCCATACACATACAAAACATGTATTCTACAACTATATAAGTAAATGTTGTAGCTCGGTAAGCTCTCCCTAGCTTGATATTTAATATGTTTAATCACTACAAAACATAACAACATTACATGCAGACTCTCCTTGCAGATTTGATCTTTTCAATTCTCAGATTCTTGTTCTTGGCAATAAATATTCAATCTCTTTCCCTTTTTACAATCTTTTTTATCTCCTATTTGATTTTTATATGCAATCTCTCTCCCTGAGTTTTCATTTCATTTTCATATATAATTTCTTCCCCTTTTACAAAAATGCCAAAGAAAATATAAAATAGCTATGTAGCAACCAAGTAATTCTCTGTTGTTCAGTGCATATCAGTCAGTCAGGTACCTTCAGTGTACAAATAAACAAATTTTTGTTCTAGCCTCTAGAATCTTTCACAACTTTAGACAAAATCTAAAGTGTGAGCCATGTGCATCAATATGAATGATCTTCTGATAAGTATATGTTGATGCAACCTTCAGATCACCTCAGTGACCGATAGATAGGGGAGAGACCCCAAGTCTAGTCCTCAAATATTCAAATGTGTCCTTCGGTAATGGTTTTGTAAAGATATTAGCAAGTTGTTCCTTAGATGTTACAAATTCCAGTTTCACTTTCTTTTCTTGAACTTGTTCCCTTAAGTAGTGATACTTAATAGATATACGCTTTGTTTTAGAATGCATCACAGGATTCTTTGAAATATTTATTGCACTAGTGTTGTCACAATATATAATCACTGGCTCAGTGATTACCTCATTCATTCCTTCAAACACTTGTCTGATCCAAGAAATATTAGAACAATTTGCAACAACAGAAACATAGTCTTCTTCAATAGTAGACTAAGAGATACATGCTTGTTTCTTGCTTATCCAAGTCAAAAGCCTATCTCCTAAAAAGAATGCTCTATCGGTTGTGCTCTTCTGGTAATCTATGTTTCCAACCCAATCTACATCGATGTAAACTCTAAGTTCAAATTTTCCTTCCTTAGAATATCGTAAACTATATTCTTCAGTCTTCTTCAAGTATCTCAAAATTCTTTTAATGGAAACCATATGTGACTCTTTAGGATTGGTAGAAAATCTTGCCACAATCCCAAATTCTTATTCAATATTAGGCCTATAGTGTACAACATACATCAGTTTCCCAATCATAGATCGATACAATGTTTGATTTACCTCTGTAGATTCATCATCCTTTGTCAATTTACATCCAGTGACCATCGGTGTTCCTACTAGTTTTGCATCTTCCATGCCAAAAGTCTTTAATGTATTTTGATTGTGTGATGAAAATCCCATCATCCCATTGTATAATCTGCAAACCTAGAAATAATTTAATCTCTCCGAACATTGACATCTCAAATTCCTTTCTCATTTCATCAGAAAAAAGATTTGCAAATATGATCTTGTCCACCAAAGATTATATCATCAACAAATATTTCAGCAATCAAAATTTTATCATTAGAATCTCCTTTCATATACAAATTATTTTTTTCACTAGTTCTTACAAAGCCAATACTGATAAGATAAGCATGTAGTCTTTCATACAATGCCCTTGGTGCTTACTTTAGTCCATATAAAGATTTATGCAATCTACATACAATATCTTTCTGATTTTTATCAATAAGCCCTTCTGTTTGCTCTATGTAGATCTCCTCTTCAAGAATTCCATTCAGAAAAGCTAATTTCACATCTATTTGATATACTTTAAAGCCCTTATGTGCAGCATATGCTAGTAATATCTGAACTCCTTCAAGTCTTGCAACAGGTGAAAAGGTTTCACCATAATCAATACATTCTTCTTGTGCATATCCCTTGCAAACAAGTCTTGCCTTATTCTTTGTAACTTATCCATTCTCATTCAACTTATTCCTGAAAATCCACTTAGTACCAATAACATTTTTATCTTTCGGTCTAGGTACCAATGTGCATGTCTTATTTTTTTCAATTTGTTCAATTTCCTTATTCATAGCATTTATCCATTCCTCATTTTCAAGTGCATCCCTAATATTTTTAGATTCAAATGCACAAACTAAGCATGTATTTTTCTTAACTTACTTTGGGTCATCATGCCAACTTGCTTATCTCCAATGATTTGATTCTCTGGATGGTGTCTTCTAACAAATTTTTCTAGCACTTGTTCTCTCCTTTGTTCATCATTCATTTCAGGTTCATTTCCCTGCTCGGTAGCTTCTTCCTATTTCTCAGTTTTCATTTGTTGACCATTGGTAGCATTTTCCTGATGCTTAGTAGACTCATCCTATGGCTTTGGTAGATATTTTGGATCTTCAACATAAGTAAACCTACCATAGTCTTCTGGTTCCTTCATGCTTTCTTCATCATTCATTTCAAAAAACTCATCAACTCTTACATTAGCACTTTCAATCATCTTATTAGTAACTTTATTCAAACATTTATAAGATTTACTCTTAGTAGAATAGCCTAAGAATAAACCTTCATCACCTTTGGAGTTAAATTTACCATTCCTATCATCTTTTAGAATATAACACTTACTACCAAAGATTCTGAAATAACTTACACTTGGTGTGTATCCAAACGATAACTCATAAGGTGTCTTGTTTGTGTCTTTCTTCAGTTGAAATCAGTTCAGGACATATACTACAGTGCTAACTGCCTCTCTCCAGTACATTTGTGCAACATTTTCCTCAATCATCAAAGTTCTAGCACAATCAACAATTTATCAGTTTCTTCTTTTAGCAATTCCATTCTACTGTGATGTTCTTGGTGCAGAAACTTGCCTTTTGATTCCATGCTCATTACAGAAGTTAGTGAATTCATCAGAAACAAACTCATCTCCTCTATAAGACCTTAAGCATTTCAATACTTTCCCAATTTCTTTTTCAACTTTAGCCTTATACCATTTGAACAATTTGAATGCCTCAAATTTTTCTTTCAAGAACATAACAATCATCAATCTAGTATAGTCATCAACAAAAAAAATAAAGTATCTATCACCATAGTAGCTTTGACTTCTCATAAGACCACATAAGCTAGTGTGAACCAACTCCAAAATTTGTTTAGATGAATAGTCCTTACTTTTAAAACTAGATTTGGTCATCTTTCCTTTCTGACATTGATGGCACATAACATGATCTGGTTTTGCAAGTTTAGGCAATCCCCTAGCTTTTCTCTTTCTACTGATCTTAATCATGTTATCAAAATTTACATGACATAACCTCTTATGCCGTAACCATGCAACTTCATTTTTCATCAGCAAATAAGAAGTCTTAGCATTGTCAAAATAAAATAAATTACCTTTTGATTGTCCTTCGGTGCCAACAAGTGTTCCATTTTCATAATAGATTTTCACCTTCTTGCTCTCAAATGTAACTCGATGACCTGAGCTATTCAGTTGTGCTACACTCAACAAATTTTAGTTAAGTCATTTTACCCAGTATGCATTATCACATCTAGTTCTATCATTCAACAAGATTAATCCTTTTCCTTTTACCATGCATGGTGTATCATTTGCCATTTTTACTTATCCTCCATTATAATGCTCAAGATGTTTAAACTTATCTTCATCACCTGTCATGTGATGTGTACAGCCACTATCAATGATCCAAGTATAATTCTTACTAACTTTAGAAATAAGTGTTATTTCTACATACCTTTCCTCTTCTTCTGAATCATCTTTCATTGCAACAAATACTACTTCAACATCATCATCAGTGTTGGTGTCACTGTCATCATCATCATCATCAACAAGGTAAAAAGCCTTCTTACCTTTGTCTCTATAATCTCGATAGTCTCTATTGTATTGTTAGTTTCCTCTATTATTCCATTTGTTATTTCTTCTACCAAATTTTCCATCACTAGCTCAGTCTTTATCTTCTTTTTTCCTGTTAGGACATCTAGCAACAATATGGCGAACTTCTTCACAATTAAAACAAGCTAAAGGTAACTTTCCCTTATATCTTCCTTTACCTTTCTGTAGTCTCTCAACCATTAATGCTTCAAGTTCATCAAGCTCATCATCAGTGTTACTATCACTTTCATTCCTTACATTATGCTTACTGCTAGATTTACCAATCTTAAGAGATGACATAAAAGCAGATTCAATTCTCGGTACAACACTATTATCAAAATTATTCAACTCAAAAGTTGTTAACTTTCCAATCAAACTATCAAGAGTAAGAGTTCTATTAGGTGCAGACCTCATTTCATGAATAACAGATATTCTGATTGCATAGATAGGCAACAAGGTTCTCAGTATCTTACTTATTAAAATATCTTCATCAATAATTCCTCCTGCTCCTTAGATAGCATTGACTACATCTTTGATTCAGTTTGAGTATTGTTTGATGTTCTCTCCTTCCTTCATCTTCATGTCATCAAATTGACCTCTCAAGATTTCAGCTCTGGCTCTCATCACATTCACATCACCACCATAAACTAGAGAAAGTTTATCTCACATCTGCTTCGTTGTAGTGCAACCCTTGACATCTTCAAATTTAGCATCAGATAGAGAAATAGCAATCTCTATCATAGTAATATTTTTTCATGTCAATCTTTCAATTGATCAAGAGTTAAAGGTCCAACATTCAGTTGTATGTAGCCATTGTCCAGTAAATGTAATGCAGGATCTCTAATTCTAGATATGTGAAGTCTCATCTAGCTTTTCCATTTAGTAAAGTTGTCTTTGTTCAACTTCGACACTTCCCTCTTATACATCTTGTGATCTTTCTACTCAAGTCCTTAAAAATTTCTTCCAAGAAACCAATATGATCTGATACCAATTGTTAGAATAACTGAGATGGGGGGTGAATCAGTTAGATCATTTATCCTATAGTCCTAAATACAAAGATGTACTTCACAAAATAATTCAACCAAATTATGTAGCTCGATAACATAAAATATCAATCTGTCTGTTCACTTTACCGATTTCTAGTAAATATCCAACTATGATTACCAACTAAATCAACTATTTAGTATGTAAAGTATGATAGAAAAACAATCATAACAAATAACACATAACATAATGATTTAACATGGAAACCTTGTTAAGGGCAAAACCACTTGGGACCAATAACCCAAAATAATTCACTCTTCTGAAGTGAGCTCAGTGAAGAACCAACCCTGTTAAAGGTTACCATACACATTGTTAGGTGTGACCTGATTAGAGGATTTATCACTAATAGTTAAATTTTGACTAGCATTCACTATGGGGTCAACAAGATAACACTTTACATTCAATAGAATGTCATAGGGTAGTGCATAAGACTGTCAAGTCCACTCGATTAAGAGATTTTTCAAATCAATGGTTAAACTGATACAGTAATGATCTAATTCAAATACAACTCAATTGCAA
Source organism: Chamaecyparis obtusa (assembly GCA_027943335.1). Taxonomy (NCBI): domain Eukaryota; kingdom Viridiplantae; phylum Streptophyta; class Pinopsida; order Cupressales; family Cupressaceae; genus Chamaecyparis; species Chamaecyparis obtusa. The sequence goes on from BSBK01005490.1 coordinate 1,134,114, forward strand.
ATATTCTGATCTATGCTAAGCCCTTAGAAATAATCCTTTGATCACTAACCAATTCACTTCCTTCAATATCTCAACTTACTTTTACTCGGTAAATGATTCTTTGATGCTTGGTAAAACTCTACAGCTCGATTCTTCAACAACCAGTTTGATTAGCCATGCATGACTATAGTCTTCATACGAATTCTACACAGTCTCCTTCTGGCATAGTTTCAACAATGAAACTCATATCTCTTATATAGATAGGTAAAGCATTTTCATATCAACCATTAGATTTTTCCACTTAATCTCCTTTGTCCGTTTTGCCACTTAAACCTTCCTCGGTAGATGAGTCCATAACACATTTCAATCTCATCCTTTAGATCATCTTTGAATTTTGTCAGTCGTGGATCTCATAACAAACTTCATCCTTAACCTCAAAATCATAACAATATCCAGCTCATCACATTCAGTCGGTTGATCTTAGCATTTAATGTTTTCATCCATACTTGGTTAATATAAAAATGCGTTGGTGAAAACTAGTTAAACTAGCTTGGTTAATATTGTCACTCGGTATACATTGCACTGGCTGCGTGTATACAGATATCTTCAATTATCGACCACATTGACTTTTTCAAATTCAAATCTCTTATTCATAATAGATTAATGTAACATGCTCAAGTCAACAATATAAAGTCATAGCCTCATCAAATAAGTTACCCAATGTTTACCTTTTCCTTCTCTATCATATCCATGTTTTCTCGTGTAGATATCTATGTTCATCTTTTCCTCCAACAAAAAATGTTAAGATTCTTGTAACTAACATGATAAGTAGTGTCAAGACTATTTGACATCAATGACAACATAATGACTGATTTAATCATCTTACATATCATTTCAGTACTCAGTGATCTCTAATCACTGTTCTTTCAGTTCATCTAGATATTCAAACTGCCTATGTGGCATCCTATGTGGCAACCAAACAAGAAAAAAATAGAAATTTGTAGAACTTCTCACTTTTGTAGTTCATTTCTCCATCAAAACTCAACTTTCTTAAAAAAAAAAATGCCCTTTCGTAGAGCTCAGAGTCAAGATTATTGTCATATAAGTTTTATAATATTTTAATTAGAGATAATATATTATAATTTCAAAATATTGTAAGTAGGTATTTTAACATTCGAGAAGATGTTGCTTCAAAAAAAGAAAAAATTTGTAAATCATAACAAAATAATTAAAAATTTATGGGTAAAAGCACAAAGTTGTGTCACGTTTAATGACAACTTATCAACACAATTAAATTTGAGTATTTCTAACTAATTTTTTTTTTTTTCAAACATATGGTCTAGCTAGATTCATTCTAGCTAAGTTAGATAAGTGGTTCAACTTTTCCAATTGGAAATATCTATTAAATGCATATTTTATACCAATTATTAAAGAAATAAAATTATTTTAGAAAAGCGATGTTTCAATAACTACTACTTTTTTGAATGATATTTTTTACAAATATAATAATACCCTTTTTTAGATCATAGAGTCAAGATTATCATCATATAATTTTTATAGTATTTTAATTAGATCTAATATATTATAATTTCAAAATATTGCAAGTAGGTATTTTAACATTTGAGAACAAGCTGCTTCAAAAATAAAAAAATAGTAAAGCTTATCAAAAAAATTGAAATTTTATATTTAACACTAGAGGAGGGAGTTATCTTCAAGAATGTGTATTTTTTTTTCTGAATGGTGTAGATTTGATAGGGGAAATTTGGTGGGAGATAAAAACTATCGATTTTAGGTATGTTTGACTTTGAGTAGTTATAATGGAGAAAATATACATTGAAAACTATTTTTTCTTCTTTTCTGCACTAGCTATACATTTCATCTATAACATATTTTGAAATCAAAGGAAAGAAAGATTATTTGCATATACTTTTTTGGTGGGAACAAGACCCTTGTTTTTGAACATTTTTTAGCAAGTAAAAAATAGACTTCAAAAATTAAAAAACTATGTGAATTATTGTTCAAAAAAAATTTAAAAAATTATAGTCATAAACTTCATCCACTTTTACACATTTCTTTAGTTTACATCATCTCCAAATTCTAAATATAAATGCCATTTTTATGTTGTTAAAGTTAAAAATTTTGTGCGTTGTTGACCTTTTCCTTTATAAAAGTGTGACACAGCTTTGTACTTTTGCCCTTATATTTGACATTGGAGGAGAGAGTCTTCTTCAAGAATATATAATTTTTTTTTGAATGGTGTAGATTTGATAGGGATAATTTGTGAATTGCAGATAAGTTCAACTTTGAGTAGTTATAACGAAGAAAATATACATTGGAAATAAATCTTTCTTTATTTATGCACTAGCTATACATGTCATCTATAACATTTTTTGACAATTAAAAAATGGACTTCAAAAATTAAAAAAATGTATCAATTCTTGTTCAATTTTTTTAAAAAAAATTATAGACATAAACTTCATCTAGTTTTACACATTTCATTAGTTTACATCATCTTTAAATTCTAAACACAAATGTCACTTTTATGTCGTTAAAGTTGAACAATTTGTGTTGTTAACCTTTTCCTTTATAAAAGTGTGACAGAGGTTTGTACTTTTACCCATATATGTGCCCAAGGTTTTTCTAAAGTCCATCTAAATCTAAGGAATAGCCTAAAAATTTGCCCACAAGGGCTCACTCAAAAAGGAACTCCATCCAATGACATTATCATGTATTCAAATTTGTTTGAGTAAAAAATATATTGCAAGCTACGATTCAATTTCTATGCAAATAAAACCTGCGATCCAAAACAAAATTTCTCTAGTGCATATACACATGCACAATTACCACTAGCTCTAAATTGTGGATGAGATATTTCACCTCATGATCTTTGAGCTTATAGGACCCATATGAAATCACTTGTCCCTCCTTCATAAGAAATACCCCAACACTCTCCAATGATGCATCAACACACATCATAAACTCACCTATAAGATTTGACATTGACAAAATAGGTGCATTAGTCAACCACTCCTTAAGAGCCTAAAATAATCAAACATACTTATTAGACCACACAAATTTCTTTCCTTTCTCCTAAAGAGAAGTTATAGGGTGTGCTAACCTAGAAAACCATTCATGAATTGGCGATAGTAACCAACCAAACCAATGAAACTAGAAACCTCAAAAATGCTAATCAACACCGGCCAATCCATAATGGCATGTATCTTCAAAGGATACATAGAAATACCCTTTCCTTACATGATGTGACCCAAATACCTCACCTTGACTAGGAAGAAAACACACTTGGCTAGGTTTCCAATTAGTTGAAGGTCACGAAGACACTAAAATACTAGTGTAAATGGCCCACATTTCCCTCCATTTTCTTTAAATATACTAAAATATCATCAAGAAATACAAGGATAAAATGGTCAAGGTAGGTCCAAAACACTCCATTCATCAAACTCATAAATACTGATGGTACATTGGTCAACCTATATTGTATACCTATAAACTCATTATGTCTATAAGGTATAAAAAGATATCTGATGAATTTTAACCTCAGGAATATGAAGTTGATGATACCTTTACATGAGGTATATATTTAAGGAAACTCTAGCTCCCTTTGTTTGATGAAACAAATCATCAATCCCCAACAAGGAATATTAGTTCTTCACTATCACCTTGTTCAAATTCTATTAGTCAATGCACAATTAAATATATCCTTCCATCTTCTTAATGAAGGTGACTAGGGCTCCCCAAAGGGAAACACTAGGATGAATATGACCCTTGGCCAATAGCTCCTCCAACAAAAAATGAAGCTCACTTAACTCTTGAGTGGTGATATGATACAATGCTTGAGAAATAGGCTCTTCTTTGAGAATGAGATCAACAAAGAAATTGTTAGAAGTATTACAAGAATGAAAATAAGTTCATGAAAATAATCCAAGAAAGTGAAGTGCAAGAAGGAGTTTACCTTAAGCCAAAATAGAGATAAAGTTGCAAGATCAATCACCAAAATAAGAGGATACTCCAAGAATCCCAATAAGAGCCAAGAGATTTTTGTAAGTGGAAAAGAAAAGAAAAACTCCTTTGTGTGTTATGAATGAGGTATGAAAATCCTAAAGAGAGAGAGATAGGTTATGAGAAAAAATATCAATACAATAATGATAGAACTTAGATGTGAAGAAGAGAGAAAATCGTGTGAATGAATGTGAGAAAAATTGTCAGAGAAAAATTGTATCAAGTGTGTGGAAAAACATCTCTTAAGTAGAGATGAGTGAAGGATTTTGCATGTAACTCCCATGTAAGTGAATGTCACATTCATACTAAGTGTGTGCCAAGTGTGATCACCCTCATAAGGAGGAATAAACTAATTTCCTTAATAAAGGAATTATAAAATATGAATTGTCCTCCCAAGACTAGAGGAAAAAATTACATGTAGAGATTCCTTTAGGAATATCCTAAAATAAATAAAAGGAGGATACGTTGGTTGATCCTCAAATTAAATAAAACAATCAAGGAAAGATTACTAAATTCTAATAGAAATCTATGTCATGATTAGGCAACATGCTTAGAATCTCACCCGGGAAAAAAATTGAAGAAATATGAAGTGGGTGATCATCAAGAGACACCTCTCAACTCTCAATCCCATCAAGGTCACTAAAAATACTATAAACAGTTGGAAACCATTTCACATACTCTACTTTTTTTGGGTGGCTGAGATCATATGAAGAGAAATAGGTCTCTAGACCCCTACAAGATCAACATGTCTACCCATGTCATCCAAATACTACACTAACTTGCATAGATGATATGCATATTCCCGGTAGGAAGATAAAAAATCCTTACACAAAATAATGCCATAAGAACCCAAGGTTGTACCTCAATACCCTATGCACCTGATCTATAAGGTCATGCACTACTAACCTATACTCTTGTCCTATCTTCAAGACCCATATCTATGTTCTCCTCAACCAATGTCCCATTCTCTACAATGACTACTAGATTCCTAGGCTGAAAATAAAAATATCACCACTCATACAAGTATTAAGGCCCTAAATAAAGTGTTGTAGTATCATAGGCTTGTCATGTGTAATACTAGTATACTACCTTAGCTCAAAGAACCTATGTTCATACTAGTCCACTATCATGGACCCCTAAAGAAGATGGTTAAACTTATCTACACACATCAGGTGATGATGGTTATAAAGAAAATGTGCACAAAACCAATCCTCAAATATCTTTCATAAAATAATAGTGGTATCTAGTTGGACCTTCTGCTCCTCTATATGTCACCAAGTAGACACAAAAATCCAAATGTTCATGATGGTACATCAATCTCTTGTGTTTCTCACATACAAATTCATAGAAAAAAAACTAAAGATCTATCAACTAAGTATCATCCTTTATAACACCATGTGACTTGTTAAAAGTGGGTGGATTTGATCTTAGAAGGTCTCTCATGTGTCTTGTAATTATATCATCCATATCCACCACTAGTCTCTCTCTCTTATGATCTACTCTAGATCTAGTCAGGGTATGCGAATGCATATGATATCTCAGTTGATCATGATGATTAGATAACTAAGAGATGCCTCACAGTGAGGTTCCAACCAAGAAATAAGATCTTGAAGTAACTACACTATCTAAGTATCCCTATTGTCACCACCATGACCAACTCTCTAGTCACCATCTAGATCACCTTAATGATCATCTTTCTAATGATCCTAATGATCCTCCGTACAATCCTCTTATTGATGCTCTTCCTCATGATGCTCCTCATGGCCTTCCCCATTAGGATTATGATAAATACCTTTGTTCCTAGGAGGCATCCTTTAGAGATACATAAGATAAAGATTATAACCAACATAAAACATGACTAAAAAGCCACACTAAGGCAATAGGGGAAGCATATTAAGCTTCAAATAAATCATAACAACCACACACACTTACACCAATCAAAATAGGTACATATACACTAGAGCTCGTAGAGTATGAACATGGGATCTAATACCAAATTTAATGCCCCACAAAGGAACCCTCATAACATGGTGTAAAATTACTATTTTCTTTTACAATAATTACATTTAAAAGTGTATAAAATAGATAAAAATATATAAGAAATAATGCAATGATATTAATGATCATTTCACAATTGTACACAAGTGGAAGTCTTCACACACATTTTTTCTAAGAAAACCCAAAAATACATATAGAATAGAATACACACATTCCTAAGATTTCCTAACAAGAGCTCAGACAATGTCCAACAAGCTACAACAGGAAAATCTAGACAATAACCCACAACTTCCAATAGAGGAGACTAGATCAATCCTTTGAATCTATCTAAGTAGATATGAATTTTAAGAACCAATAGGATTGTGTTACTATGATGATTAAAAATCCAATGTTTATCTACCAAGTTATTAAACCATCTAACAATCATCGAAGAATAAAGAAAAGGCTAACTAATAATCAACCTAAGCTAACATCTTAAACAAAGTATAGATGTCAGGGTAGGAAAAGATGCTAAACCACACATATATTGATCCAAAATGTGTAGATGTTAATTACTAGAAATTACCTTCCAATTATAGTGTCTCAATCTAGTGGTAAGGAGATACCAAACTCCATATTGGAGATGCTAAATATTGCAGGCAGTAGTTCAATGCATGTAAATTTTGATTGAAAGTTTATAATATTTTTGAGACATAAAAGCCTTAGACTAGTGACAAAGAGACAAAAATCTACTAGTGGTACATAGATGATAATCTACAGGCAAAGATGTCTATTAGTGTAGATGTAAAAGTTTAGGTGCAAGTGCCGATCTGAAACCTACTCCTAGAAACTTAGAAAATTAAGCTTCAAATATAGTAATTCCTATGTTAAATCCAACATATGGCTAAAATACAACTAGCTCCACATTCGAAAGTACCTAATCCACATAATTGATGCCATAAATACTTTATAATATAAATGTAAGTAAGAAAGAATAATAAACAAGAACATGATATCTACAATAGTGTAAGTACTAAAAGAAAGAGAAAAAGGGTAAAAATGAGCACAACATGCTTGATACCATAGCCACTAGATCTAGTTCACCACTTGTACACTATTCCCCAATAGTGACGTGTCATGTGACCTGGTAGCCATGTGGACCCTTAGGCCCACTCCATTGTACTTTTGAAGACAGTCATAAGTATAATGCACTCAAGGAAATAATGCCATGAACACTCATGCCTTGTGGCTCAACAGCCAGGGGATGACATAGTGTAACCCGATGTAATCTCTTAGGTAGAAGATACCAAGTCATATAAACAAAAGGTCACTACTAAGATCTAATATTGGTTGATGCATAGACTTGAGAGTGAGAGTGTCATCACATGGCACATAATGGCCCATGCAACTTCAGGTGACCTTTCTCCCAGCATAGATGCCCTACTGAGCCATTGATCACATTCATAGATGGATAGGCTAAATTGTATCATTGATCGTCATCCTTGATGTAGAAGCATGCAGGGTGTAAGAGAAATTTTTCATCAAACAATAAAAATAACAATAACAATAATAATAACAATAACAATAACAATAACAATAACAATAACAATAACAATAACAATAACAATAACAATAACAATAACAATAAAAATAACAGTAACAGTAACAGTAACAGTAACAGTAATAGTAACAGTAACAGTAACAGTAACAGTAACAGTAACAGTAACAGTAACAGTAACAGTAACAGTAACAGTAACAGTAACAGTAACAGTAACAATAACAATAACACTAACAGTAACAATAACAATAACAATAACAATTATAGTAACAGTAACAGTAACAGTAACAGTAACAGTAACAGTAACAATAACAATAACAATAACAATAGAGAAAGAAAAGAAAAATTCCCCAAATTAGGAAATCCAAAAAAAAGTAGAGAATCCCAAAAAAAAGGAAAGGGGAAAAATGGTGATTTTTAAAATAAAAAAATAAAAAACATAAAGTTACTTTTTTGTAACATATGATTTAATAAAATTTCATGGGACCATATTAGGTGTCATTTAATATTTTCCATCTTGCATTTAATATTTGTAGCATGGTAGTTATATCTACTCTCTCCAAACTTTATCCTACATTGGTTGTTATTGTAATCTCTTGGGTAGTAAGTGCCTCTATAAGTAAGGTATATGAGAATTTGTGAGGAGCTCTCTCTTCTTCAATAATTTGTAATGATCTCATATTGTAACATGTTGTAATGATCTCATATTGTAATAAGTTTGAATGATCTCTTTCTCAAGAAGTTGTAAGGATCTCATCTTCAACCATTTGGAAGAATTGTAATTATCTTTAAGTATTATCAATCCATGCTTTGTGAAGAATTTTTATTCTCTCTTCATATATATGTTGTTTTGTATTTGGTCATGATTTTGTAAGGGTGGTGTGGGGCTTCAAAGTGGTATTAGAGTAGATGTTCCTGAGTGTGGAATAGATCACCAAACTTGACGTAGTTTGCACCAGGACTATGGTTGTAGGTCTAAAAGATAAGTAAGAAAATGGCCTACACGAAGGGCCAGTGGTGGAAGAATTGATGGTGTGAGAGAAGAGGGTTTTAGATCCCTTTAGAGACAAGTACAAGAAATACAAGAGGGTTTTCATAAAGGAGCCAACATTAGGGAAAGAGATGAAAGTGTGGCTGAATTTGAAGAAGGAAAGTTTGAAGAAGAGAAAGAAGTGGCCATAAATCTTGATCAGGCTAGGTTTTTTAGGGTCATTTACAATATCAAAAGAGCCCAAAAATTAAAGTTTCCACCTTTTTTGGAAAACTTAATCTAGAAGATTTGATTGATTGGATCAATGATATGGAAGATTATTTTTAGTATGAAGAAGTAGAAGATCCAGAGAGGGTTAGGTTTGCAAAGGCCGAGTTGAAAGGCGATGCTAAAATTTGGTGGAATGAAGTTCAGTTGGAGAGAAATAGAAGAGAAAAGGAGAAGCTAACAAGATGGGATCATATAGTGGATAAATTGAAGAGATAATTTAATCCTCTTGACTATGAGGTTTATTTTTTGAAGAAAATGAAATGTTTGAATGAATTGGGAAAATATATCCAATAATATATATAGAAGAATTCTATCGATTCCTTATCAAAATAGGTCATTTTGAAGCCAACAAGGAGAGGGTTACTTATTAAATACATGGGTTGAAGCCTAGTATTCAAGAAGAGTTTATAATAGTAATAATGTCTACCATTGAAGATGCATATCAATTTTCTTTGAAGGTAGAAGAGAAACGGAACAAGAAGTTTGAGAGCAAGGAAAATGTAAGAAGTCATTATGGAGAGACTAGTGAACAATCTTATGGAGGCTGAAATAAAGATGAAAAAGAGGAATGATGACTCTAGTTTTAGTATGAATTAGAGGAGGAATAAATATTATCATCCTTATGATAAAAATAATGGTGATCAAAGATGAAGAGGAGGTTTTTGTGGAACATGTTTCCATTGCAGAGAAGTAAAAAGAGCCTATGAGTGTCCCAACATGAAGGAAGAACAAATAGGAGACCAGAGGGAAATGAAAAAAGTTTCACATGTAATGATGTTGAGTCTTCAAATTCTGAAGATACTAAAAGAGGATAGGCTCTTGTCACTAGATGAGCCTTGCTAAATGATAAGGAACTAACAAAAAGGAAGAATTCATTTCACACAAGATGTTAGTGTAATGATAAATTTTGTAATATCATTATAGATGGTGGTAGTACTAATAACCTTACTTCAAAGGAAATAGTTAGCAAGTTGAAGTTAGAAGGAGGCATCCAAATCCCTATTAGATTGCTTGGTTATTGAAGTACCAGAAGGATTTGGTCAATGAACAATGTCTAGTAAAGTTCAAAATTGGAAACTATCATGATGAGGTATTATGTGATATCATGCCTATGGATGTTTTTCATATATTTTTAGGGAGACCATGACAATTTGATCATCATGAAATACATGATTGGTATGCAAATACCTATTCTTTAACAAAGGATAGAGTTTGACACAAGATGAAGCCATCGAAGGAAACACCAAAAAATTATGTAGTAATGCAAGAATATGTTTAATTGATGAGAGAAAGTTTCTAGAAGGCATGAAACATGAGCATACACTAGTACATTTGAGGCATATTTTTATGACCTTTCATTGGAATTTTGATAGGACATCGTTGAACTGCCAAAAAATGTCACCTTAAAAAAATTATCATTGGTACATTTGACGATGCTTGATAACATTGGAATTTCGACACCATTATGAATCAAATTTATAACAAGAGGTTTTATTTGAAGATACTATATGTCTGACAAAATCCTCGTTGGTAAAATTTGATAGGTCATCAAGATTCTGATGACCATTAGGGGCTGCACATCTAACGAGGATGTTGTCAGACATACAACATCCTTATTGGTGGAATTTGATAGGTTTTCAAACTTTTGACGAATATTAGGGCTGAAAATTTGATGAGGATGCTATTGGACATACAACATCTATATCAGAGGAATTTGATAGGTCATTGGCGTTTCGATGAAATATTAATTTTTTTTAAATAATAAAAAATAAAATGGTTGTGAATCTAACTTGTGAGATCAACTACGAAGCATGTCGAAGTGAATTCCTATGGTTGTCTATAACTCAATACAAATAAAATTCTAGTTAAAAAGAAAACATCAAACATAGAAAAAATTAATGAATGAATTCTAACATATCATTATTAAAATTATTACAACATGGGTAATTGCACCAAGATGGTGAACAAAAAGGGGAGTATAAGTGGCCACCTTTTTTCTGAAATCAGGGAAACTTGAACTTCACAGAGATATTTGAGGTTCATGCACTCAAAACTAGGAGTTGTGTTAAGTGGCCACTTTTTTTCTTAAATTAGGGAAACCTGAACTTCACAGAGATATTTGAGGTTCATGTACTCTGAATCTAGTTTCTAAAATACTATTTAAAAAAAAAAAAGATAATATTAAGAGGGTCAAACCTCTTGCGCACGAAAAACTGTTCCATATTTTTTCAGAAAAATATAACATAGTTATTTTCGTGCGCTTCACAAAATCTATAGTGAGATTTAGAATTTTGCAAAACCCTTTGGTAGGATGATAGGTAAGAGTGAGATGTAGAAGTGTGCATTTTTTAATAATTTTTTTGTTGAGTATTTTATTTTTTATGATTTTTTGAAGTGACTGCATCCTGAAAATTTGGTACTTGTTCGTGTGCTGGGCATATCATGCATCAAAATAATCCAAATTGTAAACTTTTTTTGTAAAAGTGTATATAATATAGTGTAAAACAGTAATATGTAATTTGTTTGAATTTGGTCAAGTAGATCAAAAGTTATTAAAAAAATGGTAGACATATGTCTATGAGGATTGTGAAGACACTGGTAAAGAAAATTAAAGTTTACTATTCTAGTGTTGTCCAAAAATAGAAAAAATTATAAGGTCAAAAAACTTACAAGATGTGTGAGATGATGGTAGTAATTGTGGAGATACCCACTTGATCATATCTAAAGCTGATGATGACAAAGTCAAGAAATCATGTTGAAAGAAGAAAAAATGTGTAAATGGACAAAATTAGAGGGAAAATGGGCTTGCAAGCCTTAGGGTCATATTCCAAACCTTTTACCAACCATAACCTGTACGGGTTATGGTGCTTAAAATAACCCACTCGAGTTTTAATAAGAAAAATCAGAATTTTGAGTTTTGCAAAACCTGTACAGGTTATGAAGACATAAAACAACATTTTTAGTTTCACATAATATGTCTTTAGAAACCTGTATAGGTTATGAAGACATTAAAAAATTTTCTTTTAAATGTGTAATACAATACACATTTGTATAGATTTACATATATGATATGTTTCTATGTAGGTATATATGCATATCTATAGTTACACACACACACACACACACACACACACACACATATATATATATACATATCTTCTTATTTCCTCTCTCTCTCTCTCTCTCTCTCTCTCTCTCTCTCTCTCTCTCTCTCTCTCTTGTTCTCCTTATCTTATCTCTCTAATTTTATATAACCCGTATGGGTTATGAGAAATTGTGAACGTTGGCATAAGTTTACACAACCCTTACATAACCCATATGGGTTATGAGGAAATCTTTATATTTGAGTCCCAATAGCCTAAAAGCTACCAGTGCAAGTTGTTTGAAAGCTCCACTGCTATTGCACATGATTTACTGGGATAGTAACACTTGGGTTTTGTTTATTTTATTTTTAATGTTTCTTTGAAATGATTGATTTGTCTTCTTTTTTGGACTCTTTTTGAAATTATTTTATCATGGTTACTTTACATTATAATAAAATGATGCTTATTTGTTATTTTTATGCTATTTGATTGTGGATTGTCCTCATGATATTATGTGTAGGATAATCAATATCAACAATGGGAAAGAACAAGAGAGGAATGATTGAACAATGAGAGGTAGCAAATAAAAGACAAAGGGAATGTATGAGGAGATTAAATGAAGGTATGTTATCGAATGCACATAATGAAAATGATATACATTCAACAATTGAAATTGATATGATGAATGCACCAAATCAAATTGATCAACATACACCAATTCAAATGCATGAGATGAATCTAGTTAATGAATGCGATAAACATAGACCCTTTGAAAATGATTTAATGAATGCACATGTTAATGAAATTCAAGAAGATTTACCATTTGAAGAAAATGATGTAATGAATGCACCTATCTTAACACCTCCTAGAATAATTCATAGAAAACCAAAGTTTCTAATAGACATTGATGAAAATATTTTGAGGCCAATGCATGATAAAAGTTTTGAGAGAACTTGTAGAAGAATGGTTATAATAATTTGGAATAACTATTTTGAAAACTTAAATCAAAGTGGAAGATGCCAATTAGTTGTTAAAATAAATAGAAATCTGAAATTTAGAGAGACAATGAAAATTTTGGGGCTAAGAACATCTAAAAATAATAGTGAAAGAACTATTGTAAGAAAAAAATTTGTTGCATACCAATCCATTGGTTCGAAATCATGCTCTAAAGATGCTAATGTTACTCGTCGTGTCCTCACATCAACCATAATGGGAAAGGAAATGAAAAAATATCATTTAATAAGATAAACAAGCAAGTCATTAAGGATAAGTAGAACCACATTACACCATGCTTTAGATGGGCAAGATAAAATTGAGGATCCTAACAATAACTCTCTTTGGGCATTCTCGGGTAGACTCCCATGCAAGGACAAGGTTGTTGTTGATGTACTAAGAACTTTAATTGAGAAATATTGGCATGAAAACACAAGGGTTTCACCCAACCAAAGATATGTTGTTAGAAGATGAATTGGAATTAGAAATCGTGGCCCACATCCAAAACACTACTTAGATATGACATAAACACAATTTTATGAAAGGTTTCTTCAAAGCTTTCCTCATATTAAAATTAGTCAAAGCTTTTTTGAGATGACAAAACCATTTTATGTTAAGATTAATCATGCATTTAATACATGTTTTAGGGTTCATGTTGAGTTTTCCATGCATTATGAGATTTATCGCTATATATGTGGTACTTTGCATGCTAAGTATATTTTGCAGGAATGTGGTCTACAAGCACCTCCTAACTCACTGAGAGACTTCATTTCAAGTGTACTCTGTAAACAAGATGATGGGTGCATTTATCATAAGATGATTTGTTTGAAAGGATTTTATCCTTCAAGTGGTGGTTTGCAAAAGTTGCATAGATTCATGAAATTGGGCAAGAACTAGTTTCTTTTGGAAAACACAAGTCAGTCACATATGGTGCTAAATATGGAAAAGAATTAAAGAGGTGCGAGTTAGTGAAAAGGGATATATGCATAGATGATTTTATAAAGATGTTTCAAGACAAACTAGTTTATGAGTGCATAGGTCACACACATAGAGCTAGGTGGTTAGATGAGAAATTCAAGTTGTGTTAGGACACTTTTCCACTCGGTACTATTATCTCTATCATTGATTTTGCAGAGAATTATATACTAAAACCTCAAAATGAAGTACAACATATGTATTATCACTCTACACAAGTTACAATTTTTGTACACATAGTATTCATGCATGCACATGATGGCACAAAGGAGGACAAAAATGTTATAATAGAGTATCACTTCTATATTAGTGATGATCATACACATTCCTCAGAGTTTTTGCAAGGATGCTTTAATTTTTCTATGATAGTTTAAGGGAGAGAGGTATAAGATACAACCAACACTTAATATGGTTAGACAATTGCACCTCATAATTCAAGAATGAAAGGATGTTCTACTAGTTGATTAGGATGCATGTGACAAGTGGTGTGCAACATTTTTGGAATTTCACTAAGGCAGGTCATGGAAAGGGAGAGCATGATAGTGCAGGAGCATGTGGGAAAAGAGATCTTGTTAGAGTAAAGTATTAATTTTATTAATTAACTTTACTCCCTTCTTAAGATGTCAACTCTTTTACTTTAGTTTTTTATATTTAAACACACATGCACGAGTTGTTTTAAACTCATACACTAGTTGTTTTAAATATAAACTTGCATGCATTAGTCTTGTAATAATTTAACTAATTATTACATGCACTAGGGTTTGCCTTTCAAGGCTTTTGATCTTCTTTATAAGGATGATCCATTGTACATTTAATTCATTCATTATTTGAGGATATTTTCTTCTTCATATTTTTGAGTCAAACCCTTGCCCTCTTCTTGTCTCTACTTCCTTGTAAAAGGTTTTTGTATGCAGGTGATCTTCAGGTTTTGTGGATTTGTATTGCTCAAATCCTACATGGTATCAGAGCCTAATCTGCTACAACTTGTTCACGTTTGAAGGATTCAGATTAGGGCTTTTTTTTAATTGAAATTAGTGGGTCTCTAAATTTTGGTGCACTTTGAGCTCAAACAGACCTCACCGTTGAGCTCACAGTGCCCAAAATCCCCTATTTTGATATAAGGCACATCCAATTTGGACAACTTTGCATTTTGGTGATTTTTTTTGGTACCATAAGCTTGACATACTTCACGAGGCAAAAATTGTATGGATTTGCATCCTTCTCAAGGAAAAATTTGTATGAATTGGCACACAAAACAAGGTAAAAAGTTTTCTATCTGGCACACAAATCAAGACAAAAAAATTAGCACACAAATCAAGGTAAAAATCCAAAAACTTGGCATGGATCCCAAGGCATGCATGCGATTTTGAAATTTTTTTTCTCTTTGGGTGGCGACAACCATTTAGCCATCAAATTTAAGCCCTTCATTTGATGACATCATCATGCATCATCCTCATTTACACCATTTTTGGGCTCTCTAGCACACCGGTTGGTATTTTGCTCGTAACTTGAGCATACGGTGTCGAAATTGGGCAAACGAGATATCGTCGAAAAGATGGTTTCAAGCCTGACGCTCTCATGGTGGTTAATCTAGTATTTTTTGTCATCTAGCTTGCATTTTTTTTTATCAAAGTCAGATTCTCTTTCTTGCATTCTAGGGGGGCTAATTTGTTCAAATTAGCTCCATTTTTCGATCTGGAAGAATCTTCAAAAATCTCTTCTTGAGCACCATCTAGATTTCTACCTATTTTCATCAAAAAAATTTCAAGGTACACAAGATTCAGATCTGAAGCTTTTTTTCTCTTCTCTTGATAAAGCATATCATTCTAAGCTTAGGGGTTCCATATTTGAATTGTAGGGGGGGTATTATTTTCTTGTTTCTATCAGTTAACCCAGATATTTATCAAAATAAAAACCCCTTCTAAAAAATATGGCCGAGAGCTCTTCTTGTCTAGAACTTCTGACCCCACATAATTATCACACATGGAAAACCCTAATGACATGACTTCTCCATTCAAAAGGGCTTTGGTCTTGTCTAGATGTAGTGTAGCCAGTATTACAGAGGCCCTTTGAGATCATGTAGCATCAAAACAAGATGGATGAGGCTATGGGGTTGATTGCTTTACAGGTATCAGATAGCTTGCAGTTTCATCTTGGTGGGTGCACTACCCCTCTATAGATTTGGGCTAAATTTGAGATATTATTCGATACCATCAATGAGTTCAGAGCACTTCAGATTGAGGCAGAGCTTACCTCTCTTGTACCTAATTCTTTTCCCTCTATTGAGGGCTTTCTAATGAAGTTCAAACAATAGAGATCTTTGTTACATGAATGTGGAAAGTGAAAGATTGATAAATAATGCATTTATCTGATTTTGTCTAAGCTTTAGGGAAACTTTCAGATCTTCTCTTCTACCTTTCATTCTACCATGGATGCTTTGGGACCTACATTCACCATGCCCACTTTTAAGGTGTTCTATGATCGTTTGACTAGAGAGTAGGCCAAGCTTACTCAGTTGAACTCTCTAACAAGATCAAAGAACCAAGCATTGGTTGCCCAACCATCCAAAGAAAAGTAGAAGTAAAAGCTGAAGCAGATATTAGATTCCTCTTCTCAGCACTCTACTAGCCCGCCATCTTCTTCTAAGAAGGAGAAACAGAAGACTGAGATACCTACATGTTCCTATTGTCAGAAAGGACCTCATGATGAGTCACATTATTTTCAAAAGAGATTTGATGGCTATGAGAAATAGATTGCAGATTTGCAAGCTCTTCTTCATAAGAGAACTATTTCCTCTCCATTCTCTTCTACCTCATAGGGGTCTACTTTTCAGTTTTCTTCCACATCTTTGACATCTAGACATGATTTTGGATAGGTTCATGCATTACGGGCATCCATTGCATCCCCTTCACAGGTCCCTTGGATACTAGATTCAGGTGCTTCTCACCATATGGCATCTTCTCAAGGGGTCTTCTCTACTGTTGAGGCTTCTCCCATTCCTCATATTCTCATGGGGAATAACACTGTCCTAACAGTCTGTGAGAAAGGTTGAGTAGGCATTCAGGATGGCACATTCAATGATGTATTGTATGTTCCATCTTTGTCTATAAACCTTCTCTCAATTTATCAGATTACACATAGTGGATTAGGGAAGACAGTTGAGTTCACTGTAGATTCAATCTTCATTTGGGATAGTGCGACAGGAGGCATTATTGTTATAGGGATAGTTGATAATTCCACTTGTCTCTACACCTTCTCACACTTTGTTCCACCATCTCCATTATCGAAGCACAACTCTCCTCTTTCGTGAGAGCCTCATGTGGTGCAGTCAGGTCACTTGAATTTTTGTATTATTCCTGAGATCACTGCTATGACTACCACACCACATCCTATTGAGGTCTTTTCTCTTCAGCATGATTCTTCTTCATCACTACCTAACCCTCTAGCTCTATTCATCGAGCCACTAGGTGTAGTTGTTGAGGATTCTACAGAGGACGTTCATCTCCTCTTTCATGATAGTGTCAGCACACTTGTCACACCACCTACATTAGGGATTCCCTTTCAGGATCCTCGTATTTTCTCCTTTGAGCATCAGTTAGGCCTTCCAGTTTCACCTCTCATTCAGGGGTTTCCTTGTTTCGTGCCTTTTTTTTTTCCACATTGGAGTTGCATTAGTTCGATCATTTCCACAAGGGTTCCATCATTTTGAGGGGGCTTTGGTTTCTCATCCCTCTCTCATGGGGGGGCTGGTTGTACTTATGGTTTTGAGAGAGTTTCTTGAGCCATTTCTTTTTCTGCATTTTTCTATCTCTTTTTGGAGTAGAGTTTTTTTCCCACTGGGTTTTCTCTATTTCTCTATTTTACAGAGATTTGGTTGTGCTAGGTACCTCATCAGGCCATGTTGTCGGGACCCATTTTTTTGCTTTCTGCACTGTAGTTTCCTTTGCTTTCTTCTTGCATTATTTGTAGCTACATTGTTGCTCATCTTAAGGGGGGGTGTTAGAGTAAAGTATTAATTTTATTAATTAACTTTACTCCCTTCTTAAGATGTCAACTCTTTTGCTTTAGTTGTTTACATTTAAACACACATGCATGATCTATTTTAAACTCATGCACTAGTTATTTTAAATATAAACTTGCATGCATTAGTCTTGTAATAATTTAACTAATTATTACATGCACTAGGGTTTGCCTTTCAAGGCTTTTGATCTCCTTTATAAGGACGATCCATTGTACATTTAATTCATTCATTATTTGAGGATATTTTCTTCTTCATATTTTTGAGTCAAACCCTTGCCCTCTTCTTGTCTCTACTTCCTTGTAACAGGTTTTTGTATGCAAGTAATCTTCGGGTTTTGTGGATTTGTATTGCTCAAATACTATAGATCTTACTAGAGAGGAATTGAAGTATGAAGGTGGTGCAATGTTAATAGATGGAGAAATAATTATGCAATGGTGTAATTCTACGATGGGACCAGGTAATGTAGGTAAGTCTATGGATTTCATATTTTTTTTGTTAATACATGTATCTAACATTGAAAACTATTTAGATTATTGTACACTTGCAGGATCAAGTGACATGCATTCATTTAGAAGTTCAAATGGAATATCATTAGCTATTTATAATAGATAGATTGCATGTTTTTTCTCTTTGTGTATGCATTTTTTTGTGGGATGAATGTAAATCAAAAGAGTGGGTCGACCAATGGTCTTGTAGACCTTTTCAAACCCTAGATACTTATCAACTTCCCCGAGCACTACAACTAAACCAGATCGAAGCATCAGTTGATTTTGACCATGTATCTGACCTAGTTGAACCAAGTAATTTATCAATTTCTTACTTAGTGAATTGTGTTTCTCATATTGTATGCATTTTAAGGTTAATTTATTAGTTCTTTATGTTGATTTTGGTATTAAGTTATAGCCTTCTACTAAATGCTAGGCATGTATATGTAGTCATTATAGATGAGATCAATGAAGAAGGAACATATTAATTTTTGTGTCATTGTATTGAGGCCAAAAAGAAATTGACAACTACAATCACTAATGGAGAGACTATTAGGTACCCAATATGTTTTGTTGCTACGACAGGCACGTTGCGTATAAGGTATTGTTGTTGTGTCGAGTTGTATTGAGACCTCTTAAACTTAATTTATTACACTTTGTATTGATATTGGCATTAACTTATTTTGATAATAAAATGAAGGTACTCTATCAAGAATTCTAATGCCTAGTTGTTTGAGGACTTTGAGACACATAGACATATTCTCCATTACTCTAACCTTGTTGTTGCAAAAAATATTCAATTGATTAAATATCATGGTAGAACTCTTAACAAGAATTTGTGGAAAGTTTGTGAATCTAACCATGAGGCAATAATTTACACAATAAGGGTTAGAGCTGATCCAGAAGGTTCACTTGATTGATTTTGGGTCATAAAGATGAATGATTCTGCAATATGGTAGAATTATTTTGACAATTTGTATGTGATTCTATGTGCATATGAGATATAATGTGCATATTTAGATACCAATTTTTTTATATAAAAATAATAATCAACTATAATGTGCATATTTAGATGCCAAATTTTGTATATAAAAATAACAATCGACTGTAATGTGTATATTTAGATGCCAAATTTTGTATATAAAACTAACAATGGACTATAATGTGCATATTTAGATGTAAAATTTTGTAGATATAAATAATAATGAGCTTCATCATGTGTATTTGATACAAAATTTGAAATATAAAAGTGCCCATGGGGTTGATTTGAAAATATTAAGAGCCCACATTTTGTATATCCAAATTTGTACCATTTGATTATAAATACATATTTAATTTTGTATCCTTACATTTGTATCGTCTTAATGCCATGTAAAGTGCAAAAATTGTGATTCCTTACTATGAATTTTGTATTCTTATATTTGTATCATCTTAATTTTATATCCTTACATTTGTATTGTCTTAATTACATGTACATTTTTATCATCAAATGATGTAATAGTTGGAGTCATTGAGTCAAAATTGGTCATATGTGTCCAAAATAAAATGGTGATTCCCTAGGGTGAAGGGCTAGTGTTGAAGGATTACATCTTGGCACTAAACGGTCTATTCCATTAGCTCCAACTGGGTGGGTAAATGCTAGTGACAACACCATTTCTCCCACGGAGTCACTAGAACATTCACAACCATGTTGGACCAAAGTGTCCCCAAGGTGCACTAAGCATGATTGGGAATAAATCTTTCAAGGCTTGTATCTCAGACTTTGTGAGAGGTATCAGTGAACTGTGAGATGCAAAAGGACCATGTTTTTGAGGTCTACAATAACCTGTCTCGATTCTAGGAGATTTGAATTTGTTCGAATTTGGCATGCCAATCTTGCTTGATGCCAAAACTTGCAATGAGGGTCAGTTGAAAGTTGCACCATTGGGTTTCTTCCAAACCTTTCATCCTAGCACAAAATGGTATGTGCCATTAGGTTTGGTTGGTTAGGTAAACACTAGTGACAACCTTCTTTTGAACATGAAGTCACTAGAACATTCGTGACCATGCCAGACCAAAGTGTCCCCAAGGTGCACTAAGCACGATTGGACAACGATATTTCAAGGCTTGTATCTCAGACCCTGTGAGAGATATAAAAAAACTGTGAGATGCTACAAGACCATGTTTTTGAGGCCTAAAATAACCTCTATCCATTTGTGGAGATTCAATTTTTTTTTAATTTGGCATGCCAATCTCGCTTGACGCCAAAACTTACAATGAGGGTTAGTTGAAAGTTGCACCACTGGGTTTTTTTCAAACCATTTGTCCTTGCACTGAATGGTTTGTGCCATTAGCTCCTTTTGGGTGGTTAAATGCTAGTGACAACCTTGTTTTGACCATAGATTCACTAGAACATTCGTGACCATGCCAGATCAAAGTGTCCCCAAGGTGCACTAAGCACGATTGAGTAGTGATCTTTCGAGGCTTGTATCTCAGACCCCGTGAGAGGTATTGAAAAAAATGAGATGCTACAAGACCAAGTTTTAGAGGCCTACAATAACCTATCTCTTTTTTGGGAGATTCAAAACTTTCTAAATTTGGCATGTCAATCTCTCTTTACACCAAAACTTGTAGTGAGGGTCAGTTGAAAGTTGCACCAATGGGTTTCTTCCAAACTGTTCATTCTAGCATCGAATGGTTTGTTCCATTAGCATTGGTAGGGTAGGTAAACTCTAATGACAACCTCATTTTGACCACTGAGTCACTAGAACGTTTGCGACCATGCTAGACCAAGGTGTCCCCAAGGTGCACTAAGCATGCTTGGGCAGCGATCTTTTGAGGCTCGTATCTCAGACCCTGTGAGAGGTATCGATAAACTGTGAGATGCTACAAGATAGTGTTTTTGAGGCCTATAATTAAATATCTCTCCATTCTGGTTGATTCAAATTTGTTTTAATTTGGCATGCCAATCTTGCTTGACACCAAAACTTGCAGTGAGGGTCAGTTGAAAGTTTCACCACTAGGTTTCTTCAAAACCTTTCGTCCTGACACCAAATGGTCTGTTTCATTAGCTCTTGTTGAGTGGAGAAATGCTAGTGACAACCTTTTTTTGAACATGAAGTCACTAAAACATTTGTGACCATGCCTGACTAGAGTGTCGCCAAGGTGCATTAAGCATGATTTGGTAGCGATCTTTCGAGGTTCATATCTCAGACCCTATGAGAGGTATCAGAGAACTATGATATGCTACACGACCATGTTTTTTTGGCCTACAATAAACTCTCTTTGTTCTGGGAGATTCAATTTTTTTTTTTATTTGGCATGCCAATCTCGCTTGATGTTAAAACTTACAGTGAGGGTCTGTTGAAAGTTGCACCATTGGGTTTCTTCCAAAGCGTTCATCCTGGCACTGAATAGTCTCTGCCATTAGCTCCCGTTGAGTGGGTAAATGCTAGTGAAAAAATCATTTTAGAAATAAAATCACTAGAATGTTCACGACAATGCCAGACCAAAATATCCCCAAAATGCACTAAGCACCATTGGGTATGTCGGCGAGTGTTATGGTGTGTCAAGAAGAAAAGTGGGACCTTAGGGGAAATATTTGGTTTGAGATAGAGTGTTTAAGGCTTAGATAAGGATCTAAGAAATGACATGTCTTGTGAGGGTCGAGTTGACAAAGGTAGTTATCAACTTGACAACTTCTTAAAAAAACTTGTAATTGTTAATAGTCAGTTTGTGAGTGTTGTAGACAGTTTTAGAGTTAGTTGATGTTGGTTTTAGAGTATTTGGGGATCTATTAGAGGATATCCACATGAGTATGGTTTAGTATGTAGAGTGGTGTAATAGATAACCATTGTAAATGGTTCCAAATCAATAAACAAATTTATATTCTTGCAAACTAGTTCAATGGTCCGTGGGTACAATCATTAAACTAGGGTATTTGAATGCATAGTGGAATGTGTTTGTGGTTGGAAATGGAGTAAAGTGATTGTCTATTGTCTTTTTATCACTTTTATGTCGATATTGTATCATTTCATTGGCATTTCAAAGCAAGGAATTAACTGGTGTCTTATACAATAGTGTTTGGTTGCAGGGATATGTAGGATATGGTGGTGGAGAGACCACAAATGGTGGTAAATGTTGATTGAAGGTGCATGTAGAAGCACCAATCATTTTTGTGAGCATATACTCCAAAGGATGAGTATATTGTTTGATGGATCTATGCTATTGGGGTCCATAGGGATGTGTTAGATCCATTGGGGGGATCTAGAGAGATTTGCAAGAGTCTTTTTGAACAAGCCATAGCCTAGAGACCCTAAAAAGGAGGGTTTGGTTCCTAGAATGATAGGTCATTATTTTCTCATTAACAATTTGACAAAATCTTGATGTAGAATCATCATTTCTTGAATGTGCTTACTAATTCTCATGGAATGATGTGTCTTTGACATGTATAATAGAGTTCTAACATGATACATTGCAGAAGAGTTGATTTGACAAGGTGATCACCAGATTTGTTAAGTGAACTTTGAAGGATTTCTTGGTTGAGAGAATCAGATACACATGAATACAATGTAGCACATAAAGCATGAATTCACTTAAATGATGAATTACACATGTGAACACATGTAGCACATAAAGCGTACACATAAATTTTATTAAGTCATGAAGCACATATGTAGCACATACATTAAAAAGCATACACATGAATTCACTTAAGTCATGCTTGTAGCCCATACACATGAATTTAGGTTATGAAGAATGTACTTGAATACAAATGAATATACTTAAGGCATAAATCCTACACATGAGTACATACACACAAGCATATTTACATACTAACATTGAACAAATGAACACACAATTAATGAATTGGATTGAATATCAAATTTCATATATATAAAAATGAACCATAATTCTATACATATCAAAGAAATGGCATACATGCCAAATCAATAATAGAGTTACAAAAATGTGGCATCAACTATGTCAAGGTTGATATATACAATAAAAATGTTGAATATATACAAAATTTGGTCATTCAATAACCACAACTCGATCTGTATATCTCTATCAATATCTACGACTTTGTTGGATCATCAAAATTGAGCCTCTTCAAAGAAGTAGGTGGCTCACTAGGTGTCTGCAGAAGAACAATGCAAATGCTAAATTAGATATATTTTCTCAAAATAACATAAAAATAACTAAATAGATGATTGTAATACATTGCTAGTTGAATTGTTGGTTACCTCATCTCTTTATTCTATAATTGGGTCTTTCCCTAAAGCTGATGATCCCCATCTTCTATGAGCTAGAATCCTAACAAAATGTAAAGGAATATGATCCATGGGATGTTGTGAAGAGGGTTTTAATAGGTAAAATGAAATCAAATCAATTGGCTCTCATGTACTCTTAGGAGGCATCGCCACTGATGAGGCAACTATGACCAATTCCTGTATGAACAATCATAACATATGTCATATTCATAGAGGAAGGAATTCTAAGAGATTTAGAATGATCAAGAATGCAATTGAAAGTAAATATAAAATGTTACCTCTTCTCTCTCCTAAAAATTAGTGACATTAGGTGCATTCATTAATTCTATAAAATCTAACTGTATCTATACATAGAACAAATAAGTTAGGTACATTCATCAATATATATTGCAGGTACATCTTTAATCATGAATAATACAGTTCAACAAATAAACTTATACTATATTGAATTACCTTTTTTCATTTAGGTGTCCTCGAGGATTTGTTTCTCTTTCCCGGTGTCCTCAAGTCAGGTGAGATACCCTAGTAAAAAAAATTAACATAAGATAAATGAGTATGATACCACATGAGATCAATTAAAACTATAAACGAGAGATGTGAAAAATATTATACTGCAAAGCTTTCAAAACCAAAGTCAATGGCAGAAAGGGTGATATTATCAAGTTCAAAAATTTGAGTAGCTGACAAGCCCTATAAAACACCAAATAAATATGCATATATTAACAAAATATATTTTGAAACATATATATTATTCTATTTTAAGGAATATTTTAAAAGAATTACCTCAGGTGTTCAAGTTACATGTGTACATTTCTATGTATGTGTACATGTACATCTACTCAAACAAACACTCTGTGGTGTGATCATATCACTTGATGCACCATGTAATGCATATTATTCATGTATCAATTTAAATTATTCTCTAAATAAAAAATAATTTACTTTTATAATATTTAGGTGATTAATTAATAACATGTCAAAACACAAATAAAAAAACATGTCTCCTCTCTCTAGAAAATACCATCGTCATCAAGTTGTCTGTGAGGGTTGCATCCTTAACACTGCATGCATGAAATTGACCCCCACAATGTGTACATGAATGAGATGTCGAACCATCCTCATTCACGTTAGTATCTAACCCAACACGTATACGCTGACAATTAGGGCACATATGCTCAATGGGTTGGGCTGATCCAAATGGTCCCTCTAATGATGATGGAGGTGACATAGGTGGTGAGGCGAATCGTGCATCTGATGATGATGGAGGTGTCACAGGCATTGATCCACCCTCTGCTTTGACAAACTATGTGCCATGCTCAATGGTGACATCAGTCAATGATGTGGCTACATGAATGGTCTGTAAATCTATGGATTCCTTCACAACTATTGGGACCACAACATGAACCATGGATTTTTTAGCTAGAGGCCTCCTATATTGTGGTTGTACAGCCCTATGGGCCCTATGTCTATCATGCAAAGAGCATCTCCCTCTACCCTAGAACTACTGGATGTCAAAGTAATTTGTCTTCTTTCCAAGGATAAACTCACAATATAGCTTTCTCAAGAAATATAGAGGCACCTCCCAATTATTACAGGGTGCTTGGTCAAAGACCATATACCACCTATCCCAAAAAGATTCTTTCATCTTATTGTGTACATACCAATGTATAGGAAACTAAGTTGTATTTAGTTTTAGGGTGTTACTAATACTAGGATTGGTAAAAAGATTACATATATCACTTTTAAGAATGGCCTTCTTTTTGACTTCATACTATGAAAAGCCATCCACATAAAATGCTCGACACCTATCCCTCCATCATCCCTATTTTGCAACCTCTCTAGAAACCTCATTTTCACTATTGGTCATTCTTTCTAGCATCGAGGCGAGGGTTGAGTGGTGGTCAGAACTAGAGTACCTCAACCTATTGACCAGTATAGAAATTTGGGCACTATTTTGTGTAAGGCATTTTATGAGATCATCTTGTGTGGCATCTAAATGATCTAATGGAGGATGTGGAGGGTTTATAGGTGACAGTGGCTGTGGAGGAGGATTTTGTGGTTGTGGTTGTTTCTCATGTTCAATATTTTCTTATGTTGCTTGTGCATGTGGTTTTGTTCTCTTTTTCATTTTGGGGAAGTCTTTGTAGAATTTGACATCAAAATTTAAAAACAAAACATAAATCAATTAAAAAACCCCACTTCAAATATAATACAAACAAAAACATTTGAAACACTAAAATCTTACGTTTTCGACGAGGTGCCATTGTTGCCAATCGATGAAAAATGCAAATAGAATGAAAATATGCTCGCATTTTACAAAAAAATGACTTCCTCAAGTGATTGTTACTTCATTTATGGCATTGGAAAATGTCAAAATTCATGGGTTTTGAGGAATATAATGTTCCTCAAAACTCATACATGTTTTGAGGTGCTATTGGTATTTTTCAATATTTTTGGCTAGGCTTAGTAAAACCAAGCCTAGCACGATTTTGAATTTTGTATAACTTGCACGGGATATGAAAATTTTTATTTTTTTATGTGGCTACTAAAGTGTCCACCATCTTGGTGCACTTACCCACATTGTAAAAGAAAATTTATCTTCAATCATTGAACATCATAACACACATTGATAAAAAAATTATAATAATAAATATTAAAAATATTAATATCTAAGGACTAATAATATTAACAAAAATTTAACTTTAATTGTAATTAATCAAGGATAGTAAACTTCAAATATGTAAATTCTTTTAAGATATTTATGAAAAATTAATCATGTTTTGAAGGTCATTAAAAGAACATTTTGAATGTAATGGGGGTAATGTTTAAGTATAAAAGAAGGTAAGTTATCAAGTTGAAAACTATGTTTCAACTTGACAACATAAACTTATGTAATCAGACCAATTAAAGGGTAGTTAGTGGTCGATTCATGGAAGTTCGAGGTTGGTATTCACTTTTAAGGGATGATACAAGTCTATAAATAATGTAAGGGCCCGAGAATGACCAAGGGAGTGGAAGTAATATGTTGAAATAAATTTGTTTGTTAAATTCTGCATAAACCTTACTCTGGCCTGGAAAAAAATCTTGTTCTTAGAGATTTTAATGACTGATTTGTTTTCCTTTTGATGAGTCAATTAGGGCACTGAATTGAGATTATTTTGGTTCTTGTGGCATTCAAATTCATTTTGTTTTGATAGACAACCAAGGATTTTAGTCACTGACTGTCTAAACCCTTGACTAAGGTAAATAGTGTTTCTTTGTTTTTTACATTGTCTAAGTCTCCAAATTTGGTACAATGATGGGTAAAAATACATATTAAATCCCTAAAAGGTGTGCAAAGAATCATGCAAATACTAGCACATGATTTTGATAAAGAATCATAAAGAAAAACCATCTTAGACTGTGATAGGATAGTGAGTTGTTAGTTTGGTGATGTTTTATTTCCACTAAGGGTTGAGAGTGAAGTCAAGGGTCCAATAATAGACAAGGATATGTGTTGAGTTTTCCTAGAGGTTGGAGTGAATACAACACACCTTGTTTGGTAGTTTTAGTGACTATCCTAGAAGGTTTTCTTGCATGATTGTCACAATGGACAATGAGTTGGTGTGTACATCTTAAAATCAAGGTTAAGGGACTGTAGAGGGGTCCAAGTGTGTATGCAAATGACTTATAAATGATGATAGAGATGAAGAAACATTAGTGCAAGGTTGATCCTACGGTTGGGTTTTTTCAGTGTAGTATGGACAAAATATTATGTTGTGGGACAATCATACCAAGATTATTAGATTATTTGGAAAGCATTGTGTGTTGGTATTGGTAGGCATAAACCAAGTGACTCGATGGTATTCAAAGATGGTTTTTTTAGAAAATAATTTTTATCCAAATGATTTTTTTAAATGTATGGTGTGACAATCTCATAAGATACAAAAAGGTATTTTGATTTTTTTTGGTTTGAGAGATTTTTGTTAAATAGAACAGTGAAGGGAGAGTGAGTGGAGAAAGCCCAAGGAAGACTAGAAGATTCTAGGGAGTTGGTGACCAGGGATAGAGGGTTCAAAGAAATGATTCCTAAGTGAAATGGTTAAGGGTAGGAATGAGATAGTAAATAGAAGAATGAAGATACTTATGGCATGAAGAAGTGATCAACGTTAGGAGTATGTCATTGGTGTTGTAAAGACCATTGTTAGATGGAACTAAGGATGTGTTAAGAAGTATTGGAATGAGACTAGAATGAGATAAAAGAGTGACTATCACAGTGGAAAAAGTAGAAGGAAAAGAGTTAGTACATGGATGGGAATCAATCCTAAGAAGGAGATGCAATCAGAGTTTGTCAAGTGGATTAGTCAAACGAAAATAAATTAGAAAAAAAGGATTTAGTGTGGGTTAAGTGAGGGAATAAACCTTTAATGGTGCATGAGCCTTTTGGGCCCTGAGGCTCTGCATTAGTGTTATTATATGATGATCTATCCCACCATGGATGAGGACAGTCTAGACAAAGCGAGGTAAAAAAATGGTTTTGAGTTGATCCTAGTTCCCATTGAAGGGGTTAGTTTAATCCAATTTTTATATGCATCTTGGATTTTGAGGTGTCTTTGTGATTGTAGTAAGTTGTCCTATTAAAATTTAATAAGTTCAAATGATTAAAGAATCCACAACTATGAAGGGGGTAGTACTTGAGTATCCATTGGGGCAGAGAAATATAGAGTTGTAAAACATCACAAATTGTTAGAAAGGATTAGATGTTATCATGGAGTAAGGACAACATATCTCCAATATTATGGGAACAAGAGAATTGTGTAATAGAAGAAGAGGAATTGCATGGTAAGATAAAATTAGAAGGTGTTAATTAGAGGTGGACC